>BSBK01004665.1:1502500-1970000 GCA_027943335.1 Chamaecyparis obtusa
TGTCAATTTATCCCTATTAGGGAGAGTAGTACTATTCTACAACGTCCTCTCTAACGCAGTTAGAGCGGCCTACATCCTAGAGATAGTCTCAACTCTATGACTATCTCTACTCTGTGGGGGTACCATGTTGGGCTGAGGAAGCTTGTGATGCCTGACTATTATGAACACTAGGCTCTAAACCACTAGAATCCATGATATACACAAAATTAATATATAGATCTAGATAAAAAATGCTCAATGCAAGTGGGAACATACACATGTACATACATTCATTAGAATATATATATATATATATATATATATATATATATATATATATATATATATATATATATATATATATATATTATATATATATATATATATATATATATATATATATATATATATATATATATATATATATATATACACATGTGTTGTTCAAAAGAACATGTATGATTTGTAACTCTGATTTTCTTTGATTTTGATCTCTTTGAAATGTGTGTATCTTGTTTCACACTTATTGTCTTGACATTCTTGATCTCTGTGTGATCTGGTTATTGTCTATGCCTCTTCATTCCTAGCTAGTTATTATCTATGCCTCTTGTAGATGGAGAAGATACTCAATATTCATCTCAATATATGTTGTCGTTACAATGCCCATTTTTAGATCTGCAAGCTTTAACTCTACTTTTGTTTCTTTTGACAGACATTTTGAATTTGAATCCATGTATATACTTAATTTGAATCTATTCTGACTCTAATGCAAATGTTGGGGAAAATGATACGAATGCCCTAAAAAAAATTGTCACACAGACCCCAAATATAATGATTTATTTGCACACAGACCTGAAAGGTTTCAAAAATGGGGATTGAGACAATGGGAATTTGGCCCTCAAATTCCAATTCCACCTTTTCATGTGGAATATGTAAAAATATTCATTTCGTGTCAAAATGAACATATGCAGTGACCATATAGTGAGGATATATAGTGACCATATATACTACAACATATGTATATTGGAGGATATATAGTGACCATATATAGTACAACATATGTATACTAGATAATATATAGTGAGCATATATAGTACAACATATGTATACTGAAGGATATATAATGACTATATATACTACAACATATGTATACTGGAGGATATATAGTGACCATATATAGTACAACATATGTATACTGGAGGATATATAGTGACCATATATATAGTATAGCATATGTATATTGTAGGATATATATTGACCATATATACTACACCATATGTATACTAGAGGATATATAGTGACCATATATATACTACACCCTATATTATATACTAGAACATATATATAGAGCATATATAGTAGAACTGTATGAACATAACTATATAGGTTAGCATATATAATAGAATTGTATGAACATAACTATATACTAGACCATATATATAGCAGAACATAACTATATGAGCATATATATAGTAGACCCCATATATAGCATAACAATTTAACTTCAAATCAGAAAATATTATTGCATAAATCTTGCTCGGCATAAATTTTACATTAATCTTCCCTACATGCATACTTAGCTACATGCAAATGAGAATGGATAATAAAGACATATAATACATATTGCTGGATAGCATGCATAAATGTAATATTTTGGATTATATGCCACTATTGTATGAGTGTTTCTTTAATATCCATCCTCATTTGCATGTAGCTAATAATAGCAATTAACATGTGGTGTAGGTGATGTCCTTCACAAAACTCATGATGAGCATAGAGGATGAGGTTAAAGTAAGCTAGGAAAATTCTTCCTCCAAGAAGGCTATATGGACAAGAGAAATGGAATGAAAGTTCCTACACTTGCTCCTCGAGAAAGTTCAACTAGGAAGGAAAGGCGAAGGGGGCTTCAAAAAAGAAGCCTGGACCACCATTGAGAGGAAGTTCAATGCTGACATGAGCCTCAATCTATCAAAGGATAATTTCAAAAATAAGATGAAAAGGTGTAAGCAAGGTTTTAGAGTTATGAGAGAGTTAAGGAGTATGAGTGGGTTTGCATGGAATGAGGCTACTCAATGTGTGGATGCTGATGAGATGGTGTGGGAGGAGCTTCTAAAGGTAACATGCTCTTTTGAATATGTTGATCTAAGCAATATTTCCTTCTTATTAAGTTAGTGATACAAGACATAGATCTAATTCATTCATCATAGCAACATGCAGAGAAAAGAATTCAAAAATACCAAAGTTTATAAGAGACAACCCTTCCAGTACTATGATGACCTAGCCTTCATTGTGGGTAATGACATAGATGAAGGTACTACAACTACTACTGCACAAGAGACATAAAAAGGGCTCAATATGGATGGGGGAATCTACTTGGATTGTGATAAGGATATCCCTATCGGTACACCTCTTAACACTACAACTGATTTGGATGATGAATTATTTCATTCCAATCAATCGAGTACAAATGGTAAGGCAAATCCTTCAACACCATCATCAAGGAGGGGAAAGAGGAAGAAGGCAATTGTGGCTAGTTTGTTGGATACGATTTGTGAAACTATAAAAAGACTACAAGAGGACCTCCATTTGCCTCTTGTTATCAAAGTGGGTAAATCTAATTCAGATGTTGTCTTAGAAAGTGTGTATGAGGCCCTCAAAGCCATCCTTGATTTGAGTCGAGGCACTATGCTAAAGGCATATGACACCTTCATGATTGAAATTGAAAGAGCCAAAGGGCTCTTGAGAATGAATGAAGAGGAGAGAGTGGAGTACATTGCAATGAAGTTTGGAGAACTCTAGTTACTTTTGTTTCATTTTAAGTCTTGTTACTTAAACATTGGCAAGGTTAACCAAGATACTTTTTAAGTTGGCAAGGTTAGCCAAGATACTTGTTTTATCAGCAACATACAATTAATATCGGTGTGCCATTTTTTTGTTTTGTTGAAACTCAAATCATGTGTTTTGATTATTCATGTATGGATAGTCTATATGGCTTCTCTCTCCCCAAATCAGCATTGCTCTTGTACATATGGGTGCTCTAGTATATATTTTTGCTCTACTATATATTCTCTACTAAATATGCTCTAGTATATATTTATGCTCTACTATATATGCTCTACTATATATTTTTCTTTACTATATATTTTTCTCTACTATATATGCTCTACTATATATCACTCGAGCACCTACTCCAACCATGATGATATTATTTTACTGTTATTTCATGCATTATAGATTGCATTCATGATTTACTTAAAAATAAATATAGTTGTTATTCATGCTTGTGTTTTTTTGTTGATTGCTCTAACACCTACTTTTTTTGCTTGGCATCATATTATTGTTATAGTCAAAGCATGCATGGTAATGGAAAATCATGTAATATGTTTATACGTGATGATTGTATATTGTTTTTTATTGGCATTTTTTTACATTCTAGTTTATATGTCTATACCTCTTGACTTGGTTAGCCTTGTTGCATTAGAAAATATAAATAGAATACACCAAGGAGTAACACATAATGAAGATCAATTATAATGATAAATTATGTTGTTCTGTTGCAAAGTATCAAAACTGTACATTTTGAATTCTTCAAAACTGTTCCAAGAGTACTTGTATGGCTGCTCTACCCAAATTTTGTGTTTTTCATATTAGTTTTTACTATTATTTCAATTAGTATATATCTAAACTGTTGTGATAATAAGAAATATAGATAATTTACAATTTTGTTTCCATATATAGAGAATACACCTATAATTTCAGTGATATGCATACATGCACACCAATGTCCATTTTAGTTTCATATGTTCTCTCTTTACTATTGTGAGCTTTGACTCTATTTTATCAATGGATAAGGCACCAGTTTGGAAGGCCAAGTAATAGATCTTTTATCAAAGCATAAAATATTTCACTATATTTTAGCATATAATTACTATAGATATTTGCTTTTGTAGTAAATATTGTTTGAAATCCCACACATTAATCATCCTCATGGATATGTGTTTTGGTTTTATCTTGGAGCCATGTGTTGAAATATCATATGAGATTAAGAGACTCATTAGGGATAGGCAAATGGTATATTTTGTGTCTAGTGCATGGTCTACTATTAGCTTAATGAGAGGTTTTTGCAATTATCTAGTATGTCATAGACTTAGTGACATGCATTGTGGTATGTCATGCATTGGGTGTAGTTGTTATTAAGGTTAGTCTCCTTCTCTTTACTTAACTTATAATAGATAACTCTAGAAATGTCTTCCCGAGTTTAGTTGAGGCCAAAGTGAAGGAGAGACCATATACTCTCAAGCATTTGTCCTAGTTGTTCGTGTTTGGTTGACAAGTCTCTACCTTTTCCACTCGGTTGGTTTACACTCTAGGAATAGAGTTGCAGTTTTGAGAACTAACAAAAGTTGCAATTTCCAAAGATCAGAAACTTTGGTTTTGACATTTTCTTGTGCCTAACATATGATAATTTTTTTGGTGGAAGATACATATTTTCCTTTGAATTTATTTTTTTCAAGTTTTTCCCTTTTGGAGGTATTGCGACTTTGCTGACATGATCTTGACAACTACCACCGCTATCTTGTGTTGGCCACACATTCTCCTTGCACACTCCATAGCAACTGCAAAAACTTCAAGGTGCAAGTTTTCTATCTTATCTCTATGGTTGTATTGTATTTTTGTATGCACTCTTGATCTGTATAAGTGGGTGACCCCACAATAGTGGGTTACACTTTTTTAGACATGTTGATTTTTGTTCAAATAACACATTTTTAATAAAATATGATGATTTAATCATTGAGAGGTTCCATTTGAAGGAATTAATTAAAAATGGTTAGCTCAAATCCTCTTAGATAAAAAAACATTGATATAACATCTATACTCCTCATTCATACCTACAATGGAGTCTCCTTCGCACCTATTAAAATGCTGACAAAAAATCACTTCGACTTTATCTTTTGGAAGATCAAATGATTCCATTTGACAAAACTATCTATGTAGTAAGGTACTACTGAGAAAAAAATTTCCAATGACTATAATGTGAATATATATTAAGTTTATTATGACTGTATTTTTAGTTTTACTAAACATAGATATTTCACCATATGTCTACATCTATGTTTGATGCTTATGGAAAAATAGTAAATGAGAGAAAATAAAATTCTAAAAAATATCTATGCCCTAGGCATTGAAGTTCTTTTTCTACTAAAAAAAATGAAATTGGACAAATACACGACAAGTTATAAGCTATGTAGTCAACATATGTCAAAATTACAGTTTAGTAAACTTCAAACGTTAATAAAATATGCAATAATCATGATAATGTCATCAAAACAAATACATTCCCTTCGTATGGATGTTACAAAATTAAATTCAAAAAAATCACATTGATATCTATTTTAGAAAAAAAGTTATGCTAGCTATGAAAACAGTGTAACTCTTTGAAAATGACGTTATCAGCAACATACCAGTTTTTGTAGGAGAAAGAAAAAACCATTCAAATCAGTTCAAAAAAAATAAAATTTAAAAAAAAGAATCTAGACAGAAAATCCTAAAATACTCTAATTTACTTCATCTTCCAATTTCAAATGGTTTAACGACAATATGCATCCGAATCTGAAATTTTTTTTCAAAATGTAGAGTTCAGTGTCCGTTCAGGCAAAAAAGTGTAACCCACTATTGTGGGTTCACCCAAGTGCTTAGGTATGTATCTCAATGTTGTAGTAGAATTGATGCTTGATTGGAGAAGCATCATGATGAATATTTTATTTTCTATTCTTCCCTTGAGCCTTTTTAACTATGATAAATTTTATGATTTCCATTGTGCTAATGATGTTAACCCTATTCAACTTCACAACCACCATGTCATCCAATGCATTTACTAAGAGTTAGAAATAAATAGGTTTGGTATGAAAGTGATTGAGAAAGATGTTGTTCAAAGAGAAGCTCACCTTGATCGTGTGAAAGGCCATGACGATATTGTTGCAATTCATAGGAAGAATCATGGATTCATCTTTCATAGTGGTGACACATGTGGTTCCTTATCCATATTCATTTCTAATTCATATTTTGTCAATGCCTATATATGTATTACCTAGTTTATTGAAGCCTCATTGCACACTAGTGTTATATTTGCTTGGTGGAACTCCACACCCTTGGTAGTTAGTTGTGCAATTTTCCAAGTCTTTGTGTACATGTGTTTGGCAGTTCCTTAGGGGTTGTGAAATACGTATTTTCTTTATTTCTTTGGTTGTAATGCAAGTTTGATAATGTAGGCACCTTTCCTTTTTACATTGGTAGTAACTTTGTTCTTGTTGGAGTTTAAGGGGTCCATGCATATTTAATTGGTGGTTGCATATGTTCATAAGGTGTATTTTGAAGTTGTGGGTATACATATTGGCCAATTCTCTTGCACAATTCTATTTCATTCTCATATCTAGAGATGGGATCTAATATTGACTGTTGTCACTTCTTAAGGTTGACTTGAAGTTGATACATATTTCCATGTTTGAAGGCTATTGTTGTGTGTGCTATAGACCTACACATGAGTTACATGAGATTAAAACTAAATTTAATATGCTGACTTGTACCCATTATGGTATGTGAATGACTTGTGTGTCTAATGGAGGATCGCATCCCTTTTTCTTGGCACCTAATTTACAAATCCAAGGTAGATTCTCCATTACGGTATGTATAGATCTTTTGATTGCAAATCACATCTTGAGTATGAAAAAGGTTAATGTTGATCTATTAAGATTGGTCAATGAACATGTACAAAGTTGATTTGATTGATTTTCTACACCATGCTCTTGGAAAGGCTGAGTATAAATTAAATTTCTATATGTGGACACTTGTAATTGATGGCAAGGGTTTGTCTCTTGAGCCAAGCTCCTATATAGAGGTGCCAATTTGTTGTCTAGGGATTCACTTATCTCAAAGCTAAAGTTTTGTGAAAGAAAATCATATTTGTATGAATCATAGGAGGTCTATTTTATGAAGAATTTGTGTATTGATAATGTCTCTGTTGTTGATTCAAAGCTCTTAAGGCATTTAGTGCCACTAGATTCCTTGTATCATGTTTGTTGGTTTGTATGTTCTATGATAGCTTTACTTGATAGGGTTGTAAAATGTTGCAAATGCTTTTGTGGCAATCTATTCTTTAGTGTGTATAGATTCTTTTTGCAATTTACAATTTACTGTTGTGATAATAAGAAATATAGGTAATTTACAATTTTGTTTCCATATATAGAGAAGATGTAGTTTTGATATTACTATTCTAGTTCATAAATTTTTTTTGTGTATTTCCTATAGAGGCTTAAATTTTTGTAGCAATTCACAAAAACTACAAGTTGGAGTAGTTTTTGAAAATAGTACTCCAACTTGTACAAATTTTGTACATTGCTGCAATACCTACTTTTTTCCTTGGCATCTTATCTACATGTGTTCACGAAGAATTCAAAATGGACAGTTCTGAGAGTACACATATGTTGTTCATAATTACACATATTTTTTATGACCACATATTTCTGATGTTACTCCTTGGTGTATTACATTTATTATGGGAACTTTGTTGGTCGATATGTTATGACCAGGATACAAGAAGCTTTAGCTGGATATTGGCTTGTGTTTTTTTATACTTAATGGTGTATCTTCACACCACCATTTTGTTGTTGGATTTTGTTCTTCCCCATATTCTATCTAGGAGTATAGATTTCTTATTAGATCTTTTCATTATAGCATACAAAGTCTCTTTAATCCACCATGGATTGTTAAAGTAGATTTGATTATGTGAAGTTTCTAACATTTTATGAAGTATATTTGAATGAATTTGTATACAGTAGATTGCATCATAAGATAGTTCCAAGAATACAAGATACCCTGTTGGGGGATTTGGTAAGGAAATTCTGGAAGGACCCTATCAATCAAATCTGGTTGGGTTATCTATTTTAAGGTCAGTAATCTACCAAAAGTTGTATCTAGAAAATGGTAAAAAACACACCTTTTGTATATTGTTTTTTATTGGCATTATTTTGTTCCATTATTTCCTGCTAAGGTCAATACATGGTTGTTTAAAATTCTTTGGGCACCACTTGTAGAGCTATTTGTTTTAATTTCTTCTTTGCATGTAGGACAACACACTAGATAGTCATTACCAACATAGGTAGACCAAATTCCTTCTCCTACATCTTCTTACTAACACGTGTCAGCCACTATAGTGGATAGGATACAAAAATTTCAGTTAAGACTTATAGAAATGACACCGTGAATTTGAGAAATAAAAAAATACTCTTGTTTACCAGTAAGTTCTAGTGTTTTTATAAATCCAATACGGGGTTAGTGGACTGTAGAGATTTTTCAATGAGGGAGGTTGATAGTCATAAATGAACAAATGAGTTTTCTATGAGTTCAACTAGATTATATAGATATCAATATTTCTTCACATGTCGGTTAAATATCAGTATTTATATTGTAGATGATTGTAGTCCTTTGAGGAATTTGGGTGCTTTGGCAACTTTGTATCTCCATTATGTTGAGTACCCTCATATTGTTGACAATGTTGATTGTCGACAAGGTTGATTGTCAACCATGACACCAATATCAACAAAGTTTTCCAATAGTTAGTTGAGTGGTAGGCCCATATTGAATCAATCATAAAACATGTTTCTCGTTAAATGCAAGCATAAATTTTGAGGTCTTTTTCTCTAGGAAATCAAATTGGATATCTTTTTTCTATAGAGCAATAGACTTCTATGAAATTGTGTCATATTTCTATATCTAGAAGACATATAACTATGATTCTAATACAAACATTCATACCCTACCTTGCAAGTTTTGAACTGTGTTTCTTCAATTATATCAAACATCTTTGGTTGTTAGATAAAACATGATTCTAGCAATATATTTCAATTGTATTGACTCATTGAGCTCATCGAAAACCTATAGATTCTTGCAGCATCTTTAACTGTACAGATTACAAGGTGTCTATATCTTAAACAAAAGGTTTAGGTTTCCATGCTTAAATTCAATATGAAATATGAGTATCCAATTTAATCATTTTCTATAAATAATTAGTCTAGGGGCATGATTATGCTTGAGATTACAATGCTCATTCACATAATCTTCTCTGTTAGAATTTGTATCTCTCCTACTTGACATAATCTTCTCCCTATTAGATCTTCACTACTAGGGATTGTGATTTAGTTAGATAAGGAAAGGTTTGTATGGTCCCTTAATGTTCATTTTTTTTGTATTGTTCATTGTTTTTGTATGGATAATTGTTAGAAGGATGAGAAGCAAGCATACTCTAACTCTTGAGCCAATTCAATGGCCTATAGTGGGCTCCTTGTTTTCAATGGGATTCTGATACAGGCATAAAATCTTTATTGTACTGGCCAACAAATATGACCCCTTCATGCATCTCTACCTAGGAGCCTCCAACATTCTTCTTGTTTCCAGTCCCCAGCTAGCCATAGAAGTTCTTAAACATGGAGACTTGGAATGGTCATCTATGTGAGTGAATTTTATAAAAACTATTTGTAATTTTACCTACATAAGATCCATAAAGCTATTGAATCTGCCAATTTTTTTCTAGGCCTCCATCAACTGCTGGAAAATACAATAGGTTTGACTTCCATTCCATGGGTTTGACATCTCAGAAAAATACATGTAACCCACTTGATCAATCCGAGTATAATAAATATGCAAGGAAATATCTATAGAATTTTATTTTTTAAATGTTAGATGAAATTGCCACTTGATCAGTCTGGCTAGAATAAATATGCAAGCAAATATCCATAGAAAATAGATTTTAAAAATGGTAGATGAAATTGCTTCTGGTGGGTGTTCTGAGGGTTGTGTTGTTGTTATGAGAAAGATGTGTGATTCTCTGGTGAACCATTGGTATGGTGAAAAGAATAAACTATTGTATGTTGAAAAGAATAAACATTGGTATCCAGTGAATTAGAGAACTTGGAAAATGTGTGTTCTCTTGTGTTGGAATTCTCATTGCTCTCTCACAATAAGTTGCTACCAAAATTGGAATCAAATTACAAAAAATTATCTTTCTAAATTTTAGCATTGAAAAACTTGCTAGTTTCCCTAATTAAACATAGCACTAAGACTGCGCCGGACATAAATCTAAACTATTACTGGTCTTCATTTGTACAGATGAATATTATTGAGCTCTTTCTAGCTAAAACCATACATAGTCGTAGGCAATTGCTTCTTAGTTTAAGACTACATGGCCTTTTGAATTTCAACTTTCAGTTCTAAAAAACATTTGATCCAGTCCAAACAAATCTATTTAGTATTAACATAATACCATGTCAAACCTAAGAAATTCTTGAACTAATACAATTCCAATTTGAGTTAATATCAAGAAAATTAAATAAAGTATGACATACAAGAATTGATACGACAAGATATGCAGAAAGAAATGTACAGTTAACTAAGTTGAGCTTAGCGGGAATCTAAAAAGGATAGTTAATTTCAGCAAGGAAATGATGAAAAAGACTTTGGGCTCTCTCCAAATTCTATAGGATGAACTCTAGCTCCTTTCTGTATAGTGCAACTTCCTCTGTTGTCATTATATAAATCTTTCCTAAAAGGGGGATATTGAATCTTGGAATGGTCTACAATCGATAAGAATGCTTCCATATGGATGATGCCTTTTGTGAATTCACTCTTTTATCTTTATAATCTTGATTTCTATTGCCTTCATTTAAATACCCTACCAATTGTACTTTGCAATGGTCCATTGCACTCTATCTTGCAACATGGTCACTACTTCCTTTTGAAACTACTCCTTTCATGTTTGGATCATGTGAATGCATAAGTGGTAAGTTGGCATTGATGTCTTTGTTCATACCATTGCACTATTCTACCATCTATGATGCTTCATATCAGACATGCACCTAATGATTGTGACCATCTTCTTAATGTACCTTGACTATCCATTTTATTGCATCATTACAAAACCTGGTGCTCTTATCAAACTTTGCATTTATGTCACATCTCTTATTTTGTAGTTTAAGAGTAAACATTGTTCTTATGATAGTTTAGTTCTAATTTTAAGAATTATTCTTCGTCGTCCTTACAATTCCTCTCATTATTCTTCACCACTTTAAACTATTAGTAGTGCTCAGGTAAGACGATTCTACTGTACTATGCCCTTTTTAGGCCAAGAAATATAGCGGTGATCGATCGACGGCTTCAATGTCCCTCGATTCAAGTCTAGTCAACATATAACAAGGACAAATCATGCAGGGCAATGGAGATAGTAGAGGAGAAATTAGTTGCGCAAGAAGTGGCCACGACCAAGAAGCATAATAGTTGCAGATGATCATGCAGGCAATACTTGATTCGAGAGAAATCAAAGTTGTGGATCAAAAAACCACTATCCTTCCTAGCTTGAAAAGGGTGTAGGCTTAGACCATACTGTCTTTCCCAGGAACTCCCAATTGTTTGAAGCGGAGAAGAAGTAGTGGGAGGAATTGTAAGGACGATGGAGAAAAGTAATGCTCATTCCACCACCACAACAAAAATATTAAATAATAAATTATACATTCATAATAAAAATGAAAATAAAAGTAGCAGGCTTGTTGAACCTTCTCATGTTGCAATCTGATTTGAGATGTTGTCTACATTAGTATGTTGTTTTTTTATTGCAATTATAATCAATCTAAATGAACTAAATAATCAACTAAACAAAATGATATGTTGGAATGACAATGCAATATTTGTTGAAATAGTGTCAATGACTTCGCTCAATGTGCCTATGTGTCAATGTGGTTATGGTCATTGAGTGTTGAAGACCTCACACACAACAAGCATTCCTGGACGTCAATTTTGGGGTTGCCCAAATAGGAAAAAGGTAGTTAATAGAAATATATTTTATGTTTAAAAATAATGTAACAACTAATCATTTTAGGATGAACTAATGTAGATTTGGTGTTGCAAGGAAATAGTGGATGTCAATTTACTTTCAATGGGTTGATGAAACCCCATCTACATCTACACCTAATGTAGGAAATGAGTGCAACTTGTGCAAGGCTCAAGAGGCAGCTAGTACCGTCGAGATTGCTTCAATGGGGAGAGTAGAAATAATGTTTTTGTGATGCCTTCTTTGTGTTGTAATCGCACTACTTTGTTGGGACCATATGCATAAATGTGGTTAACAGAGGGCTACTATGGATATTGAAACTTGTGTAGAATCTCATGTAAACACGTTGGACATATTTTGGTAAAGTCATGATATTTTTGTTGTTTATCACTTGATTATGATTTTCTATATAAAATTAAACAAAATTAAAAAATTATCCTTATTAAAAAAAATGAAAAAATTATTACATTTTTTATAAATAGAATTGTTTAAGATTTTTTATATAGAATTAAATAAAACCAAAATTAATAAATAAATTGATATAAACAAACTATTAAATTAAAAAATATTAAAACAATTCAAAAAAAATAAAAAATTCATACTTCAATTCCAATTCCAATTTCAAAATGTGGAACCAAACGGAAGAAATGCATATTCTCACTCATATTTGAGGTCAACCAAACAATCCAAACTATATTTCAGAAATGAAAAATCGGAATATCAAATCCATGATTTTGATCATTTCCAGCATTTGACCATGATTCTCTTACCATGTAGGATTTAAACCTAACTCAAATTGATCATGCTTACAATTAGGAGTTTCACCCATGTAGAAGTCACTCACCTTTTGAGGTATATTAAGAGTAAATATTTTAAAGTTTGATATCTTTACTATTTTACTGGTATTTTGTAAATATAAATTTCCTAGTTTATTTAAAAGTATATAATACTGTTAATTAGATGAAGGAAAAACATTATTTAAGTGTCATGTCATACTTACAACGCTATTGCTACTCCATTAATGTCTCAATTACTCTTCATTGGGGCAATAAGTGGCTTATTACAGCGTCTATCCACCACATTCCACAGATTGCCCTTAATTTCGTAAGGTTAAATACAAGACTTAGAGTAATTTTAACAGGTCATTCAATCACGAAATATAGAGGGTGTAAGCAAGAAAATGGAAGGCAAAGGAAAAACAGATAAGGCTATCGGCATTGATCTGGGAACAACTTACAGCTGTGTGGGAACATGGCAGAACGACAGAGTTGAAATCATTGTCAATGACCAAGGAAATAGAACTACTCCTTCTATGGTTGCCTTCACACCCACCGACAGACTCGTCGGAGAGGCTGCCAAGTTCCAAATTTCGTCTAATCCTCATAACACCGTCTTCGACGTGAAAAGAGTTATTGGAAGGCGATTTACGGATTCCACTGTGCAGGCCGACATGAAACTGTGGCCTTTCAAAGTTGGTTCAGAGAAAACTAAGCCAATGGTTGAAGTGAGTTACAAGGGTGAGAAGAAGCTCTTTGCGCCAGAGGAAATCTCATCCATGGTCTTAATGAAACTGAAATCTTCCGCTGAACAGTTTCTTGAAACTGAGGTGAAGAACGCAGTCATTACGGTGCCTGCCTACTTCAGTGACTCCCAAAGAAAAATGACTAAAGACGCTGGTCGAATTGCAGGTCTGAATGTTATGCGGATTATGAATGAGCCCACCGCTGCAGCCATAGCTTATGGTTTTGGTAAAGACAAGGAAGAGAAGAAACACATTCTGGTGTTTGACCTTGGTGGAGGTACCTTCGATGTTTCTATTGTTGTTGTCCAAGACGGAACATTTGAGATGAAAGCCGTTGGGGGAGAGGCGCATTTGGGAGGTGAAGATTTTGACAACAGGATGCTCGTCCACTGTGCCCAAAAGTTCAACAAGAAGTACAAAACAGACTTGTGTGCCAGTGCAAAAGCTCTTCGGCGACTACGTTCCGAGTGCGAAAGGGCAAAGAGAAGTTTGTCTTCGGTGGTAGAGACTGTAATTGATATCGACGGTCTCTACGAAGGGCGTGATTTTTTCCTGCAGATCAGGAGAGCAACTTTTGAGGAGCTCAACATTGATTTATTTGAAAAGTGCATGGAAGTTGTGAAGAAATGCATGGAGGATGCCCAAATGAGTAAGAGCCAAATTGACGATATTGTATTGCTGAGAGATTTTTTCGATGGGAAGGAGCCCTCCAGAGGAGTAAATCCGGACGAAGCAGTAGCCTATGGAGCTGCGCTTCAGGCAGCCGCGCTGAACAAGGAGGACATTCACATTGTCATGGTGGACGTTACGCCTTTGAGCCTTGGAATTAAAATTTTTGGTGACGTGATGGATGTAGTTGTTCCGCGAAATACTCCGCTTCCCACTCGGAAGGAGACATTCGTTACTACGGCATATGACGATCAGATAGTGGCAAGAGTTTATGTCTACGAAGGGGAAAGACCTCTGGTTGCAGACAACAATCTACTTGGAGAATTTGTATTGAGAGGAATTGCGCCTGCTCCATTTGGAGTTCCAATTATTAAAGTTTGCTTCGAAGTGGACGCAGAAGGAATTTTGAAAGCTTCGGCGCAAGAAAAGAGATTATTATTACTAATAACGGTGGCAGACTGAGCAATGAAGAGGTAGAGAGAATGATAGCTGATGCAGAAAAATTTCGCCTGGAGGACGAAGACGCGAAGGAAAAGCATGTCGCAAAAAACATGAGAAAAAGGGCGGCGAAGGGAAACAAAGAAGGGTCTATGCGTGCTGCTCTGTCAAATCATCTCATATCGACCTTCGCTGATGTTGAGAAATGGTTGGATGACAGCGACTCTGCCCAAGTTTTTGAACTCCAAGACAAATTGGAAGGAGTGAAGTTGATGTGCGAGGCCTTTGATTTAGACGGATAAATTTGTAGGCCTCTGTATTGGCATAGATATTTTTTTTTTTGGTTAAAATATTAAATATATAGATAGATATATGAAGCGAATGAAAATACCGGAACTCAACTAGTATATTCAAAACCATAGAACGATATAAGTATTTCTGTTTCTGTTAAGTATACAAACTTGCTCAGGTTGGGAATGAGTTCTCCATCCCATTTCTTACCATGTTCGGATGTTAAAAGCAAAATCTTTCTTACCATGTTCGGATGTTAAAAGCAAAATCTGTCTGAAGTATAATACTATTAACATATTAATGGTGGTTACTCTTTTGTTTTCCTTGCTCATAAATATATTAATATTTCTCTGTTTCAACAAGCGTCATTATTTTCTAGTCCTGCGGTATATTTTTCCAGTTTTAATTGATAGAAAACAATATAAACAGGGAAATTGACCATGTTTGGCCCCTATCATTCGAATTTTTATTTATTTATTCTTACCAATCTCTTTAATTGAAATGTTTAAATAATACAGGAAAATCTAGCGAAAATAAGAGAAAGATAATTTAAATTTATGTAAAAATTTTGTTGAATAATGTTATGATATAAAGTGTAAAAGTGTATTGTTTTGCAGGTATAGATTTTAACAGTATCAGATTTCTACAATTCATTATGATGAGTATTAGTTTCTGGATTCAATTGTGTGAATTTTTTTAGCATCGACGTTTCGGATCACACTCCGTGATCCATCATCAAGAATAGAGAGTGTAGGGATGGAAAGTAAAATATGATGATGGAACATCATCATATTTTACTTTCCATCCCTACACTCTCTATTCTTGATGATGGATCACGGAGATGCATCATCATATTTTACTTTCCATTCCTACGCTCTATATTCCTGATGATGGATCACAAAGTGTGATCCGAAACGTCAATGCTAAAAAAAACTCACACAATCGAATCCATAAACTAATACTCATCAGGTATAGATTTGATGTATATTCCTTTTAATTATAAACGTGGAAAATATCTATATTAAATGCAATAAGATTCTATAGTTATTAATATTTTTAGAGAATTCATATGAAAAGATATAAGACTTTCTAAATTAATGGTACATGTATATTGTTGAATCAAAAAAAAAGAATTTGTTTCATATATCAATATTGCTATAGCAACCTCAATTTATGTACTAATCTATCCAATTCTCAAATTTTTGTATTAATAAAAATTGAACATTTAAACTCATCAAAATAAAATATATAACAAAAGATATTTATTATTAATGGAACATGGTTATTATTTTAACCAAGAGCAGTCTCCTATCTAACAATGTTTCTTTGTGTATCTATTAATTAATCATTTTTTCATGAGTATGTACAACATGCAAATAAGTATATAGCTTCAACAATTGAAAGTTTGTTTAGTATTAGTAAACAACACATTAATAAAAGAATGCAACACATTCCATTGTAACATTATCCAAATACCGTCTTGAGTACACATCTCTAACTCATCAACCTCTCCCATTACCCACGTTCTACTTAAATAGATAATTACAATTGTATGAAAAAGAGGTGCAATGAGTGTGCCAATGTTAATAATATGTTGAAGAACATGAAAACCCAAATATGAGTGAATGCAAATATACTTGGTCACGTAACGTCTCTTACAAACCCATTAGATAACAAAAGACCTACACTAGAAAATATTAGATCACTTTATTTTTATATACCCCACATGTTTATTTTACAATAAAGATCATATAGAGAATAACATGATATCCAAGGACAAGAAAAAAAAATATTCTTAGCCAACTACAAACAAAAGCATATTTTTGGCTAGGACCTTGTATGGGTTAAGCCTCCTATATAGTTTTGCTTGCTCTTAAGGAAGGAAACCAAAATTGTCAAACAATTAAAACTTCACAAGAGAAGAGAAGATTTTTCAAAACACCAATTAGCATTTTCTAAGTGATTTCTCAAGATTAGGCAATAGCCACTTTCCAAAAGCATATTTTCTAGATTTGTCTTTATTTCTTAGTCAGTGAAGCTTTAGATTCAAATGCTAACTCACACTTTAACATAATCCTCAAGTTTAAAGCTTGGCTAGAGAAATTCTTAGAAATTAAAATCCACATAGTCTAGATGACTGAGATATTGTTTTGTAGTGCAAGAGGTTGTTTTGTAGTGCAGGAGGAACCACACAAACTCTCTGAATAGTAAAGAGCCAAAAAGTCTTGCCACCAAATAACCAACAAACATATTGATGAAAGAAAAAAAAATACTAGATAGATGAGAATTAAGTACCCATGAAATTCACCTTGTCATACAAATTATGGTATAAGTTGTACAACATAAACCTCAAAAGTCTATCACATAAAAAAGGATCTATATTCCTCCATAAACAATGAAATTTGGTTCTAGACCCATAGCATCAATTATAAAAAAGAATCTAGATTCCTCTATAAACAATGAAATTCAGTTCTAGACCCATAGCATCAATTAAGGAAATGACATCACCATTACTATTTCTAGTAAGCCTAGTTGTTTTATTGTAGAAATTCATTATCTATCCATTCTGGACAATATATATTTTATATATTTTGATTCTCAAATAATTGAGAGTCGTATAGAACTATTATCTCGAGTACGTGTGTATGGCTATATGTTCCTTCTCATCAAGCACAATGCTTAAATAATTAGGTTAACAAAAAAAAATTCAAGATGTCCTTTATAGTCAAACTATGCTTCCATAACACCCTTCTATTCTTAGTTTAGTATATTTCCTTTATTTTGTGGAGCCTTCATAAAATGGTCGACTAAATAGTCTATGTATATTAGGAGAAATATAATTTTAATTTGATATGTTGTTTGTGTCATTTGGCTTTTATTGCACCTTTTTGGGCTCCAAGACTTGCATTAGATAATTAGGATCCCTTTATCTTTCAACTCATGGCTATTTAAAATCTTATTTAACCTAGAATTTTGTTACATGTTGACTCATTACAAAAGCATTTTATTTGTTTGGTTTTCTTTTATATTTTAGACTCTCATTACCAAGTCTTATGAGCAATTGTATTGATGTATTAAGTCTTATGAAACATAATGGTTATGTGTTTTGTTTGAATGAAAAAAATAGTGAATGTGGAATCCTTTTGGTATAAATTATACTACTTTTTTTTTTGTGTGTCTCTTCTTAAATAGTGAAAATAAAATCTAAGTTTGTCTATGTAATCTTTCTTTAATGCAGTATTGTAGATTATGCAATATATTGTAGATTATGCAAGAAACTTTAGAATCATTTTCATGAAATATGATATTTTGTATTAAAGCAAGTAGATTATAAAGGCCCTTACAAAATATATCATAATTAATATTTTTAATCAATATTATTGATAGTAAAAAATCCTAATAAAAGGAAATATATTAATATGAATTTAAAAGAATAGAAAACTGAAAGGGTAAGTTAAATCTTGAAATCAGATTTAAAATTATAAAACATAGACTTCAAAACTTAAATTATTATTAAAAAATCAGTTATTTTCCTAAAACAATACTTCCCTAGTCATGTAGGACTGATTGAACTTTTCCAAAATGTAAGGAAGAACAATTACTTCACTTGAGATGGGCTTGGACATCAAATGAAATATTAAAAAAAAATAAACATACATAAACTAATTAAGAGATATAGCAGTTTCATGCCCTAATGTATTCTAAAATGAAATGCTAATATATAGAAAGTAAATGCAATGGATATGAGCACTTGGCTTTATCAATGAAGAATGAATATTCTCTAGATTTGGCATTAAATTATAAATCATCTCCAACATTGAAATGAAAACTTTCTAGATTTGTGTAATTATTTAGGTCTTATATTAGGGTTTAGTTCCATCCAAGGCCAATTCTATAAATTAGGGTAGTTTTTGCATCTTTAGATGTGTTCTCTACATTTGAATTTGATCTTATTTAACATATGTATTTTCTTTTATATCTTAGATAATTGATGTTTATCATCTTTACTCTATATTCAATATTAATAGTATAAGGAGATATGACCTCACCTAAATCAACTACAAGAAAAGAATATTAAAAAAATTAAAATAATATAATAATGTTATAAATTATATAATTTTTTTAAAAACTCTATGATATATTATAAGAAAATATTTTTTTTATTTTTTCAAAAGAAAAATAATGTAAATTAAAAGAATTCATGGAGAAGTCAGATGAATTGAAAAGAAAGGGTGTTTGTAGTATAGTCTGTGTTTCAAATAATGATGCAATTGTAATGAGGGCGTGATAATATGAGTGATAATGTGCTCTTGTTGGCTATTGGGAATGGTGCATTTACCAAGGTAATAGGTGTGTCATTGGATTTGAGTGATAAGTTGGTTGGGCTGAGATTTTGTTCTAAGTGTTATGCACTTTTAGCAAATGATGGAGTTGTCAAGGTTCTCAAATTGGAAGAATGTGGTGCATTTATTGTTAGTGGATCTAATGACATTTTAAAGGAACTCTAAGAATTTTGGTAAATGCAATGTCAAATTTTAAAATTTTGGGTAGCTAAATAACGTTCACCCAATTTTGGGGGGATTTGATAGGTCCAAAAAAGGTTATTTTTTAGTAATGAATTCCCATAGGGATCATCATATAATTGAATAGTGTATTTTAATGAATCGTCATTACTAATTCAGGATTGAATCACTATAAAAAATAGTGTATCAATTATTGAGTTTTATCTAAATACTAGCTCTTAAACATGTTTATGATCTCGAGTATTATTTTGGTTTTGTTAATAGATCTAGAGTTGGTTATTTTATGTGTATATAGAAAGAATATTTTTGTATTTGAGAAAATCTAAAGGTTAGAGGAATGCAAAATAAATAAAATATATATTAAACTAGCCAAAACCAACTCATACCTCTGATTGAGCTAAATGGAGGCACCCTACTCCATTGATTTTCTCATTTGATTTTTGAATTTGGATGTGATCTCCAAAAATACGACAATATTGATCTAAATGGATTCCTAAAGGATTATTGATGGGTGAATAGTCCATTTATCAATAATTTTTATCGATCATTCTTGATAAATGGACTATTCTTCTTTGAGTTTTTTCTTTACACGTTGTTCAACTATCTACTTTATCATTTTATATTGCCTAATTCCCACCAAAGTTTTGAAGTCATAGATAGTTTTTGAATAAGGTAAAAATAGGTTTTGAATGGAACCCGAAACCATTTACATCATAGAAAAAAGATAAAGCATTAAAGTTTTTCAAAAAGAAACGCCAGCTGGAAAGAATAGAGCAGGAGCCAAAAAAACACTAGATATGAAAACAAAAGCAAAGAAAACAGATCTAGCAACACTACCAGCAGCACCCAGCAACGAATAGGATAAAACTAATTGCTTATCATTTTGTCTGCCTTCATCTTCAGCTCCTCCATCTTCTGGATAGCATTTTTTAGGTCCTTCAGCTCCTTAGATTCTCAAGGATCTTCCTCTGAATACACCCTTTGGTTCTAGTTTTTGGGCCTACATTCCCAGCACTGTCAGCAATAGTAATGGTCATGTTTTCCAGCTAATTTTTCTCCAGGTAGTGTGAAGCATATTCAAGTTGATGACAGCTGCATTGAGCCCTTCATTGCTATGGCTCAAGACTTCATTAATCATTTTCCCATTGTTGCTAACTTTAACCTTAATTTCCTTCACCTTGTTGTCAACAATTTTGTTGATCTCGGTAGTTATCTCCTCCTTCTAGCTTTTATTGTTTACCTTATCTAGAATCTTATTCTCTAGCTTCTCCAGCTTCATATTCAAGGTTTCTGTAGTTTTCTCTAGAGAATTAAGATGGATCTTAATCTCCTAAATCTCCTGATTGATCCAATCCTGAGTACTCTGACCTTCATCTTTGTTACCTTTGTCCATGATCGTAGCATCCTCCAGGGGGCCAGTAAAATCATCTTCTTGACTTTTTTCCTCCTCAGTAGCATCCTGATCGGTATTAGCACCTGAATCTTTCTGTTCCTCCTAATTATCATCAATGACAGGAGAATTCTGGCTAGTCTTGATATCCTCTTCATCATGCCCCTCTAGAGAGCCCAAAGAGTCTGCCTTAAGAGGTTCCCCATCATCTTTACTAGCCAAGTCTAACCCTTCCTCATTATCCAAGTGGGAATCATTTTTTTCCCCTTCAGCAGGGGGGTCCAGGGCTTCATTCTTGTCATCCTCAATAGGGAAAACCTGGGCTTCATCTTCCTCCTCCTCATCCCTTTCCTCATCTTTTTCATCCATCTCTTCTTCTTTCTCCTCTTTAGCCCCTTCCTCACCTTTTTCCCCTTCAGTCATAGATAGTTATCTTTGAGATGATTTTGGTTTTGAGCACATGCTTTAGTGGTCAACTTAAGGTTCATTGTTGGGTCTATGATGGAAGATAAATCTAGAATAGCAATTATTAACAACCTACAATTATCATAATGTGTGTACAAGGGGAGTGAGAACACTAATAAAATGCTCTCTTTGAGTGGGCTTTTGTTGCATCTTTCCTTGATAATATTTTACAAATATTGGAGTAAATGGTGATTTACCATATTACTCTTTAATTAAGTTTACTTAAGTCAACACATTTATGAGGTAGATGGATAATGTAGAGTCATACTTGAACTCTGCTACCTTCAAGGGGATAGAGTCCTATTTGAACTTTAACTCCTCCAGGTTGAGACGCTTATCTCAATCTCGTCCATTCTTCCAAATAGATCTTACCTATTTAAGCAGAGCCTATTGTACATTTGTACTTGCCTCATCTCAATAGAATTATTGTATTGATTATCTCTTTGTTCTAGATGATGTCTACAAATTGGGTCCTAGGTTTGAGATGACCTATTTGAACAATAAAGATGTCCTAATAATTTAATTTTAAGAGATAATACTTCTAATCCACCAATCCATAAGTCATATCCATTTGAAGTTAGGTATTAAAAGATAGTAGATTTATAACATATGATTTAATTGCATCCAAATTTTGAGAGAAATAGTGAGGAAAAAAAAAGCATTCTTCTAAGGAACACAATAATAATGGTTGGTTGAAATAATTGAGATGGTTACCCTAGTCAAGAAAATATATTTTCTTTTATACTGGTCATTTGTTTATCCCCACATCTTTGCTGTTCTTGAAGTCAAAAATACATTTCTTTGGGCCATTCATTTGTTGGTCAGTTTGAGTTTCCAATTTATGAATTTGAGTTTGATTATCAGTTTATGAGTTCAATTATTATTTTACACAGTTGATTGCACAATTTATATTTTTTCACCGTGTCAGCATGACTCATATTTCATGTTAATAATGCTATTATCAAAGATAATTTATAGGTCATTTGGTTTATATGTGAAAAGGAAGGTTATGATGAAAATATAATTCAGAAGTTGTGACCATGGCATTAACAAATTTGTTTAGTGCTAAGACCTTTTGGTTGGCCCCTTAGCCACATTTCAACATTAGCAAAAAGATGTGAAAATGCCACTTTAATGTGGCGATAGTGGGCATTTATGAAAGATGTGACTCAAAAACGTATTTGGTCCATCGATCACTACATTTGTTAAACACATATTATCACTACATTTGTTATAACACTTTTTTTTTTTGGATAGTTATGGTTAATTATGGGTTAACCCTAACTCTATCATGTTAGGGCATGAAAATATGGAATGGGGGCTTCTACAAGAGTGACACTTAGTTTAGAATGACAGTTTGAGAGGGAAGAAGGAACTAGTTTTTGTTTACATATATTTATGGGATTTTTCAGGTGTATACAATTCCTAAATCTTCTCATTTTGAGTTCATTTATTGTTTGTTAGTCGAGTGATTTTTTTTCTCTTTTGTAAATATGATTGAAAAATATTAAAGGTTGTTTGTCACAGTTAATTATATAACCTCTTTTATGTTGCAAGCATATCTTTCATTTGAATAGGAGTGTTGTTATTTTCTGGGGTGTGAAATTTGTTTATTTTTTAAAACCCTAACGATGGAATTCATTCTTGCATTCATATACATTATTTTGAATCAACCCATATTAGGGTTTACATGTTCAAACATTTGTTACCCGTGTCAGGTATGTCTTGTACTGTCAAGTTGTTTTTACAGTTGTTCATTGTCGATGTAAATTGTTAGTTCAACTGTCATATTGAAAGTGAGGTCACTATTATACATCTATGTGTAATTTCATCAAATATATTATGTTTTATGTCATGTTGAATGCACGGTTGCATTGAGTATTGTTAAAACTGTGCATATTGCATCACATACTTTTGAAAGGGTAGTTGCATGAACATTATTAACATGTTGTGTATGGTGCATTATATGTCTTTAAATGCACAATTATTTTGCATTAAATTTTTTGTTCCTTGCATATGATTTCAACAATATAGATAGATTAGTTCATTTGAGAAGGTTAAGATTTTATATAGTTAACATATTTTAAACTCATCCATGCACAGTTACTTCATATGGGTCAGAAGAGATTGTGATATATTTGATGAATAAACACATATGACATCCATCTACAGTTACTATGGGTCGACAAAATGTTATGAGATACTTAATGGTTATTAAATTCTATTTTTTTGAAGTAACACATAAGGACATTTGATATACAGTTGTTATTCGTTTAATTTTGTTTATAAGTGGCAGTGATCTATGATTAACATGTTACCATTGATAGTTATATGAAGGACAATGATGATAGATGATATACATGATGTTGAAAAAGTTTTTTTGAAACAATTGTATTCAGTTCTTTTCATTTAGTTTGAAGGTAGTTTATTTTGAGAAGTCTATTTATTTACAGAAGAAGAATGTTTCAAAAATATAAACATATATTATCATTTGAGTGTTTATTGATCATATTTTTTAAATTGTTGTGCACAATAAGTTTGTAGATAGGAAAGATTGATTGAGTTTGAAATTTTGATTAGAAATTATGAACTAATGGGCATAAGGACATGTGTTATGTTTAATATTGTATAGTGTGTAGTTATAGGGGTCAAATGACAATCAGATTTTTTTATCTCTATATGTAGAGAGTTGTATCATATTTGAAAAGTCATTAGGGTAGATTTTAATATAGCCAATAAGGCATATATCCAGTGAGGCATAAAAGACTAGTGAGGGATAAGTTCAGTGAGGTATTTTAATTGTCAATGAGACAACATCAGTGAGATTTACAAATTGATTTAAAGTTTAAAGCTATTGAGGCTAAGTTCGAGTGGTTTTATTCCCCGGGAGGGTTTCCACTCAAGCCAATACTTGTGTGACCATTATTTTGTGAGATGTGCACTTATTATTATCTGCATTATTATGCTCAAGTTTATTATGTTTTAAAAGAGGTTAAAAGATTTTAACTTATCTATGATTATTGATTAACCCCACCTCTCAGTAATCATTGTACTCCAACAATTGTTATCAGAGCCATACCCTTTTTAATTTAGGGTCATCCTGGCTAAGGAGTACTTATGGAAAGTCTAAATAAACTTGATCAAATTATGAACAGGAAAATATATATGTACATTCTAAGATGGAGGTTCTAAAAAATTCATTTAGTTATCTTGAAAAGGAATGTTATTTTATCAATGAAAAAGTTGAAAGGATTAAAAGAAGCTACAACTATCACAGAGCAGAAAGGAACTAGAGGATTAAACAGGGAATCAAAAACTATAAGTTCCTTAGATATGACACATATCTATATGAATTTGTTTTGCATGGTATGCAGTTTAAAAATCAGTCAAATAGATATAATAGAATATCTCTAGAGATAAGGAACTATTTTTGGATATTCAACTTTCAATCCAAAGTTTAGAAATCGGGATAGTTATCAATTTGTGTGGAAACCTAAAAAGAAGGTAGATGCATTAATTGTTGAAATAGTACTATGTTTAGTTAAAAAGGATTTGTGGGTTTTAGATAGTGGATGTTCACACCATATGACTGGTGATAGGTCTAATTTTGTAAATTATGAGCCACGTCTTGGAGGATCAGTTAAATTTGTAGATAATAAGTATTTTCAAATTATAGGAAAAGGATCAATTTTGTTAGAAAATGAAATAATAGTTAATTTTGTTTATTATATTGAAGGTAAGACTTATAATCTTCTTAGTGTGAGTCAAAGATGTCATAATGCATTTGATGTGACCTTCTCTATTTTAGGTTGTGAAATCAGGAAAAAGTCTAGAAAAACCATAGCAACAGGATATAGAGCTAGTTGTAACATGTATAATCTCTTTGAACATTTAGGAAAAGTTAAAGGAAGTGTTTGTTTTATGATACAAATTGAGGAAACCAAATTGTGGCATTGAAGGTTAGGTCATATAAATTATGATAGGGTAAATGTTGAAAGTTGAGTGTCTATTCTGCGGAAGTTGGCGACCAAAAAAAATTGGCACAAGAAACGGGCACCCATTTTTTAAAAATTGAGTGCTCGTTTAGCTTCGGGTGCTCAATTTGTATTTAAAAAATGGGCATCCATCTAAAAATCGAGTGCCCATTTTGCTTCGAGTACCCGGAGCAAAATAGACACCCAATTTTTAAAAAATGGGTGCCCGTTTTTTAAAAATTGGGTGCCCATTTTGTAAATGTTTTTTTTTTTTAAATGTTTTCCAAGTCATTTTCACAACTTGGTAAACGAGATCACATTTTTTAAGGTACGGGTGCCCGTTTCTACTGCTACTGTTGACCTCCTCAGCTATTTTTCGCCTTATTCAAAGTATGTACCATTATTTTTCTTTATTTTTAAATTTTTTTTTTATAAAAAAATGTAGTTTAATATTATTTTTAACTAGTTAAACAAGTAATTACATGGTTTCAACTTTGTTTTCTGATTTACCATATAAATAATTATATTTTATGTTCCATTTAGTTATTTTTATTTTAAATTTACTTTGTAAATTATCGTACCAACTGTTAAAACTTAATTTAACCCTAGGTAGAAAATAAAAACATACCTAGACACAATTGAAATATGAAACCCTAAGTATAAAATAAAAACATAAACCTAGACACAACTAAATTAAGAAACCATAGGTAGAAAACAAAAATATTAACCTAGACACAAGTGAAATAAGAAACCCTAGGTAGAAAACAAATATGTAAACATAGACACAACTAAAAAAAGAAATTGTACCTGTAGAAAATGTAAACCTAGACACAACTAAAATAAGAAACTCTCTCTCTCTCTCTCTCTCTCTCTCTCTCTCTCTCTCTCTCTCTCTCTCTCTCTCTCTCTCTCTCTCTCTCTCTCTCTCTCTCTCTCTCTCTCTCTCTCTCTCTCTCTCTCTCTCTCTCTCTCATGATGGCACTCAAGAGGATGAGGGCACTCAGGAGCAAACACAACATGACGGTGCATCACAGTCACCTTCACGTCGAGTGAAGAGGACTGCAGATCAACTCGATGATCAAAGTTAGATTATACCTATCACATACATTATTTTTACTTTTTATATGATGGACATTTTATGATGGCCTGTGTTATATATGTTATCAAGACTTGTTATCATGTTATTTACACTTGTGTTATCAGGACTTTGAGTCATATTATTTTGACTTGTTGTTAGAGTAGGACTTGCATTTCTAGGACTTGTTATGATATATTACTTGGACTTGTTGTTAGTGTAGGACTTTGTTGTGTGATTAAAAATATATCATGAGTTGATATGATGGACATTATGATACATATTATTCAAGGACTTGTTATGTTATTTATCTTATTCATGGACTTTTTCCTATTTGATGGTTTTTTCAAATAGTGGTTTGAATGTAGATATATGAGCTTATGTAATATGATCATTTAATATCAATTGTAATTAAATATCAATTACATAATTGATCTTTAATAATGACTATTTATTCATGTAATTGACAAAAACAATATAGATGTAAGTAATATTTACTTTGATTAACTATAAAAAAAAAAAGTATCTATCTAACAATGAGATCTATTAATTTGAACTATGAATATAGATGTACAAATAACTCTGTCATTGTCTATTAGTGAACATAGGACCAATGAATTTAACTTATAATTAATGCATAATTGAATGAATAAAAGTGAACTCGTGTTGTTTATAAAACCAAAATTGGACGAATACAAGTGTGCATTAAACTACATAAATAGTTCATGTCTATGTTCTTCTAGAGGTCTTGCATCATAAAAATGAATGTTGAAATGTTAGAAAATATGTATTTAAATGTAAAGTTCATTTAAAGTCAATTTTTATTTATTTCAAATTTATCTCTAAATCATCTCTACATATGACACTCGAAAGAAGAAATCTACATATAGAACAACATATAAAAATAAGAGAAATAACAAAAACTTACATGTATAAATTTGAGTCAACCTAATGTACCATCAGAATCCTCTCTTTTATACAATGCGTCTATGATTGCCTCATGCTCTTCCATTGAAAGTGTCCATAATATTTTATTAGCAGGTCTCCCTTTGTATCTTCCAATTTGATATTTGTTTCCACTACCAAATGGGAATAGTGTATAATCTTCTTTCTGATTGGTAGTCTTCAAAAGCTGGTAAACCATTACTTCATGTTAGGTATTTGTGTAGCCATGTACCAACTACCACAATAGACCTAATTAGGTAATGAAAACCATCATCATCTACTTGATGACATATCAACTTTTTCTTAGGTTCTACACATCGAGCTATCCAATACTCAGTCTACTCTTAATTATCCCCAAGTGCAACTGTTGGGTCATTTTCCAATCATAGCAAAATCTTTTGAAAATGACCTCTTCCCTGCAAGTTTTGTAAAAGTTGTCTCTACCCGACCTGTAATCACAGTTTTAATGTGCGAAGAAAATCCACAATATTTCATAGCTTGCGCTCTTAGCCCCATGTTCTTTAATGTATCACCTTGCTCTAGTTCAGATCGCATGAGCTAAATCGCAAAACCCAGGGAGATATTCAAGTTTCAAGGTCTGCAGGAAATAATCTCAGAATATGCCTTAGTGTCAAAAACCCACAATGTTTTTGAAAACCCATGATGTTTTCGGTCTCCCTACTACCTTTTGGTCTGCATGAAAACCCTGGATGTTTTTGATCTCTCACCGAAAACCCTATGTGTTTTCGACCTCGCACTTTTTCCTCTTTATCAGCGTTTCCTATCTGCACAGCTGCGACCTGTTGGAGGGCCCGCTTGATGGGAACTCTTCTGTGTGCTGGTGGGCCCCATATTTTGGAGGAAGGCGCTATGAAAGTCTTTAAAACTTGAAAAATAATGATCCCACATGCACGCCAAAACAAATCTTTGTGATGTTTAAATACAACGCCCAGCACAATATGAAATAAGTTGAATTTCTAAAGGCTATGCATGTGACCCTTTGTAACCGCCTTGATTTCTGTGCCCGCGCCCAAGGAAAAGATAATTTTGCAGTGATGCGCATGCTGACTAGTCAAGATGGACACATGTCAAGTGGTCGCATGTTCGCAAGGAGGAACTTCAGCCCATGCGAACATGCGAAAGGCTGACATGTGGCAGCTCGATGAGGTGGCGGTCAGTTCAATGACATGGCAGTGTGATGCAGAGTGGACAGAGGTGGCGGTGACTAGTCAGAAGTGGACACGTGTCAAGTGGTCGCATGATCGCAAGGGTCAACTTCAGCCCTTGCGAACAAGCCTCTAACTCCTATTAAGTGTTGTCTAGTAACTTTGTGATAACCCCTTAGCGTTAACTCTAAGCGGTAGCGGCGGTTGTATGGAAGGTGTGTCGCATGTTTGCATAGCCCTTTTCCGGGCTATGCGATCATGCGACAATGGTTTGGATATCGTCGTTGCGGAGTTAAGGGTTTTCTGCCAAGGTTTAAAGCAAAATGCCATATAGGACAAAACGGTGGTCGCATGATCTCATTGGCCATTTCTGGCCCATGCGATCATGCGACAAGGTGACACATTGCAGTTGGCGATGTGGTGGCGGTCAGATGGTGACAAATGGCAAGCCGTTTAGGTGGACTTTTCTGAGCCAATAGGAATGCAACATGTGTCAAAGGTGGTGATTGGGCACTCAGGTGGAGCGGAGGCTATGCACAAGCGCTCATGTAGAGGAGGTCCTTGAAAATCATGTCGGCGGGCTTGAATAGAATATAATTTTGCAGTCGCGTGATCGTGGATTAAACCGGCGGTTAGACAAGTGATCTGGCGACTTAGAGATGAGTGTGTTCACGTGTTCGCATAATGTTGGCAGTCAATGCCAATTTATTCCGCGATTCAAAGGTCAATCTGTCGTCAATTTGCCAGGTACTTGACGGTTTAGGCCAAGAATTCCATGATTCGAAGATGGAGTGGTCGCATGATCGCAAGAGCCAAATTTAGCACTTGCGAACATGCAATAGGCTGACATGTGGCATCCAACTGGCGAATGAGTTGGCAGGTGAGGTGGCAAGCCGGCCAATCTGTGCTTGCCACGTGTCAAGTGGGTCCCACTGTATTTTGGAGGTTCATGAAGCGCCCTGAGATTTGTGATGTAATCTAAGGGTGGTCGCATGATCTCATGGGCCAGTTTCAGCCCATGCGATCATGCACCAAGCTGCCATGTGGCACTCCGGTGAGGTGGAAATAGGTTGTTTTTCAATGTGCCCAGTTAGAGACGTGACCCAATGAGAGCTTGACAAGTGGCACTCCCAGGTGCATACTGTGGGTCCCACAGTTTGAAGAGGAAATGTGACATAAAAGGATTAAAATTCAAAAAAAAGGGAAATCCACGTGACTTTCAAGATGCATAAAAATCAAGGGTTTAGAAAGTTCATTTCTATAGTTTCAGACTATAGAGTAAATTCAAAAATTTAAAATCATAGGCCTGAGGGATTGATTAATTCATAGAGGGCACATTTTTGCTCCAAATAGCAAGTATTATATATCGTTGGAAAGGTGAGAGAATGAGGATTTCATTTTTGGGATCAATTTCAGTGCAGGTCTAACTGGTTTCAAGATATTTGCAGTTGAATGAAATAGGGGGGCCAGGAAGATATTTTGAAAATATCTTATTTGTTGTATCCGGTGACTCATGAGCTTGTTTGAGGAGATGAAAATAGGTGTTCTTAGGAGAAAAGAGTAGATGGTTCATTCAGTTCAGAGGGATGATTCATCAGATGAAGAAATCAACAAGTGTCCTCTCTTGTTTCCTTCTAGAGTTTTCTCCTCTCCTTCTTATTCTGATTTGTTTTCTTTGTAAGGGGTTCCAATCTTTTTGCATGAGCAGAGCTCTGCAAGTTTGAGTTCCATTAATGCAAGTTCTAGGTTTCATGTCAGAGTTCTGATTCTGAGTTTTCTGTGATTGAATGTATAGATACAAGATGATTTAATGAAGTACAGTGAAAGTCCTTTCCCATATTTGTCTGATGTCTCTTTGTGTTATATCAAATTGTTGTATATCGATTTGTAAGGCATCTCTGTATACCTGTTTACAAGGTAAATGGTGTAATGATTCTCAAGTTTCTTTCAAGGGGAGTGTAATATCTTGAATATTGTTGCCAATAATTTGATGTTTCATGAGGATTTGATGTCCAAATAGGGGAAAGAAAGAATGGTGTGCAAGGTACATTGTTTGAATTTCAGTTGTATAAGATTTGAAGTTTCCTGTTGATGTGCATTTTCTGACTCTATGCCCAGGATTAGGCACTGGTTTGACCAAACTTGTAATCAAAATCTTTTCAAATCACTTTTCCATTTCTAGTTCAAGAACATAAATGTTTGTCGATTGCATTGAATAGTGCAAGTGCTTTTGGTGATTCCTTGTAGAAGTGAATCAGATAGGTTAACCTGCCTGAGTTTTAAGCTCGAAGAGAAGAAGGGTGAATACCCTTGTCACTTTTGCCATTTTTCTGCAATGATTGTTTGCTTTTGTTAACATCATGGATTGGCTTTCTAAGCTCTGCATCAGTTGCAGCAAGAGACATTAGCAAGTCATTGTGAGAACCCCTAATCCACTAGAAGGATTTCATTGTGAAGCAGTGAGTCTGAAGATAGGTACACCTGCCTAGGTTTGTGGAGCCCGAAGTAGAAGAAGGACTTGGTCTTTATCAATTAACCTTTTCCCTATAGGAATCCAGAATTGGGAACATGAGAGTCAAGCTTAATAGCTATATTGGTGATTCTACATGAAAAAGAGCTAACAGCAACAACACCATACATATGTTCTGCAAAATAAAATTAAGTAGATGCACAAATAAAACTTGTTAGATTTATAATTCAAATATAATCATAAATTATATGACATATACATAACTAATGTAGTTTAAAGTTTTACAATACATTGAATTAAATACAATTTGTATGAGGTCTGAAATATGATCATAATCTTCTGATGCAAATGCACAATCCAGGTTTTCATTTATTATGTCATCTTGATCTTGTGTCTCACTAGGTGTTAAGGATTTTTGTTGTCATTCTTCAACCATTTCCATATTCGAGCACATTCTTCCCATTCACCTACAACACAAAATTGATAATAAAAAAAAAATGCAAGCTCCCTAGTCCATATAGTCCAAGCATTAGAATTAGAATCTTAAATGAATGTCATTTAGCCGATCTATTGATTGTATCACAATCATATCTTGAAAAGATATTCTTCTCTTCAACTAGCTAGAAAAAAAATATCTGATTGTAGAGTTCTGACTTGATCCTATAAACAAGCTTATTTTACACCATTCAACAATTGCACGTGCATCTTTAAATTTTGATTTTTCCTCAAATTTGAGTTGCTCTCTGCAAAAGGATCTCTTAACACATGCACCGAAACCATCATGTTCTCCCTTCCCATGTACAGCCTTAAAAAAACATGTTTTATTTTTTTTTTACACTATCCTTTTAAATATTTTAAAATTTATTATAAAAATTATTTAACATTTTTATTATTCTATAATTCTAAATTAAAATTTATTTATTTAATTTTTAAAGATAGTTTAAGAAAATAATTAAATAAAATAATAAAAAATATGTTATTCAAGAAAATAATCATATAATAAAAACTTGATAATTGTAAAACTAAGTTGAAAATAATTAATGTTAATTTTTAGCATCAAACTCTATGATCTTCATCAAGAGTATAAGAATGCAAAGAGAGTATAAATTAAAAATATTTTTATTCAAATAAGTTTTCACAAAAATTTGAATTTGTGAAAAAGTGATTGAGCTCTTGCAAGTCATAATAGATTTCAGCTCATGAAAAATAAGGTAAACTAAAATACTATTAATAGACTTGTTTGTATAGTTAATGTGTTAGCAATATACTTATAATTATATATAAATAAATTATTTTACAAATATATCTAGTCAATATATTTACAAATAAGTTTGTTTAGAAGTACACTTACATTTCTATCTTAAATATTTTTAATTCTTTTTTATATAAAATCTTAAATAATTGTGGTTTGTATATTAGATTAAAATAATAATAAAATAATAAAAAATTTAAGAGTTTAAACATTAATTTTAAAAAAAATTAAGAATTTTTAATCTAAAAATAAAATATCCATCTAAATATTTTTTTTTCATTTTAAATATTTTTGTTACATTATAAAGTACATTTGGTGTAATGGCATAGTCATGTAGTAATGTCATAATGATGTTGATGAGTTAAAAATAGAATTATAGTTTATTAAAAAATAAATGTTGAATAATTTTCTAAAAAATACAAAATTTTAAAATACTTAAAACATAATATAAAGAAAAAAATGTTTAAATTTATTTTAAAATTTATTTTTTAAATAAATCAATTATTGTTAAATTATTTAATTTAATTTTTTAACAATAATCATCCATTCTCCACATTTATATTTTTTTATTTCTTTTATAAAATAATTTAATCAATACTTACTATTTTACAAAAGATTTTAAAAAAATATTACAAAGAAAAATACTTATAAAAATTATGTAAAGAGAAGTTGTGTTGTCAAATATGTTATGACACTACAGTGATTGTTGCTAACGCTATCACAATGTAAATATGGTAAGGTATTAGTTAAATCGTAAACTAAAACGTAAAATGTATAAAAGAAGTTTGAAAAAAAAACTTAGTGTTCCCTTTGGTAAGATTTGTGTTTTAGTTTACGATTTAGACATTACCAATATGGTAAGGTATTAGTTAAATCGTAAACTAAAACGTAAAATGTATAAAAGAAGTTTGAAAAAAAAACTAAGTGTCCCCCTTGGTAAGATTTGTGTTTTAGTTTACGATTTAGACGTTACCAATATGGTAAGGTATTAGTTAAATCGTAAACTAAAACGTAAAATGTATAAAAGAAGTTTGAAAAAAAAACTAAGTGTCCCCCTTGATAAGATTTGCGTTTTAGTTTACGATTTAGACGTTACCAATATGATAAGGTATTAGTTAAAATGTATAAAAGAAGTTTGAAAAAAAAACTAAATGTCCCCCTTAGTAAGATTTGCGTTTTAGTTTATGATTTAGACGTTATGGTAAGGTATTAGTTAAATAGTAAAGCCATGCATACCCATAAGGATAAGATGGTGAGGAATCTGTCGGCTGCATAGCCGCCTCCATAAAAACAAGCTGGCGCAAATAAATAGGGAGTTCAAACTTAGGAATTTCGTATCAATCAAGGAATGGAGTTGGGAATAAGGCACTCGCCATATATGAATAGTTAATGAGTTAATGATGAAGTACACTTATCGACCTAATCTATCTTGGATTTTCACAATATTCATAGATAGTAGCTGCAACTCTCGAAGACAAATTACGGGAGATTTTGCGTACAATACATGATCTGCAAGATCATAAACTTAAATGCCTCAAAGTAATGCTAATTTTATTGAGATTCTTCTGTGTCTCAAGCAACATGCAGGATCATTCAGTATTATTATTATTATTTAATCACACTTTCATTTAGACAGGTTCCCTTAATTCCACATTTTGTACTCTTGACAGTCGCTTAGCGGATGCACAAATTTCTTGAAAACTCTGCTAATCGTATTCATGACAGTCTAGCGCGTAAACATTCATTTCTGCAATGTTATTTATGCTTTTACAAGATGTACACGTTTTAATTTGTTGTCTAGACGGTGCGGCATGTTGACATTCGATTGTAAAGAAACTGAATCGTGGGAAATCTTTTTGATGTGTTTATATGCTCGAGATGTCAGAGAAGGTCGCTGGCCATTACTCTAATCCTCTAATCCTCTGAACACCATCTTCGGTGTGAAAAGACTTATTGGAAGGCAAGTTACTGATTTTAAAGGTGTTATGTTGCCAGTTGTTCCCCGAAATACTCCTCTTTCAACTCGGATGGAGACATCTGTAACCACGTCATATGACGATCAGACACGAGTAAGTTTTAAAGTTCATGAAGGTGAAAGACCCTTGGTTGCAGACAATAATCGTCTAGGAAAATTTGTATTGAGGGGGATTTTGGCCGCCCCGGCCAGAGTGCCAAGTATTGGAGTTTGCTTTTAAGTGGACGCAGGTGGTAATCTGAATATTTCAGCCCACGACGAGGGAAGCGGAGCACACAATGACATAACCATTACTAATGAAGGTGGTAGACTGAGCAATGAAGATATTGATAAAATGATAGCGGACGCAGACAGATTTCGCAGGGAGGAGGAAGAAGCGAGGGAAAAGAATGTCGCCAGAAATGCCCTTGAGTGTTACGTGTCGAACATGAAAAAGAGGGCGAGGAAAGCAAAGAGTGAAGGGTCTATGGGGGCTGACGTGGCAGAATGTAATAACCAAGTATACCCAAAAGAATGGCTTAGATTTCTCATTAATTAGAAAATAAAGATATAAGAATTGACCATAATGTCGATATACAATAAAATGTTGATTAGGTTACAATTAAAAAACACTAATCATATTGTCAAAAAGTACATATCACAAGAAATATTATAATTATAAAAGGACGTCCACCATCTATCGATCATCAAAAGATCATGGAATAACATGATACAACATGAAATTTACTAGCATAAAATTTCAAGACCATCAAGGTCATGGTAATCATGGTATCACACTGTCATGATCCATGTCTCCTAAGTCTCTAAACAACACGTCCACTTGCAAATCCTGAGATGGGAGTGTGGCTTAGACACTTTTTACCCCTAACCATGGAGTGGTTAGCTCCCCCGGGGCTCTTCCTGAAATGAAAAGTGCACGAACCCTACTTGAGGAAACTAGCATCCCGACATTGATGGATCAGAAGAATATGGCGCAATTGTGAATCTATCTACTTATCATTCTTTAGACTAAGCAGAAATCATAATAACAGGGTGGCATAGAGAATATATATAAAAAAAGTAACCAAGCATATTGATGAAACATATGCGTAAAAGCTTTGGCCAAAGCATCTTTACTATATTAGATTTACTGACAGGTAAATTAACAACTAATTTACCCTTCTCTGTCTATTCCACATCACACACCAGTTCTATAAAAAAAAATACTAAAATACCCTCCAATTACCAATTGACATTTTCTAAATAAAACATTAAGTTATATTTACATAATAAAACAAATACAAGCAATGAATTCTCCAAACTAAGATAAAATGAATGTAACTATTGCATTATAAACATTTACTTTCCCTAAATCCGGAAATAACTCCATTCACAAATTAGCTAGAGTCTGAGTTCCATTAAATAATAAATATATCAAAACAGAGTAAGAAAAGAAATACTAACTTATGTTTACTGGTTTGAAAGAAAACTATTTTGTATTAAAAATTAAATGATTACCAATTAAGACTACATCTATCATTTTAAACTAAAAACTTTCTCGAAAATCATAGTGAAAACCAAGAGGTGTTGGAAATTTGTTGCAGAGAATTTTAATTTAACAATTGACTAAAATCATGGTAATTTCCCATATCTGACCTGGAATAGCTAGCGTTAATTACAGAGAATCACAACTGGTTGGGTTTAAGCTAAGAATAGAAGAAAGAGTATATGTAAAAAAAAAAGGTATCAACGTACTACCCCCTTTGGAGTGGAGATGAGCATCCACAAATTTGGTTAACTGAATTGAGGTTGCATTAATTTTCTCACACCAGTACCAAGTTACTGGCCTAGGAAATAAAATAAGATGTGAATTCAAGCTAATTAGAGCATACCAGAAGTGGATCTAGAGCTTAATGATATGGCTCTAGTCCCTTCAAAGATTAACTTGATATTAGTTATGTAATCAACTTGGCTCATAAAACTATCTACCCTTCCTTCTTTGCATTTAAAACCGTAGTAATCTACCTATGTGGTTAAATTCGGTTTCAATAGAGTCAAAGAAAAAAAGGAATAGTGCATAATTTATCACCTTTGTGATGATGCTCCATTTCCCAAATAAGACTCTGAATGTCCAAGTTATGATCATTTGAAGAAAATTACCTATTAGGGTCGAAAGGTGAAAAAATGACCCACCCCTCTTATGTACCTAGGGGCATAGGTTTTGGTCCTTCATGGGACTGTCAAATCAACATGTCTTGAGAAAATTCCCCCTCCCCGTGATGGAAAGGGCCCAAGAAGAGTTGATCGGGTGGTTGCGTCTGGTGATGGCTCTGCGTGCCACTTTCCTAATGCAGCAGGACTGAAAAGTGTGTGCTTGCAGACAAAGTCACACTATGTAAGTCATGGAAAATGAGCTCATTAAAATATGTGATAACAACAAGCTCATCAAAGACCAATACTTCCTTGCACATTGAAGTTTCCCTTTTATCATGCCCACTATTCGTGGGTGAGGAGAAATGGTACCAGCTAGAGTATGTAGGAGTATGACGAATTACGGTGGAGTCACCATATAGTGAATCTATCATACATGGCTCCAACGTACAAGGGTCATCGTAGGGAGACTTAGCCTGATGGTGAGACTTAACTCCCTACCATACAATGTAGTTAGTACCCGATGGTGAAGTTGTACTCAAGGTCGGTGGTGAAGCAGTATAGTGAAGTCGGTATGTTGAAGCCAGTGCCAGTATTGTGGAGCTGGTATAGTGCAGCTGATACACTGAAGCAGTACAGTGATGCCTCTGGAGTAATATATGTTGTTCAGTGATGCTCACACACACAAAGGCTCTCTGTGGTGACCATTGGTTGGATTGGATGGATGGAAAGGCTAAGTTAGTTGACCATTTGTGAAGTGACGGTTAAAGTACCAGATTCATAACAAATTGTGGTGTGTATAAATTGTTGCAGGATTTGTTGGTATGGATTATTGAGAGAGGGGAAAGCAAGGAGGAAATGAGCTAACATTGTAGAGATACTCGATAAGTTGTAGAGGGTCAATCTTTGTGAAACTTTTTGACTGAATATTCAGTGTTTAGAGAATTGAGGTTCAGAATGTACATGTGAAGGAAAACAATTTGTAACTTATATGTAACCATATTTATGATAATATAAGTGACTATTGCTTTCGGTGTGTGGTTTTTTACCCGAAAGGTTTTTCCCACGTAAATATCGGTGTTTTCATTTTGTGCTTGTTTATCCTTCTGCATTTACTTTGTTTACTTTTGTGCATCTTAATGATTATAATTGAAATTGATAACATTCTTGGTTTATTTTCCCCTAAGAATTTGATAATGTGGAAAGTGTTCTGCACTCTTCTTTCCTAAAAAGTGGTATTAGAGCAAGGCTAGTTTTGTTATCCTTGTGGGCAGGTTGTTTGCATGTCATTTATGTAGTGGGTGATTTGTAGGGTATAGATACTGAATATTACAGATTGAGATGGCGAGCACATCAAGTAGAGTAGATGTTGTGAAGTTTGATGGTAGCAATTATGAGTTGTGGAAACTCAAGATGGAAGATCTGATGGTAGATAGAGATCTCTAGTTTCCAATGGTTGGATCTAAACCTTCAAGCTTGAAACAAGAGGACTTGGATCTCATAGATAGAAAAGCCAAAGGGTTGATCAGGCTCTGTTTGGTAGACTCTATTCTGTTAAATGTTCATGAGGAGAAGACAACAACTTTGTGGAAGAAACTTGGTGACATTTATCAGGGAAATTCTCTAGTAAACAAGATGTTATTGAGGAAGAAGTTGTATTCCTTTAAGATGGACGAGGGTACATCTATAGTAGATTATCTAAATGTTTTCAACATGATTTTTGCACAATTAAATTCTGTAGGAGTCAAGATTGATGATGATGATTGATGTATGCTTATGTTATGTTCTTTTCTTGACACATGGGATCATTTGGTAATGGCCATTGGGAGTAAAACAACCACTTTCAAGATGGAAGATGTGGTTGCTTTGTTGCTATCAGAAGAAGTGCAAAGGAAATATTCTAAGATGATCAAGGAGGCTCTTGCAGTTCGAGGAAAGGAGGACAAGAAGTCTAAATCCAAGTCAGAGGAAAGGTCTAAATCTCCTGGAAAGAAGTCCAAAGCAAAGTGTTGGAATTGTGGGCAGATTGGTCATATCTGAAAGGATTGTAAAAAGAAGAAGAAGCAGCAGAAGAAGAAGAAGAAAGAAAAGAAGAGTTCTTCAGATTATGTGTCTTCTCAGAGTGATAATGGAGCTGCTTGAGTTGTTTTGGAAAGTCATACATTAGTTGATGTCTGCTTCAATCTTCATGAAGAAGATGGTTTTCATGATGTCATGTGAGACTCGGTACCATGCTTCAGTGAGATTTTTTGGAAGTGATGTAGATTCATTATTTGATGGTGGATGATCATCATTAATGTTGTAGATTTTTAAGGGTGACTGAGATCCTATTGATGCAGAAGGATCTTTCATGTTTGCTGGATCGCTATTTGGAGTAGATTAACTTCATGTGATTGGAGATGCTGACATCTTGAGGATTCAAAGGGGGTCCTTGGTAGAGATGTTGTTTATGTTTTATTTTGACATGTTATCCTTGTTAGGATATTTTCAATATGATTTCATGGTACACTCTTGAGATGCATTTAGATTTTTGGCATGATATGGTTATGTTCATATGAAGCATGTTATCTCTTTGGATGAGATGTTTTAGATCATGGTTGTCATGTTTACGTTCCTGATTCTACAATTGGAACTTTGACATTGATCTTGGTTTAGTTTTTGTGTTTTGAGTACATTGATCATTTTCTTGGTACTTCATGATATTATGGTTTTGCATTTGGAGTTTGGCGTGAGTTGATCAGTTACAAGTGCTCATGGATACATGGAAACATAGATAAATGATGATGATGTTCTTTTGTGGCTAGAGATGTATGTGTTGGAATGAGTAATAGTTCCAACTGAGAAGAATTCATATGTTATGTACTTGACACAGTTAGCATTCAGAGGTGTGTAGAAGGACATGATACAGGGGGTTGTTGAGACTTGTAAAATTTGTGCTTGCAGGTTCTTGGTTTATAGCTACACAGTATTGTGAATTTTCTTGGTACTATAGGTTTTATACACTTCTATGTGATGTTGTTAATGGATTCTTTTCAATTTTGACATTACTTGTGCAGTGGGAGCTTCTTGGTGTGTATGTGATAGGTATTGCACTTGAGGCTTGAGAATGTGTGTAACAGATTGTATATGTTGATGATTTTGAATTCATATTGATATACCTTAGAGGTATGGATAGTTAGATGTGCAAGCAATTGTTGTGGGTGTTATTTCTGTTATGTTGAACTAATAGTTAAATTGATACATCAAATCTCTTGTGGATATAGTGTCTATGTTTTGGAATATCAATTGAAGGCAGAGTTTGTGATTCATGTACAACAATTGTGTGGCTTTCCTTTTGAATGGATTCTATGTGTGTCCAGTAGCAGTGGCATGGTAAGAGGTGAGAACATTCATGCATGAGATGAGACCATTCATGTTTCTGTTGTAACTATCTCAATGGAGCATGTGGTAAACTCTGGTTCACGATGATGTGTATGATAAGGTACAAAGGGTGTATTAGTCTAATGAGATTTATGATGTCAATGTTTCTTAGTAGCCTCTGAGTGTTCTAACAGTACCAGTTAAGTTCAAATGGTGTGAAAGATCAATGGGGATTAAAGCCTCTGACTCCTATTAAGTGTTGTCCAGTAACTTTGTGATATTAGAAAGTACTTCATCAAGTGTGAGATTGTTGGAGTATGACAAAATACGGTGGAGTCACCATGCGGTGGCCCACCGTAGGGAGACTTAGCCCAATCCTGATACTAAACTCCTAACCATACGGTGAAGCCAAGACCCAACGGTGAAGTGGTATGCAAGGTTGACGATGAAGCAACTTACAACAAAGCCAGTATGCTGAAGCATGTGCCAGTATGGTGGAGCTGGTATAGTGCAGCCAATACAATGAAGCAGTATAGTGATTCCCATGGAGTAGTATTCATCGTGCGGTGATGATCACACACACAACTCTGTGGTGATCGTCAGTTGGATTGGATGAATGGAAAGGCTAACTTAGTTGAATGTTTGTGAAGTGACAGTTAAAATACCAAATTCATAACAAATTGTGGTGTGTATAAATTGCTACAGGATTTTTTGGTATGGATTATTGAGAGAGGGGAAAGCAAGGAGGAAATGAACTAACATTGTAGAGATATTCAATAAGTTGTAGAGGTTCAATCTCTATGAAACTTTCTGACCGATTATTTAATGTTTAGAGAACTGAGGTTGATAATGTACATCTGAAAGCAAACAATATGTAACTTATATGTAACCAAATTTATGGTAATATAAGTGACCATTGCTTCGGGTGTGTGGGTTTTTTACCTGAAAGGGTTTTCCCACGTAAATATTGGTGTTCCATTCTGTGCTTGTTTATCCTTTTGTATTTACCTTGTTTACTTTTGTGCATCTTAATGATTATAATTGAAATTGATAGCATTCATGGTTTATTTTCCCCTAAGAATTTAATATTGTAGAAAGTGTTCAGCACTCTTCTTTCCTAACAGAGTAGAGATGTACAACAATGGTTTAGATTCCATCCTAGTGGAATGCGTGAGGCCATTTGAAGAAAGACCCACAGATAACATTCTCGATCTCAAGAATAGTGGATGAGAAGTCCCTAAGCTTCTTTCCATCAACTTTTCCATAGGAAAAGCTTTATAGAAAACAAAGCATGAAGTCTTGCATGGGCCTAGGGCCCTACATGCTTCCACACTCTAGAAAAAATGGTTGCTACCAGTATTAAACTATAATAAAGCCAATTAAGATAGGCAATGAGCCAACAAAGCCCTGCGATACTTCTCACTAACACCTAATGTAATCATGTGGCCCATAAATCCAGAAGGGCTACAAACACCTTACTCAGGTCAACTAGTGACTACTGACCATTGGCAAAGTAGCAAGATACAAATCCAGTTTGTATTGAGTAAAACTAATCATGTTGTAGATGCATTGTCTAACGAAATACATGGGTTCCCACAGACAAGATAAAAGATTAATGCATCGCAGTCAAAAACAAAATATGTTGATCAACGGCTACAAAGAAAATATGGGAAATACCTGGCATGTTCCAATGCCAAGTATGGAGGCATACAGTCAACAAACCGTGTGAGTAGATAGAGTTAATGGGACCCTTGTGCGTTCTTGGAAGCAGTTGACTATTGAAAAACACAAGCTCACACCAGCAACATGGGCGTTCATAGTTTGACCACCATTAATTCCCAACCATTGATGTCGGTGGAAAAAATAAGGTGCTACACCCATAAGACAATATCCTCTAGGAGGAAATAGAATTCAAGTATGACTCTACAATATCCATCTACTTCATAAATGAATGTACCTAAGTAAACTTAAGTAATGAGTAAATATTAAATAATATGGCAGAGGCGAGAAGCACATTAATTATTTTTAGTTAGGTCCAACATGTTTGGAAAAAAGGGAATTAAAGTAAGAGATGATATATTATTTTTGTATATTGATTCCACAAATTACATTTGAATTTAGAAGCAATACCCAATTTGGATAATCTTGAACTTGTTAATATCTCCAAAAACTAAAGTGTCTTAGGTCAGATAAAGGAGGAGAATTCACTTCTCAAGAATTTATAAATTATTGTGAAGAAAATGGTATTAAAAGACAGTATTAAACTTCTCATACACCTCAACATGATGATGTAGCTGAAAGAAAATATAGAACTGTGAAAGAAATGGCAAGAACTATGTTACAAGGATTGGGATTGGCAAATTATTATTGGAAAGAAGCAGTTCATATTGTTGTCTATACTTCAAATAGAGTTCAATTGAGTGTAAACACAAAATTTACTACATATCAGTTATGGTATGGCAGAAAGGCAAATGTAGGATATTTTAAAATATTTGGTACGAAATTTTATATCAAACTAGATAATGATAATATAAGCATCTTTGAGTCAAGGTATGGTGAAGGAATTCTCTTAGCTTATTCATCTCATAGAAAAGATTATAAATGTTATAATAAAAGGTTAAGACGTATAGTTGAAAGCACAAATGTCAAAGTTTATGAGAACATATATCAACAATTGATGAAATAGAATTACCTCGAGATAATATTCATGTGTTTGATGAAGAAACTGAACATAAATCAGAAGAAGAAGTTGAACAACCAAGTGAACCAAATGAGCCAAGTAACATAAAATCATCATCAAGAATAGGTTATAGGTGATAAGAGTGATCTAATACAAACAATAAGAAGGGTTCAAGAACAAGAAAATGTGTGCTTAGTATCACAGCTAGAACATAAAAATCATTTAGAAGAAAGTAAAGATGTTCTTTGGGTTAAAGCAATACAAAAAGAAATAGATCAAATTGAGAAAAATAAAACTTGAGAACTTGTGTCTAAACCAGAAAATAAGAACATAATTGGTGCAAAATGGATTTTTGAGGAATAAACTTAATGATCAAGGTCAAATAGCTAGAAATAAAGCCAGATTAGTTTGTAAAGGATACTCTCAAGTTGAGGGTATAGATTTTGATGAAAAAATTTCACCTGTGGATATACTAGAAGCTATAAGAATGTTTTAGCCTATTTTGTATATAAACTTTTTAAAGTTTATTAGATGGATGTCAAGACTTCTTTTCTAAATGGAGATTTAGTAGAATAAATCTATATGGAACAACCTGAAGGGTTTGTTCATCCTGGTAAAGAAACATTTGTTTATAGACTTAGAAAATATTTATATGGTTTAAAACAACCTCCAAGAGCTTGGTATTCTAAATTGGATGCTCATTTAAGAGATCGGGGTTTTACTAGATGAGATGTTGTCAATAATTTATGTTTTAAGATAAAAGAGGATCACATTTTGGTTGTAGTGATCTATGTATATGATATTATATTTGGCAGTGATAATGATACCTTATGTTATGAATTTCCAAAGATTATGACATCAAAATTTGAGATGTCCATGATAGGAGAACTCTCTTTCTTTTTGGGCTTACAAGTTAATCAATTGGATAAAGGTATTTTTATATCACAAACTAAATATGCCAAAGAAATGCTACAGAGGTTTCAAATGGAAGGATGTAAAGCAGTTGGAACACCTATAGAAATAGGTTGCAAACTTCAAAAGGATACTGATAAATATGATATTGATCATACACTTTATAGATCAATTAATAGTAGCCCCTTATACCTAGCTGCTACCAGACCCAACATTATGCAAGCTATTTTTTTAGCCTCGCGCTTCAAATATTCACCTAAATTGTCACATCCGAATGCTATTAAAAGAGTTCAGAAATACATATATGGCACATTGGATTTTGTTCTTTTGTATCCTCATCATAATGATTTTACTCTTACTACCTACACTAATATAGATTGGACTGGATGTCTCACTGAGAGAAGAAGTACTTTAGGGGGTACATTATTCCTTGGAATAAGTTGGTAGCTTGGGATAGTAGAAAACAAGAATCAGTTACTTTGTTTACTGTTGAAGTAGAATACATAGAAGTAGTGTCTATTTGTACACAAGTTATTTGGATGGCTCAAACATTACAATATATTCAAGTTCAAGTTTCCAAACCTATACACATATTTTTTTATAATACAAGTGAAAAAAATATCTCTAAAAATCCAATTCAACACTCTCAAACAAAGCATATTGACATAAAATATCATTTTCTTCATGAAAAAGTCTTAGCCAATGAAATTATTTTGGATTATGCCCATACAAAAGATCAAATTGCAGATATCTTTACCAAACTTTATCAAAGGCTATTTTTGAAAGTTTGAGTGAGAAGCTTGGTCTTCTTCCTCTTTCCTCTTTGCATTAATTAATTTAAGTATTTCAGTTAGGGGGAGCGTTGATGTGTTTTTTTCATCCCTCATACTTCAAGATTAAAAAATTATTATCTTTTAAGTCTTAACAGTTCAGTTTTAGTTATGTCTAATTTGGCTCACTATTTTTGAACATTTTACGAGATCACAAGGTTCAAGCTTGGCCAACAAGATATCATCTATTTTATATCTTGTTCAGTTTTTATTTCTTAGATTCTACATAGTTTTATATATCTCAGCACATAGAGTATACCATTTGTTGTCCTTGATATCTTTCACTATTATGATTATCGATGACAAATTATTGAATTGAGAGTTTGTTTGAACATTGCAAGTTGGAATTCATATTGGATATATAATGGCATGACAATAAGTTGGATTCTTGTTGTGTTTATCAATAAGCTATTTTGAGGTATCTATTGGTTTTAGAATTTTTTGTTTACATTTATGTCATATCTCTTACTCAATTTCTATGCATTTATATTCCCACATGTCACTATTTGAGTTCATTCATTTTCCCTTGATGACAAAAAGGTGGAGAAATGGTGACTAATTAGTTATTTTTCCACCAACAACAAAGAGGAGTTTGTTAATCCCCACATATGTGTTGTCCTTGATGTCAAAAATACATTACTTGGGATCATCCATTTGTTGGTTATTTTGAGTTTATTGTTTATGAAATTGAGTTTGATTACTAGTATATACAATTGATTCCACAATTTATATTATGTTTTCCATATCAGCACAACTCATATTTCTTGTTAATAATGCCATATTTCATGTTAATAATGCCAGTATCAAAGATAATTTATAATTTACAAGGCATTTAGTTTATATGTGAAAAGGAAGGTTATGTTGAAAATATAATACACAATTTGTGACCATGGCATTAGAAAATTTGTAATTTAGTGCTAAAGACCTTTTGGTTAGTCCCTGACTACATTTCAACATTAACAAAAAGATTTATCTTTCCTCCATTATTTTCCTTTGGTGCCCTTAGAAGTGTAAAAACTTATTGAAGGGAAAAAAAGAGGAAGGTGGATATGATTCCTAGTAAATATTTTAAAGTTTGATATCTCTACTACCTATTTTACTCTAAATAGTGGTAATTTGGAATCACCACTATTTGTGTATGTGTGTGGGGAAAATGTTAGATTCACTCCTAAATCCAAATTCCCAAAGGAGAGATCCAATTTGATCAACCAAGAGATTAATACACAATTGAATCAATCTATGAAGAATATGAAAGAGAGAGAAACCCTATACTTCCCTATAGTTGGGTTAAGCTTGAAATCTAAAATAATTGAAGTGTAAATACTAACCTTAAATTAGGGCAGATCTGGAAAATGCTGAATTCTAGCTCCTGTATGAACTTTCTGAAGATTTCGTCACCTGTTTTGGACTGGAAATGTCAAGGTGGACAAAACCCAGAAATCTTTTCTCCAAATTCACACAAGTCAACTTTGACCTTTTAAAAGGTCAAAGACCACATTATTTATTTGAAGTCTGATTCTGATTCTGTTTGCAGATCCTAAAAGATTGTCAAAAAGGGTATCCAAATTCACTCTCAGATCTGAGATTCCACACTTGTACCTGCAAGAAAAATGGTTTTGTTGTTTGTTTGGGGGGTTTGCCTTGGTCAAACCCCAGTTTGGAATCAACCTTAATATTGAAATTGAAATAGGAGAATGCTATCAAGTAGTAGAAATGAATCTAACAATGAAGCTATGCAATTCAATAGATATGCTAATGTAGTTGGAATGTAATCAAATATATTGATATGAAAGCTTGAACATAACATCATCAAAGCTCCATGATTGTATGCTTGAAATCCACCTTGAGGAAACAATGATATGGATCTTGAAGATGAACAAAGGATCTTGAAGGAAGATCACACCACCATGGTGGCTATATCTAGGGTTTGAATGATAGATCTTGAATGCTTAAGCCAAATCCCTTCAATAGCTTGAATGCTTGAATCCTTGATCTTTAATGGAGAACTTGGATGGAGAAGAAGACTTGAATTCTTGAATGAATGCTTGCTTGATCACCTTGAGAGCTTGAGTGCTTGAGATGTGAATGATGGATGTGAAAATGAGAGAGGAAGGCCTCCCTTTATAGTGATCTAGGGCACACTCCTCTAGATGGGCCACCTTGGAGAATTAAATCCCAATTAGGTCCTCACCTTTAGAAAATATACCTTGATTAAATACCATTAAAGGATTTACCATTTCGGAGCCCGAAACAGCCGACCCGGAAGCAAGAAATAACTTTCCCGAAACCCAAATTAGCGGGAAATGAAACTTTGAAATTTTTGCAGGAAGATGTCAAAGTCGAGGTCGACCCTGACCTAGTCAGGGTCAAGGTCGACTTTGACCTCAAACCCTAATTTTGCCAAATTCTGCAACAAGAGTTCCAAGGGTGCCAGAAATGCAAAATTTGATGTTTGAGCAGGACCCAGTGTCAGGAACAGACAGAAAATCCTCTCAATGATATGATGAAGGACTAGGAGGTTTCATTTCTGAATCCTACCTAGAAAATAGAGCCATAGAAGAAGGAAAATTAGGAAAGTCCTTAAGACCTTAACTCTAATTTCACCTAGAATAAAGAAATCAAGTGCAGAGAAGAAGTGGAAGACAAGGGAGAATGCAAAGATGCCAATCATGACCCTAAACCACTTACTCGGAGGGCTAAACACTCTTAACATGGAAGTGCTTCCATTTTAAGATGATACATACTCGTATTTTATAAATATAGATTTCCTAGTTTATTTAAAAAGTATATAATATTGTTAATTAGATAAAGGAAAAACATTATTTAAGTATCGTTATCAGAGATAGTTGGGTTCCACGCGTATTCAAGTATCGATGAAGATTATGAAATTCCAAGATAGATTCAGTGTCCTGTCATACTTACAACACTATTACTACTCCATTAATGCTTCATTTACTCTTCGTCGAGGCAATAAGCAGCTTATTAGAACATCTATCCAGCGACCTCACAACGGCTCTCTAGCCACCACATTCAGAAGATTGCCCTTAATTTCATAAGGTTAAATAGAAGGCTTTCAGAGTAATTTTAATACGTCACTCAATCATGAAATATGGTGGGAGTAAGCATGAAAATGGAAGGCAATGGAAAAAAAGATAATGCTATCGACATTGATCTGGGAACAACTTACAGATGTGTGGGAACATGGTAGAACAACAAAGTTGAAATCATTGTCAATGACCAAGGAAATAGAACTACTCCTTCTATGGTTGCCTTCACACCCACCGAGAGACTCGTGGGAGAGGCTGCCAAGTTTTGAATTTCTTCTAATCTTTGTAACACCATCTTCGATGTGAAAAGACTTATTGGAAGGTGATTTACCGATTCCACTATGTAGGCCGGCATGAAACTGTGGCCTTTCAAAGCTGTTTCAGAGAAAACTGGCAAGCCAATGGTTGAAGTAAATCATAAGGGTGAGAAGAAGCTCTTTGCACTAGAGGAAATCTCATCCATGGTCTTAATGAAAATGAAAACTTCCACTGAACAGTTTCTAGAAATTGAGGTGAAGAACAAAGTCATTACGGTGTCTATGACTCCCAAAAAATACATGGAAGATGAGAATTAAGTGCCCATCAAGTTCATATTGTCATACAAATTATGGTATAAGTTGTACAACATATACCTCAAAAGGCTATCACATAAAAAAAGGATCTAGATTCCTCCATAAACATTGAAATTCAGTTCTAGACCCAAAGCATCAATTAAGGCAATGACATCATCATTACTATTTCTAGTAAGTCTAGGTGTTTTATTGTAGAAATTCATTGTATAGCCATTCTGGACAATATATATTTTATATATTTTGATTCTCAAATAATTCAGAGTCTTCTACAACTATTATCCCATGTGTATGGATATATGTTCCTGCTCATCAAGCACAATGTTTAAATAACTAGTTTATATATACTTTATATATATACAATAAGCCAAGAGATATCCTTCTATGAGGCACCGAGAGAAATTATGAAAAATAGGCACCTCGAGAAGGATATCTCTCGGCGTATTATAAATATATAAAGCATTTATAAGCTAGTAGCAGTTGCGATTGCGACGCATAATGAAAGATATTATTATTATTATTATTATTATTATTATTATTATTATTATTATTATTATTATTATTATTATTATTATTATAGTTAATCTACAATAGTAAATTATATAATGAGAAAATAAAGGGATTATATCTAGGGATTGATTAACACATTGAATTAATTAATTTGATTCGGGTTAGTATGTAGCCTTAGCATTAAGGTTAGAGTTTGGTTTAGATTTATTATCATGATTAGGGTTAGGGCTTAGTATTAAGGTTGGGTTTATGTTTATGGTTACAAGGAGAATTAGGGTTAGGGTTAGGGTTTTGATTATAATTACAATATAATGGATAAGGGTCTAATTTGGGTAAAGGGTGTAATTTTTAATTAGGATAAGTATAAATTATAATTATTAAATATATAATATTTATACGATATATTATATATATTATATGTTCACTTCAAAAATATGATTATTAAATGAGCATTGTATTAGGATTTAGGGTTAGGATATTACCACAAACACATAATAGAAATAGAGAAACAACAACAATAATATGCAAGAACAGAAAATTGGCTTCTTATTATCTCCACAAATGTGGAATTACAAACTTTCAAAATTACAATATGCAAAGCCACATGGGCATTCCCTTACAATATTCTGTAGGACAAAGCCTCGAATCAATACCCAGATCTACTACCCAGAACTGCCCTAGACAACACTACGGGCCTTCTTTATATAGGCAATTTCCACCTCCCGAGAAGGTTCTAGAAATTTAGCCCTTAGGGCCGACCAAACTTAGAATTATTTTATTTTACAATTTATTACATCAAATTCGACTCAAAATGAGTTTTGAAACCCAAACAAAAATTTTGAAGAAAAATTATTTTTCGCCATTTCAGGTGACCCAACTTTCGAAGACCATAAGTCATCACCCGTTGACCCGATTGGCTATTATAACCCCATTCTGGAAATGCCACAAAGCGCTCTACAAGCTTGATTTGCTCAAAGCATCCATCACCCAAATTTTCAACCTCTTCCGGGGTCTCTAAAGCCTTCAAAACTGAGTTCAAAGTTTCTGTACCCTGTTGCCAATACCGAAAATCTTCAATATCTTCAAAACTAGACTTGATCTAGCCATGAAACTTTGCTGGCAGGCTGATATGACTGAGATGAACCTCCACATGTAAAATTAGAACATTTTGAGATCATAAGACCAACTTACTAAAAATAGCAAGTTTCCATAAATAGCAACTCTGCACAAGATAGCCCTTATTGAATATAAAAACAGAAATATTTTTGGGTGATGCAAGATTGCTCTTACACCCAGGATGCTCCTGCATCAAACACCCGGGGTAATTTGAGAAGTGACCCTGTCACGACTCAGGTGTGCAGAGGAAAACCAAGACGGTTAATCTCCTCCTTTGTTAGCCATGATGAATCTTCAACGGGTCCTCCTCTCCATTTGACCAAATACTCTTCATATGTCCTGTTCCTTGTGCTTCTGCCAACATGACTGTCCAGTATGTCTTCAATCTCCTTTATATCTGAACTGGTTGCTAGAATACTCCACTGTGCTACTGCAACTTCATCTTCAACACCTCCTTCATGATACTCTGTCAAATCTAAAATGTTAAACACTAGTGAAATATTCAGCTCACTAGGCAATTCTACCTCATATGCATTTCCTGAATCATGCTTCTTCAATATCTTACATGGTCAAAACTTCTTCATTTTCAGCTTGTTATATGTACCAACCGAAAATCGCTCCTTTCGCAAATGAACCATGACTTCATCGCCAACCTGAAATTCCTTATGCCTCCTTTTCTCATCTGCCTTAGCCTTATACTGTGCATTCATCTTGGTAATATGCTTCCTCACCTCCTCATGGATGTTTTTCAAGTGTTCTGCAAAATCCTCAGCTTTAGCACTACTTATTTCTCCTTTATCTATCTTTCTCAATTCAGATTCATTTCTTGGACTACTTCCATATACAATCTGGAATGGTGATTTACCAGTGCTCCTATTGACAGAATTATTGTATGCAAATTCTGCCTATGGTAAAATCAAATCCCATCCTGTTGGCTTATCTCCAACCAAACATCTCAGCAGATTTCCCAAACTTCTATTCACCACCTCTATCTGTCCATCAGTCTGTGGATGATGTGATGAACTAAACTTTAAATCTGTCTTCAACTTCATCCACAATGTCCGCCAGAAATATCCAACAAACTTAGTATCTCGATCTGAAACTATTGTCTTTGGCAAACCGTGTAGTCTCACCACTTCTCTAAAAAACAATTCTGCTACATGAACAGCATCATTAGTCTTCTTGCAGGGAATGAAATGTTCCATCTTCAAAAACCTGTCAACTACTACAAAAATTGAATCATGTCCCCGCTGTGTCCTCGGTAAACCAAGAACAAAGTCCATACTGATATCCTCCCAAGGCTTCTCTGGTATAGGCAATGGCTGATACAACCCTGTATTTTGCTTCACTCCTTTCGCCATCTGACATACTCTGCAACTCTGTACAAACTTCTTCACATCTTGCTGCAATTGTGGCCAATAATAATTTTCACTAACCAAAGCAAGGGTTTTATCATGACCAAAATGTCCCGCCAATCCTCCACTATGCTTCTCCTTGATGAGATTCTCCCTCATAGAACTTCATAGAATGCACAACTGACTCCCTCTGAATAGCATATCATCCTGGATGATGAAATCCAACCATTTCATCCTGTCTAGAGTAACAGGTTCTATACAAGCTTTCCAAGCTTCACCAAAATCAGGATCCTCTGGATACAAATTCTTGAGTTCCTTGAACCCCACCACCTCAATCTGCATCTCTGTCAGCAATAGTTGCCTTCTGCTAAAAGCATCTGCAACCCTGTTATACTTTCCACTTCTGTGTTTCAAAACAAATGTATAACTCTGTAAAAACTCAACCCATTTCAAATGCCTCTGATTCAACTTTCCTTGACTATTCAAATATTGCAAAGCTTGATGATCAGTATACAAAACAAACTCCTTAGGAAGCAGATAGTGTCTCCACTTCTTTAATGCTTGAACTATAGCATAAAATTTTTGATCATAGACAAAATATTTTCTCTTGGCATCATTTAACTTCTCACTAAAATAAGCAACAGGTTTACCTTCTTGGCTCATAACAGCTCCTATGGCAGTACCACTAGCATCACAATCTACTTGAAACACCTTATTAAAATCTAAAAGTGCTAAAATAGGTTGTTCTGTAACTTTTTGTTTCAACAATTGAAAATTCTTTTCTACCCTATTAGTCCACTTAAACTCTTTTCTATCCCCTCTCATTGTTTTAGTCAAGGGTCCACAAATACTGCTAAAATTTTTGATAAACTTTCTGTAAAAGCTAGCCAAACCATGAAAAGATCTTACCTCAGTAGCACTCCTTGGAGTAGGCCATTCAAGGATAGCTTGTACCTTCTCTGGGTCCATTTTTAGACCTTCTGCTGAAACTATAAATCCCAAATACACTAACTCTTTCTTTACAAAACTGCACTTCTTCAAATTAATCAACAATTTCCCATTTCTCAATTTCTCAAACACCATACGAATATGCATCATATGTTCCTCTAATGTCTTGCTAAAAATCAAAATATCATCTAGGTAAACAATGACAAACTTACCCAAAAATTCTTTCAGAACCTCGTTCATGAGCCGCATGAAAGTGCTCGGTGCATTGGTTAGCCCAAAAGGCATGACTAACCACTCATATAGTCCTTCCTTTGTCTTGAAGGCAGTCTTCCATTCATCTCCTTCTCTGATTCGAATCTGGTGATATCCACTCTTCAGATCTATCTTTGAGAAATACACAGCTCCACTCAAACAATTCATAATATCATCCATTCGTGGCAATGCAAACCTATACTTGATTGTGATCTTGTTTATTGCTCTGGAATCTGTACACATCCTCCACTCTCCATTCTTCTTTGGTGCTAATACTGCTGGTACAGCACAGGGACTCAGACTCTCTCGAATCAACCCCTTCTGCAATAACTCGTGTACTTGTTTGTTCAACTCTTCACTTTCTGCTGGTGTCATTCTGTGTGCTGCCTTGTTTGGCAAACTGGCTCCTGGAATCAAATCCATCTGATGACTGATCTTCCTTACCGGTGGTAATCCATCAGGTACATTATCAAATACAATATCCTGAAACTCATTCAACAAATCTGCAACCTCTACAGGTACATCCTCTACTTCTTCTTTACCAACTTTTGGAATTAAAGCAAAACACACATGCTCATGCCTCATACCATCTAAGAATTTTCTTCCATCAACAAATGTTATTCTTGCATTACCACATACCTTTTCTTCGGTCTCCTTCAATGGCTTTAGCTTATGTCGCACTTCATCCTTTGTCAGGGAATAGGTATTCGCACGACCATCGTGTATAGCACATCTATCAAACTACCACAATCTACCCAATAACATATGACATGCATCCATAGAGATGATATCACATAGTACCTCATCTTGGTACCTGCCGACCTTGAACTTTACCAGGCACTATTCACTGACCATGACCTTGTGGTCATCCTGCACCCAGGCAATCCGATATGGATGTGGGTGTTTCTGTCTCTTGAGCTTCAACTTTGTCACCATCTCTTCTGACACCAAATTGTCAGTTCTTCCACTATCAATAATCACATCACAGCATTTACCCTCACACTTGCATCGAGTGTGAAACAGGCTCCTCCTTTGTTCAGGTTCGTTCTCACCACTCAGCAAGACTCTTCTGTTAATTAGCGTTTCTCCTCTTTCAACATCTTCAGAATTTGATGATCTAGCATCTTCATCTACATGTGCAACTCTATCCTGGCCTTCATTTCTCCTGTCTGTTCTGCCTTGGCGCTGAGGACATTCAAATGCCCTATGACCTTCTTCTCCACAGTGAAAACATGTTCCATGGAAGCCTCTTCTTCCAGATCCTTGTCCTCTTCCTCTTCCTCTCTGATCTCTATTACTTTGATCCTGGAAATGATTGGAATTATTTCCTCTCTGATTCTGACTGTTACTGACCTCATCCTTCTTTTTTGGATCTTCATTTTGGCCACCATATGATCATCCGCCAAATCTTCCACCATGACCTCTTCCATTTTGTCTGCTCTCAAACTTCTTGTTCATCTTTTCCTCTACTTTTAGGGCAAATTGGTATGCCTCCTCAATACTGTTCATTCGAACCAGATTCAACTCCTCCTAAATGCTTGGCCTTAACCCATTAAGGTATCAGGCAACTTTCTCCTTATCAGCTTTTGCATGGCCTGTTCTGATGAGGAGTCGATAGAACTCCTCTGTATACTCCTGAACAGATCTTCCTGCTTGCTTCAAACTTTGCATTTTCTTTAGTAGGTCAAGCTCATAATCAACAGGAATGAACTATCGCTTCAATTTATCCACCATCTGATCCCATCTTGTGATTTTATCTTTCTCTCTTCTATTTCGCTCCAATTGAATTTCTTGCCACCAGATCTTCACATGACCTTTCAATCTGGCCTTCACAAATTTGACCCTATCAGGATCCTCAACATCTTCATACTCAAAATATTCCTCACATTCATTGATCCAGTCGATCAATTCCTCTGGGTTAAGATTTCCATAAAATGTAGGAACCTCAATCTTAGGTCTTTTCCCAATCTTGGAAATCGCCCGAAAAAGTCTTTCTTCCTCCTGGTTCACAATTTAAGCTTCTCCTTCTTGATATTCTTCTTCGGCTTCATCCTCACTTTCATCTCTAACATTAAGATTCATTCCTCTGTGAATCTCTTCTTGCAATGCTCGCACTTGTCTCTGCAGCTCTCTAACCTCAGGTGTCACAGCACCAGCTCTTCCACCACGTTCTCTTCGTGTAGGCATTTTCGCGATGCGCACTGAAACCCTAACCACGGTCCTGGTGCAAATTGCCTCACAGTCAGCGATCTATTTACACACTCAAGAACTCCTGCTCTAATACCACTTGATGAAGGGTGCTCCCCTTAATACCACAAACACATAATAGAAATAGAGAAACAACAACAATAATATGCAAGAACAAAAAATTGGCTTCTTATTATCTCCACAAATGTGGAATTACAAACTTTCAGAATTACAATATGCAAAGCCACATGGGCATTCCCTTACAATATTCTGTAGGACAAAGCCTCGAATCAATACCCAGAACTGCCCTAGACAACACTACGGGCCTTCTTTATATAGGCAATTTCCACCGCCCGAGAAGGTTCTAGAAATTTAGCCCTTAGGGCCGACCAAACTTAGAATTATTTTATTTTACAATTTATTACATCAAAGTCGGCTCAAAATGAGTTTTGAAACCCAAACAGAAATTTTGAAGAAAAATTATTTTCCGCCATTTCAGGTGACCCAACTTCTGAAGACCATAAGTCATCACCCGTTGACCCGATTGGCTATTATAACCCCATTCTGGAAACACCACGAAGTGCTCTATAGGATTGACTCACGTAAAGCGCCCATCACCCAAATTTTCAACCTCATCCGGGGCCTCTAAAGCCTTCAAAACTGAGTTTGAAGTTTCTGTACCCTACTGCCAATACCGAAAATCTTCAATATCTTCAAAACTAGACCTGATCTAGCCATGAAACTTTGCTAGCAGGCTGATATGACTGAGATGAACCTCCACATGTAAAATTAGAACATTCCGAGATCGTAAGACCAACTTACTAAAAATAGCAAGTTTCTATAAATAGCAACTCTGCACAAGATAGCCCTTATTGAATACAAAAACAGAAATATTTTTGGGTGATGCAAGATTGCTCTTACACCCAGGATGCTCTTGCATCAATATTATATGTTCACTTCAAAAATATGATTATTAAATGAGCATTGTATTAGGATTTAGGCTTAGGATAATGGTTAGGTTATTTGGTTAGGGTTAGGATTATGGATATGATAAACATGTACATCATGGTTAGTATTATGGTTAGGGTTATAGTTTTGGTTAGGGTTAGGGTTAGTATTATAGTTTTAGTTAAGGTTAGATTTATGCTTTGGGTAAGGAATATAGTTAGGATTACAGATTAATGTGTGGATTAAGGTTTAGGGTTAGGATCGTGGTTAAGGTAAGATTTTATATTATGGCACTAGAAAATTTTAGCTTGATTTTCGATGCGAATTAGTCAATTTTTCGATGCACATTGGTCGACCAAATGACCATTATTGTTGTCGAACTTTCTTCATCGCTTATTTGGCACCTTAAATTGTTGTTGAATATTTGATGATTATAGTTGTTGAACTATCGACTAATCGGACATCGAAATAATCATTTCAATCATGAAGAATATCCAACATATCTTTGATCGAGTTCGACCAATGTTGGTTGAAATAATCGTATGGTTGGTGTAAATAGTTGACATATCTTTCTTCATTTTTTACCACATGTGGTCGAAATATTGATCAATGAATACGTTGACAGTATAGCATTGGCGTCAAAATTTAAGGTCATTTTGTCAAAATATTGACAATTAATTACATTGAGAGTATAGCATTATCGTCGAACTATACAGTGTTTGTTGGTCGAAAAATCAACAACATATTTTTTTTTAATAATATATATTATGAATCTATTAATATATTATTAATGATATGACCATGATATTATTACCAATATGAATCAATAGGATGACATGAAAGGGGTCACATAGATGGCCTATGAAGGATGAAGGATGAGGGGTCAATCTTTTAATGTAACATGGCTTGAAGATAATTTGATGTAATAAGCCAATATATTAATGTAACATGGATTGAAGTCCTAAAGTATGGGGATTTTAATTAAATAAGTTTTAAAATTTAAATATTTGAATAGTAATGGTCAAGTGTACTTGGAGGGAAATTACAAAAACAAGGATTAGTTACATAGTTAGAGGATCCAACCACTTTGGATCGGTTAAGGGAGTTAGTTTGAGTCTATGTAAGCCTTGAGGCATGAGACCAACATGAGAGTGTTGTTCAGATTTACATTTGTATGGATTGTGTGGTCAACTATTCAAACTATCATGCCATACGTAGTTCCAAATGTCAACATGCAATCACTAGCTCTCTTGTACTAATCATCAAAAGATGATCAATCTAATCAGGACCATACTATTATGAAGAAACAATCTTTGTAGCACAATACTTGTAAACAAGACCATTGAAAGATTCAATTTTGAATAACATAAATAACACCACATACAATATATTGTTAGAAAATACTTACATCTATTTCTGCTCATGTGTAGGATGGTCAAAGTTTTGAACTTGAATCATTGCCCTCTACTCATAACCCTTCTTAAGATGCTCATCCCAAGCCTGGATATCCAAAATCCCATTGTTCAGATTATTGCTGACAAAGAAAATGATTGGTAATTTTCTTCCTCTCACTCACCATATATTTTTCATCTCTTGGAAAATGATTGATGGTGATTGATGAAGAAGATTTGAAAATGATGATTGATCCAATTCAGATTGGTGCAACATTTTCAAATCTTCTTCATAATCATCATCAACATGGCCAATTTTGCAAAACTAATTATGCATACATTGAATTTGGGCTCAAATAATGAGCAAGCCCACCAAAAATAAAATTCCACATGTCGATGAGGAAAGAAATCAAGATGAATTACTTTCGAATGACTTCTCTCTATAAATATTTGGGATCCTAAAAGAAATCATAAATATGGATTTTCAAAATTAACTTATTTTCTTCTATTCAATTATAAAATATATAGAAAATGAAAATGTTAAATTTGCATTGATATTTTGTTTGGAAGGAAATAATGAAATATGAATGATGATACATAAACTTTAATTCTTACTTGTAAATGTCATTGACAAGCCAATGATTTTTTTGTTTGAATATTTGAATAAAATTCCAAGTATCCCATCTTGGAACCCTACATCTCCAAGGATATTTCAAATTGTACTCAATCTGATAAAAAACATCTTCTAATTAGAAATATTATGTACATGTATAAGAAATAGTATCTATTATGTATCTCAAACAAGTTGCAAGTACTTATTATTACTAAACTTTTACCTTTAAAGTAAAATGAAGGTCATAGCTATTTTGTTGTTCATATACTCACTAATTTTAGTAAACCTTAATGAATAATTTATAGGTGAACATGTTATATAAACCAAACTTAACATGAAAAATTACTTACCCCTATTTGAAGTGGGGTTTTATTTTCTTATTCTATCCCCCCAATTTCCTTCATAGCTTCTTGCAAGTACGCTATATGTGTAAGTCACCATTTAGGTGAGAGAATCAATCAATAAAACAATATTACCCTACAAATTACTACATTATTCCATAGGGTACAGTTACAACACCAGTGAATTCTAATGATTGAATAAATGTGACTTTGATCGGGAAAATGGTGTAATAATGTTACCTTGAGTTTATTTTACATATTCATGCATTCACTTTAGTGTTTTGATTGTTATTGGAGCCAAACAACTGACTAGTATTTGATTGTTCCAGGGTGTTGAGGGCACAATAGAAACAACAACCAAAGAGTTAAACAATAGAAAATACAACAATCCTCATATGGAAGATGAAATATGACATAATTTATATAAATATATCGTGATTATCCTGAGTTCATGTTAATGAAACATACAATCATGATGATGTAACATGATTATCATAAATCAAAACAACACTTGGAAATCAAGGAACAATTGCAGTAACATGTAATGATACACATGCATAAATAAAAATACAAACATTGCACGAATAAGTATCATAGATTTCATAGATAGTAAGATGAATATCATAAGATGTTACTTCATATAGCCTTACAGGTGTTGTATTACCACCACCATCATTGATAAAACATCTATTCAAACTGGATATATGGAGCAAATAATGCTGATACAAACAGATGATTAAGGACAAGTTGGTAGTCTGATTTTTGAACTTCATAGTAACACCAATTCCAAGATATCAAAATAACATATGTATTCATGTCAAGAAAGTAAAAGATACACATAGATGCAATGAAAGCATATGCAAAATATCAGTAATTAATACAATGGAGGGAAAGTAGTAAAAATATATATTCTATGCCTAGTGTTGTACTTTCAAAATTTAATGATTAAAGACAATAAAGATACAATGTTCATTGTCAAGATGCAGTTAAAGGAAATAATCAGAAATGAGAAGTGATTCAAATGGAAAATCATTGTTTCAACATTATACATATGTGTTGCTACAACAAGAAATATATATAAGGCATGAGACAAGATATTTGAAGGTTATCAAGAACCAAGTAGTCATGTTTACACAAAAGGTAATGCTTTTTTTAGTTCTATAACAATGGTATGCCTTGCTGAAAAAAGAAAAATCAACATATATATGATGCAGGGTTATAAAAGTTGTGACATGATCTCAAAATAGTCATTGTTATAAACAAGAGCAATTATCAGGTATGACTTAGGAAAAAGGTAATTTCATGAGTATTATAGATACGGTGCAATAGAAGAGTAATGAATATAATTAAGATGGTATATTCTCATAAGAAATATAGCCATGTAAAGGAGAATACATCATAAATTTTTTTGGAAAAGCACAAAATGGTAAAAGATACAAAAGAAATGGAAGTCACCAGACATGATGAGTACAACAAGGGTTTTTGAGTCTTAGATATAAGTGCAGATACAAGAATCTTGCAAAATTTTGTCACCAAGATGTATGACAACTATGAGTAGGTTTGGCATATCAAAATGAAAAATATCAACACAAATTTCATATCTTCCAATAAATATTGACATACCTAGATTCAAACTTGTGATAAATACGAGGGTTCTTAATAATGAAGATTTGATTCCAGCAAGTATGCAAGCTATTATTGTTATAACTGAATATTGTATGAAAGGTTTTCCATTTTCTCAAAGGATTTCTAGAACACAATTAACATAGAAGCATCACATCAAGTAAGACAAAAATATTTTACCACTAAATTTATAAATGCATAAATATGAAGAAGTATTGCCCTACATGGAGCATCTATGGCATGTATTGTTTTTAAAACCCTCATCAAAGATAAGGAGATAAAATGTCATGTGAGAAGTGCCCAGTATGGAGAAAATAAGGTCACAACATATAAAAGAAAAGAGAAATCCATAGGAGAGTTTTTGTGGGAAACCACTACTTCCTCCACATCACATATCCAATCCTATGTGATGGAAATGAAAACCATAATAAGATGGTAGTCCAAGATATAGGAATATGGTTCAGAGTAAACATACCATCTTCAAAGAGCATAAAATTTGCAATAATGGAGCACTCAACTAAACCCAAATGTAGAGCTTCCCCAATGGTGAAGGCTAGAAGCACACAAGAAGTGCCTACAAGCTCAAAGTCCTTGGCCTTTCTTTAAATTCTACCATAGATTGATCATGTGACTCTTGTTTTGTAGATGGTTTTACGGGTAGGGCTATGGAGGCTTTTTTGTAAAGGGATCACCAACAAAAAAATTTATTTGCAATGATTTTATTGTAAAAGGTTTTATTTGCAATAGAATAATTTTGTTTTAAAATGTTTACTAAGTAAATATTAACAATATCTTTGAACAATTTATGGCATGTAACAACATAAAATCTGATTCAATGTGATGATTTTCTTTTGAATTATAATGTTTATCTTTGACATTTGACGTTGATCAATAATCAAACATCATAGATGCATACTATGAAATGACTTAGTTTTACAATTATGTATATTTCTCTTATTTTTTGAGTATATATATACGCGTACACATGAATCTATTTGAATCATAATGGGAAAAATAAAATTTCACAAATCTACGAATCCATGAGAGACACCCAAGACTTTGAATCAACTTGTTTCCATGAAAAACAATGAGATCAATGATGCAAATCTTTTCTTGTGCATGCATGGTTTTTGCGTGTGGTAATCATTATCCTTCAAGAATGACCTTTGAAAATTTGTTGTTGTAGAGGCTTCATATTGATTAGATGCACCACTTATACAAGAACTCACAACCTTGGATGGTAAAGTACCACAGGGTCTGCTAAGAAATCTGCTGCAACTCCAACTTATTGATATAATAACCTACATGAGAAATCTGTTGCAACTCCAACTCATTGATATAATAACCTACATTGATATAAAATGTGTCGTTAGCAACTTAAGAAACCATATTTGAGATAGATTTAGAATCTAGATTAGAGAAAGGCCTCACCTTTCCAATAGTCTCTGGATCACCAAAGCAATCAAGATAATCATCCTACAAAGAACACAAAAAAGTATTTGTTACAGAGAAGAATAATAAGAATAAAGGATGGGGTAGTGGAGGATTTTACAAGAATAAAAAAAAAAAATACTCAGGACTCAGAATTACTCACATGTACTTGAAAATAGGTTCCCATTTGTATTAAAATATTCTTAGCACCTAAGAAGTTATCAAGATTTTCCTCTACCATTAATAGGGCACAAGCAACCTACAAGAAATGAAATCATGGTTTATTCACGTTAAGGTCCCCTAATAATCCATAAATGCTAATAATCGATAAAAAATGTTGTAGGTATGTGTAGGATCATGGTATACCAAACTATGGCCTTAAGTGGCAATGAAAAATAAAAAAATCAGGGTTAGTCAACTTGATGTAAAAAGTTGAACATCTTATCAACCTTATGTGAAAAAGTTGTAAGAATAGAATCTGTAGGAAATTGAATGTAGTTTCTAAACTACTAGCCCTTGTCTGAAAAAAAATTAATCTAATTGTTTAAAATTTTAGATTTCAATGAAGTAGTACACAAATTTTAGGGAAAAGATAAAAAGTATGTGTATGTCTGACCACCTTAATCACAATCAAATGATGATATATTTTTCCAAAATTCTAGATATAAGTAGTAGACTCATGCCCGGATGTGACGCATATTTTTTTGTAATTTTTTTCCAAATAAATAATTAATTATGAGTTTTCTGCTACAACTTATTCAAAATAAAAAAACTCTCGTGTCAAACCACCTTAACTAATTCTAAACTTTACAAAATTGAAAACTTTTTTTTTCTTACAGTAGCCAAAGCATAGAATGTGACACATGTTTTGGATTTCAAAAAGGTTAAACGGTTTGAAAGTTATAGTTTTTTTTTTTAAAGAAAAAGTGGTGTAACCACCATATTTTATTAATCTGGTTCAATAACTCCCCCATGGAAGAACCAGTAAGAAACCCCAGGATCATAGTTATATACATGCATATATCTGAGGATATATAAATACATAAATATTACATATTTTGAGCAATATGTCAATATTTCTAATCCAGTTTTAGATCATACTCCAAAAAGCCTTCAAAAGTGCCCTAATGACGGTGACATGTACAATACGCCGATTGTGTGAATTTTTCCTATGACAACAACATTTTATACATCTAACCACCACCAAACTCCAAGCCAGTCGGATGTGTATTAAGGTCAGGGACCTACAAAAGAGCTCGCAGGCTACCAGAGAAGATGCAGGGAAGATGTGGATTTGGTAGCTCCATGATGTCTAACACAACATTAACCTGAATGCTGACTTTGTTTGCCAAGTGAAACCCCAAATGCCTCTTCGAGAATCAAAGTGCATTTTTTGCAAATTGAGCATCTTGCGAACAAAGGGAGCATTTAATACTTTCATAGATTAGAAAGCAATCGTGATTTGAGAGCAGCTCATGATGCGAAAATAGTCCACCAACTAGCGCCAAACCATCCCATAGTTCATACTGTTGAACAGCCCTCGAGAGTGCATTGTGAGCCAGCGAAGACACCAAAGACATTGACTGGGATAAGTCCATCACGTTGCAAATGCTCCATGAATGAGAGTCTAGTATGTTGAAGGACGTGGATGCCAGCAGGATAGTTTTTAATCTTCCCTGTCCACTGTACTTCTTTCTACCGCAGGCTTTCTCAATGCCTTGTCGCATGATCGCAAGGCTTCTCTCTCCTCTCTTGCGATCATGCGACCACACTCCTTTCCGCCTCTCTACATTAACTGCCCCTACTTCTGTCCACCTTCCGCACCTACCACCGGTTGTGCCTCATGCCTTGTCGCATGATCGCATGGCTTCATTCCCACCCATGCGATCATGCGACCTCTCTACTTGCCCAGCTCTTTTTGAACTGCAACCACCGATTTAAATGTGACTGCCTAAAGCTTGCCCGATTTTATTTTCTATATGCGAACCTGTGATAATTTTGTGTGGGGCCCTCTCCTTTCACCTTTTCGCATGATCGCATAACCCTTATTTGGTTTATGCGATCATGCGACAACCTCAAATATTTTGCACTGCCTAATGTTTTTGGCCAGGCTCTTTTTCCTTATGCGATAACTTTTGCTAATGTTCCAAAGCATGTGGGTCCCTTCTATTGCTCTTGTCACATGATCGCATGAGCATTATTTTCTTCATGAGATCATGCGACCAGCCCATTTTTCATCCACCAACTGCTGTATTAAATGCAGTATATTTTATATTCCTTTTTCTCTGACGTTTCTCTCATTCGGATGTAATCCAGGGCATTTCAAGAACTTTCTACAGGAAGACTATTTTGTAAACAAAAGGAATGTTTTGTAGTTCAGTCATATACAAAAATATAGATGATATTCTGAGCATTGGCAGCTTTGGGCACAGTCTATAAATCAAAAAATTTGGCATTAATATATACTCTGTTTACTCTGTTCTGTTATCCAGCATTGTAATGTGTGTGTCTTCCTCCATCAAATTGCTCTCTTCCCCAACAACCACTTGAATTGCATCCCTTATTGCTTGCGACTGGCATATAAACATTGATGAAAATGAGCCCTCATCGATGTGAGATGGCAGAGCCTCTTCCAAAAGTTCCAATCGCATCCTAACTCTGTAATTTCTGGGCATGACTTCATGGTGATAGTAGGCACACTGTCTGCATTACATCACCTGACTAACTCGCAAATCCATTGGCTCCCAGCTTGTAACTCGACAATGAGTGATGGATATGATCAAAAGCCCACATATTTGTAGCTGTAATAAATTGCCAAGTATAGCCAAAATAAAATCAGGATATCCCAAGTGTGAGCGAGATTATGCATAAGTTTCAATGTCATTTTTGGAACTTGGGATTCTGCCAATAGTACACTGATTAAACTTTCTCAACCACAAACACATGTGTGTCGATGAACTTGCAGATGGGGAAATAGATATGCCTGCACAAATGATACACAAGCAAGTTGTGTTTTTATTAAAAGTTATTAAAATTTATATCTACTATGTACTTCTCACATGCCAAATACTATGGCATATGAAAATTGTCCGCACCTCCCATTAAACACACAAATGGAATTGTACTTGGGGCAAATACATAAACCATTTATGCATACATCTGTTAAAGAACAAACTTCACATCTGGACATTTGAGGCATCAACTGCACATGACACTATTTCTCGACTATAGATTTCCTTCAACTTGGCATCATGATTAATAATTGAATCATCATTAATAGCCACCAGTTCATACCCATCACAACCTTTGTTTTCCAGATGGTCTGCTAGTCTATTACCCTCTCTAAGCATGTAAGAGATCTGAACTTCTTGAAATGACTCCAGTAACAGCCAAATCTGATGAAGGATGTATGATAGTTTCCAGTTATGGGATATTCTGCTTATACATGCTGATATAATCACTATTGAATCTCCCTCTATTTGAATCTATCGGAAGCCTCCATTTTTTGCTAATATTAGACCTTCTAATAATGTCTTGGCCTCAGCCATATTGTTTGTGCCATCAGGAAGCGTGCAGCATTTGACTGCTAGTAATATTCCTTAAAAATTTTGGATACAAATTCCCACCCCTGATTTACCTAGATTCCCTCTTGAGGAGCCATCGAAGTTAATCTTGCTAAACCCTTTGGATGGTAGCATCCACTTAATCCCTTCTCTATCCAGCATTTTATTTGGTTTTGGTTGATAACACCAACCAAAGGGAGCATGTATTTGTTTCCACTCTCGCAATATAAATGAGTCCCATGATGTCATAATTAGATTATGTTTAAGCTTATTATGACTAGTATTAACTAGTTCTGATATCGATCTTTCTATTTGAGCTGTGACCACTTGGATTGTCAAAAATTATCTGCGAAAGATTCTTTTATTTCTCTCCCACCAAATTTCCCAGACCACTATTGCTGGAGTGCACTTCCAAATTGCTGAAAAAAGGGAGGATGAATATAGTTGTGGCCATGAGTCAAACAGGTCCCTTAGCTTGCATGGAAGAGGAGTTGGATATTGTAACTTTCTAAGGACAAAATGTCAGCATTCTTGAGCAAATTCACATTTTAAGAATAGGTGGTCTATGTCTTCTTGATGATTATCACAATGCAGACAATTAAAAGGCTGAGCTATATTAAGTCTCTGAAGCCGCTCGCTTGTTAATGCCCTATTATTCAAACCTAGCCAAGAAAAGCATCCTGCTTTTCGTAATGTTAGATTATTCCAGCAGAAGGAATAAGCACGGGATGGTTTCTTGGTTGCGTCTCTTTGCTGAATAAGTTTATATCCATCCTTAATATTAAAATTCCCATCTGCCCCCGGTGCCCAAATCAAATTATCCTCCAAGTTTGATAAGTAGATCAGTCTTTGAGACAAGATTTTCTGAAATAATTGAATCTGTTGTGGTGAGAGAAGTAGCTCTTGGGGGTCTTTCCAAATTACTTTCCTTGAGTGCAGGCATATAGCAGATACATATCCAATTAAGTGAATACGCCAAACATTTTCTGCTACAGAGATAATATCCTCCATTCCAATGTCATTTTTACTAATCAAAGGTGGTGCCCCACTCCATGAGTCACGCCAAAACTTGACTGATTGACCATTATTGACTTCCCATGTAATATACTTGCATATTAAATCTCTGGAAGAGATCATGAAGTCCCAAATGGCTGACCCTTTAGGGGGGTCAGATACCGATATAATTCTAGTCGGGTTAGAATCATCTAAGTACTTGGCTTGCATAATTTGGCACCAAATATAATGTGGCTTAGAATACATTTGCCATACTAATTTGCCCCCAAATGCTATGTTCTGCTTTTGTAGATCATGAATCCCTACCCCACCCAGCTGCTTAACTTGTGCCAATTTCTCTACCGAGACTAAAGGGATTTTCTTTACTCCGTTCATGTTCCTAGTCCATAGAAAATATCTAATCAGTTTCTAAATTTTTTGAATGACCGACATAGGAGCCTTGAGGACTGATAAGTAATAATTGGGGATTGCTGAGAGAATTGTTTTGATTAAAAGTATTCTACCTGAGAGAGACAGCCACCTTGCTTTCCATGCAACCACCCTGGCTTTAATCCTTTCGATGATTAGTGTCCAATAACTGATTTTATTTGCCCCCATGAAAAATGGGATACCAAGGTAGACTGATGGAAGGAAATCCACTGAAAATCCAAGAAGGTTAACAATTTTATTAGATACAATTTGATTTGTATTAAACAGATATATCTTGGATTTGAGAGCATTAACTCTCTGATTTGATGCTATAGTATATAGGTCCAAGGTTTCTTTGATTTGCCTGCCCTCCATGATGTTTGATGTACCAAATAATAATGTATCATCAGCGAAAAGTGAGTGAGTCACAAAAATATTTGTTTGACCAATTTGCACACCTAGCCACTTGCCTGACGCTTTCTTCCGAAGTATGAACCTACTAAATGTCTCTGCCATTAAAATGAATAAGACTGGTGATAAAGGATCCCCCTGCCTAACTCCTTGTGTAGATGAAAAATAACCCGCCGGAACACCATTTATCAAAATTGAAAAAGATGCACTGGAAACACAAGCTTTTACCCATTTACACCAACTTCTTGAAAATCCAAACTTTTGTAGGACCTTAATGAGGAAATCCCAGCTAACTCTATCATATGATTTCATCATGTCCAATTTAATAACGAAATGTGTTGATTTACTATTGTGGATAGAATGAAGAACTTCATGAGCCACTAGAGCTCCTTCCATTGTCTCTCTACTTGGAACGAAGCCCTTGTGGATGCGAGACAATCTTAGGGATAAGGTACTGCATCCTTAAATAAATAGCCTTTGTGATGATTTTATAGATAGTATTGCATAAGGATATCAGTCGGAAGTCTGCAAATGTCTTTGGATTTTGCACTTTTGGAATAATGGCTATATTAGTGGTGTTGAAGTTTTTCAACATGGTCTTGCTGGTCCTTGATTCTTCTATAACATCCAATAATTCCCATCCAATCCAGTCCCAGCATACTTGAAAGAATAGAGCATTAAAGCCATCTGGGCCTGGGGCTTTGTCCGGAGGCAAGGAAAAGACCACTTTTTTTAATTCCTGAATGGTAAATGGAGCCATGAGTTTTAAATTTTCCACTGTTGAAATCATGTTGGGGATTGCCTCTAGCAGTTCCTCCATTGGAGGTGGTAGTGGACAAGCAATGGCAGGAGGGGCTAACAAATTTTGAAAAAATCTGACCCCTTCATCTTGTATGCTTTGAGGTTCTGACAATAAGATGTCATTGTCAGCTTTGGTTATAGAGAGAATACGATTGCTCGCTGTTTCTAGTTTAGCTGACGCATGAAAGTATTTTGTATTTTTATCCCCCTCTTTTAGCCAAAGTTCTCTTGACTTCTGCCTCCAGTATTCTTCTTCTTTGCTGCATATTTCCTCCCACTCCTATACTAGACTTTTCTGAGTAGCGAAGGAGTCATTATTCATCCCTTTTTTTTATAATAGTGTTATATATGTCCTCTAATTTGGCCTTGACTATTTCTTTCTCTTTAAAAATATTCTTAAATATCGTCTCATTCCATTTCTTGATCCACTGTTTGGTGAGCTTCATCTTCTGTGCAAACTGGTACATTTTAGTTCCATCTATCGCGAGCACTGAATTCCAACAATGCTTAAGTGAATTCAAAAAACTTGGGTGGCGTAACCACATTCTTTCAAACTTGAATGATGGTCTATGTTGGAAATCTTGTTTTGTTACTGTCATGTACAAATGCAGACAAATTGGGAAATGATCTGAACCTGGTTGTGGTAGAATTTCTGAGTGAAATGTAACATTGACTAATTTCCAGCATTGGGAGAGGAGAAATCTGTCTAATCTGATCGGTATTTGAGAGAAGTCTGCCCTTTTGTTGGTCCATGTAAATGACCCATTTGATGGCACAACATCCATTAGGCCATTATCTTCAACAAAATTTGCAAAGTCCTGAATTGTCCTCATTGGTGGACAAATTCCACCCATTTTTTCTGACAGTTTTAAAATGGCATTAAAATCCCCCCCCATTATGATATGCATGTCTGATTGAAGTTGTAAAAACTAAGCAATCTCTGACCACAATCTCAATTTGCCTTAGGTTGTTGTGGGCCCGTAAACATTAAACAATAATATTTTAGTATCAAAACATTCCAATCTGATGGCTTGCCAATTATCTTTCTTCTCAATAATTTGGACTTGAAAAAGATTAGTATCCTAGAGGATAGCCAGCCCACCTGATGCACCTATCACTGGACTATGAACAACATTCCATTTTTGTCCATTTCCCAATAGTTTTGTTAAAAACCTCATCTGACATCTTTGTTTCTTGAAGAAGTATAATATCCACTTTTATAGAATCAATTTCTAGCTTGATTCTATTTCTTTTGTCAGAGGCATTGAGTCCTCTGACATTCCAAGATGCTATCTTCATTGCTGACAAGGAGAACCTTTTGTTCTCCTCGTCAATCTTTTGGAAGGTGTGAACTTCCCATCCAGTGTTGATTGAATTCCAGCTTCAATTTCTTCTTTGACTATAGTACTTTTAGGCTTTCTACCTCTTTTTTTTGGTGAAGCCTTGGCTTGTGCTTGATGTAATGGTGATTTCTCAATTGATAGCAACATATTAGGGTCAAAAGCCATAGGACCTACTCCTACAACACAAGTGGTATTGTTTGGGCCATCACATATTTCCTGATTAGTCCCATCAATAGCCAAATCTAGATCAGCATGCAATTCCTGGTCATATCCTACTAGGTTTTCCTCTGATGTAGGAAATGTGTTACTCTGTATCCATTCTACAATGCGAGAGTGAACAATCTCCTCTGATTCAAATGGAGGCACCAACATACTAGCTGCATTCCTGTAGTCTTTATTATGGTCGACGGATATAGCTTCTCTCTGCCCATTAACTCTCCCCTTAGATTGACTGGTAGAATCTGAAGAAGAAGAGCCTTTAGAATCCGTACTGAGCTCATTTACCACTCGAGCCTTATTGTTGTCACTTTGCTGGTGCATGTTTAGAATCTGATGCTCTTCAAGCGGTTGCATATTCTCTTCTACTGGAATAGTGGTAAAACCATCACTCAGGCATTTATGTTGATCTTGTTTGTTGTACACACCTTCATACTAAAGGATCCCCTCATCTTTTGCTATTTCATATATTATTTTGGTAGCTAGGTCTGTCAATAACTCTTCTGAAATTTTCCTAGCTCACAGATTTACCAACACCTCTTTATCAAACACATCATTTGTAATTGGATTTGTAGCAGGAGAATCTGAAAACATTAAGTGTTGTACTATGTCATCCTGACTGAAACTTGAGTCTTTTGATTTACTCCAATCTAATAAGGTAGGCTGCTTGGAGGCACTCAAGAACACCATAATGATACTTATAGCCCAATAAAAGTAGATAGAAGCTTCATATGGGTAAATCTTGTTAGGCAGCACTTCAACAGAGTATGGTGAAGAAGATTTCAATTTCGCTTGCTGAGGGATATGTGATATGGAGCACTGGAAAGGATTTGTACAAAAGTTATCACATACCCTCAATTGGGTTAATGGCTGGGATTGGCATGAGTTGTGAAATGCCCTAATTGATGTTGATATAACATGATAGTCTCCTCATTTTGAAGATGAATTTTCTGATCCCACTTCCCCCATTTGGATTTTAGGGAAATACATTTTGGCAATTCAAAAGTCCCATCATGAAGGATACACACTCTAACTTCTCGGTGTGGCACCTCAAATGGTATTAGGTCATGCTTAGCAAAGATACCAAGCTGATTAGCAATGATTTCTACTATGTCCAGATCTCTGAATTCTAAAGGCAAGTTTGGCAAGGCAATCCAAATGGGGAAGAAAAGTGGAGCTCTATCTTGTAGTTTTAGATTAGGGGTCCATATTGCAGTAAAGAGTCCAACTCCTTTGCAGAACCAGCTTTTGATCTTGTGTATCCCATCCCTCATAACAGAGTTTTCAAATTTAGCAAGAAAATAACCCAACTCAATATTTAACCAAAAAACATCAATTAACCCTGGCCAATTGTCAAAGGCCCAAATTTTAATATCATCAATACATAAGCTTGTTCTCGAAAATGTACCTATTAATGCTATATTTCAGAGATGATGAATTTGATCTTGAAGCAGATGATCTAGAAAGGATATTGATGTATAATCACGAGTCTCAGTCCCTTGATGAGTTGCCTTATGAAGAGTGCTCTGCTTAATCTACCAAAATTGAATAGGTTGCTTAGGATTGAAAGGGGCTCTATTTGTTGTGACTTGATGAGATTGCCCAGTATGTTGATTTGATATTTGCTTCGTAACCCTCAAATCTCCTTGTTTTTTAGCGGGCCCCTGATTATACTGTATGGCTACAGGCAATCCCGGTGGCGTGCCTTCACAAATGTCCAGTATTTCTTGCTTGTGGAAGCACCGATATCTACCCTGAGCTCTTTGTCTTGGCAAAAAGAGATTACCTCCCACCTCATGAATAAAATGTGCATTGTTAAAAGGGGCTTTGAGATGTTGTACTACCTTATTGAAACCCTCCTTCCTCTGCAACCCAGACTGGGGCTTTACTGGTGCGTTAATGAATCTAGGATTCACAAAAAAAGGCTTGGCCGGTTGGACTGTTACTTTTCCACTAAATATTTTCATTATGTCATCAGGATCAAAATGGGTAGCAGTGTTGCCCTTCATCTAGTTTTTCTATGCAAACGGGACCGATTGAAAATGTGGAGGGCGAGAGGGCTAACGGGAAACCTTACCATAGTGTGACAAATCTTGTTGCAGTTGGTACTAATCAAACACCTACTTTTGTGATCGAAGCTGCTGCCTGGCCCCATATGGATATCGTTGTCTGCCTTCCCCTCCATTGAATCCGCTGAACTCTATGCTGGATACTCCCCTCTTCCTCGCATGATCGCAAGGCATTTTTTTACCTCTTGCGATCATGCGACCTCGATCATGGGAGCGGCTATTTTTTGGATATCGTTGTCTACCTTCCCCTCCATCGAATCTGATGGACTCTTTGTTGGATACTCCCCTCTTCCCCGCATGATCGCATGGTATTTTTTTACCACTTGCGATCATGCGACCATTTTGAAATTTCATTTCTCTCATCCTCAACCCCCAACTCGTTGTTCGTTATAGTTATTTTTCAATCAGCATGTCAATTATGACTTTAAAGATAATTAAAAAATAAGTAATAATTACTTACTCAACTCAAAATTTGATAGCAATTATATTGATGGAAAGTTGATAATGTCTTTAAGAAAGCCCTTTTCATTTCATCAATTTTGGGTGAAAAATTTGTCGTCAGCTACATGGTCGAAGTCTCGAGATCAAAACAAATATGTTGAACATGCCTAATGGGTTGACCATTCACGTTTGGCATTGCCTAAGGCAAATACCAAGCCTAATCAGATATCCGATCAAATCAAATATTCAAAATTTTTGGATATCTGATAATATCGGATATCCGAAATTTCCCGCCTAATTCAACATTTCATTTTGACTTGTTTTTTTCAATTTCAAGTTACATATTAAATTTGTTTTTTATGTTAATATTAATTGAGTTGAGTATTTTTTTCAATTTTAAGTTATATATTACAATTTTGTTTTTAATATTAATATTAATTGATAATAGCATAACATTAGTATTATAATATAAATGTTTATATTAGTATTGTATTATATTATTATTTATTTCTCTATTGTATAATAGTATAATATTAACTTATTAAATATTTATATTATATGTTAAATATTATACTTGAGAGAGAGAGAGAGAGAGAGAGAGAGAGAGATTTTGACAAAATTTGGGTAGGAGATTTTGGATATTTGATAATATCAGATATTTGATATTTTTGGATATCTGATTCTTTTTACTGGCATTGAAAAGTAAAAACTTTATTCTTTGGGTCCCTCAACCCGAGAGACACATTTTTCTGTAGAGAATCACAGGACCGCAGTTGTAGAGAAGCACATTTTTCTTTAGAGAATCACTTGTAGAAGACAAAAATCCACTTTTCCCCCTTCTTAGTTGGAATTTCTCCCTTACCAAAGGTTTTTGCATCACCTTTTTGGTCTCACTATGGGGAGCAGTAGTCGTCGAAAGCATAAACGGAAGAAGAAACTCACAAATGAAGAGATTGAAGTGTATAGAGAAATGGATAGGGTTGTCCATCGGAACAAGAGACAAGGTATGTTAAATATTAATGAAGATGTCAACATAGGCCCACCTTTAAATCTGGTTTCAAGTGAAGAATATCATGAATTTGAAATGATTTATAACAATAATATTGAAAATGAGAGTGTAGGGATTGAAGATGAAAATGTAGGTTTTGAAAATGAACATGTAGATGTGGACAATGGAAGTGTGGACATTGACAATGACAATCCACCGATTGAATATGAAGGCATTGACAATTATAATGGTACTACACAAGATCCAAATCAACGTAACACATCTCCAAATTATATGATAAATGAAGTCCCTTGGGAGGAAGAAAGACAAACTTCAAAATTGAGACCTTCAAGAACAACTAAATGGTTACTTGAAATTGATGAGAACATAATGAGCAATTTTGATGGCAAGAGATCAGAAAGAACAGTTCGGTTATGGGTTTCAAAATTTTTTGATCAATTTTTTAGCCACAAGACATTGGTTGATCAATGTCAAATGTTTGTGCAATTGTTAAAGATGTAGAAGATGAGACGTATACTAATCAAATTGAAGATTAGTGTGAACAAGAAAAAGGAGAGGAATGCTATTATTGTGAGAAATCTTTTTAGTGCTCTCAATTCCATTGGGAAGACTACCAAGGAAAAAGATAAGAGAGCCACTAGGAGGGTTATTACAACCTCCTTAGTAAGTTGTCATTTGAGAAAGGATCATTTGATGAGACAAACTTGTGTTGACTTGAATCTAAATTGTAAAACTTTGGATAGAGCACTGGCAAGAAGAGAAAGACTTGATGATCCTCTTCAACATGATACATGGGCTATGGTGGGAGACTTTCACGTTGTGATAAGAAGCTTACTGATGTTGTGAAGGATCAAATTCAACTATTTTGGCAATCTAAGTCAAAGAGTGTCACCAAATGTGAAGGATGTCTTGAATTTGACAATTGGCATTCGAGACCGCACCTCGCATCCCAAACATTATTTGGAGGTGAGTCAAACAATGTTGTTCAAAAACAATTGTGAGACACATCTAACATTGTAAATATCACAAAGATCTTTTGAAGCTCTCAAGCCTTTTTTTTGTGTGCCTTGTAAGATTCAAAATACTTGTTGTTGCAAATATCATGTGGAGTTTTCAATGCACCATGACCTGTTACGATCCCTTCATTCTACTTTGCATACTAGTGAAATGTTGGAGGAGTGTAGTGCAAGTGCTCTTCCAAAATCATCAAGAGACTTGTTATATCATTTTTTATGTCCTAAAGATGATGGATGTTTCTTTTATAAAAAAGATTGCTTAAATGACAAGTGCTCAGAGTGTGGTGGGCTAGTGAAGTTTGTTGAATATTTTCACGAGGGCTGCAAACACGATTTTGGAAAGATAATTGTCCATGAAAAGGTATATGAAACCGTTAAATATACATTGAAAAGTCGAGTTGAAGGCTCTAGATGTGAGTTGGTTACAAAAAGAAGCAATGCAACTAATTTTATTTCAGATTTTAGGAAGAATCATTTTTACAAGTATGCAAGGCATAGTCACAGGTCTCAGTGGTTGGATCAACAATTCAGGATGTGTAAGGACACTTTCCCAATTAGCACTATTATATCAGTTGTTGACTTTGCAGAGAACTATACATTGCAGCCCCAAAATGAGTTTTAAGCTCAATATTATAATTCTATTCAAGTTGCTATTTTTGTGCACATAACATATATACATTCCCTTGATAGTACAGAAGATGACCAGAAGATAATCAAAGAGTACCATTTTTCTATGAGTGATGATAGATCTCACTCATCCGAGTATGTCCAACATTTCTTTGAGAATTATTTTGAGTGGGTGCAGGAAAAAAATATTGCTATGGATAGCCATCTCAAAATGTGTCATATGACATCTCAAAATAAGAAGTTCAACTACAAATGTTTCTAGGACATCCTATTCTACTAGTGGATCATCAAAATGCAGCCTCTTTGAAGTACTCTTTGGCTCTGATGGATCCTACATTCAAACACAAAAGTGAAACCCCAAGCTAGATTACTTAATTTATATGGTTTCTACAAATAAAAATTCAAAATTCAAAATCATAGTCAACAATAATAAATAAAATTTAAACTAAAATTGAACTCTCATGTACCTCGCCTCTCTGTCTCCTCATACAGAAAGGAGACTTAATATATGTCCTTGGTAGTGAAGGAACAATGCCACCAATGTCGACTCTGACTTGTATATGTTTGCGAACATGAGATTGATCTACGAGTTATACTATTTAATGTTACATCCTTGGTAGAAAATATATGTTTACAAAATAACTGAATTAACATTAAAACTTACCTGTGTTGAACTTTCTTCAAGAAATATTGGCTGAGTCATCAGCGATACAAACCCTTGGTGTTCTACCTCCCTCAAACTAGGGGTGACCTACAAAAGTCAAACAAATACTTCATACAATCATGACTTGATCATATTATATATACTTGATAGTAAAACACACACAAATAACTTTAGAAATATATGTACTGTGGGGCTATCACTGTGAATTGATATGCATGTGACTCTATTGTGGTGAAAGGGTCTCATGACATCATCAAACACTACCCTTTATCAAATAAACCATGTAAATTAAAAATGAGTACGCACAACTAACAAGTATACATGTATGCATAAATAAACTAAATTACTTAATTACCTTCCCCTTGTCAATGCCTAACACCTTAACCCCCTCACATTTCCCCCCATTGGCAACTGGTGACACCTGCATCAGTATGTGACTAACTCCGTGTTTCTATTTTGATTTTGTATCATTTGCATTCATAGTTTAGATATCTATTCTTTGCACTTGTTTTCTGGGTTAATAATATTTTTAGATTCTAACATGGTATCAGAGTCGTTCAATGTGCAAGAGTAGATTTTAGTTTCCATATTTGAGAGATTCAGGGGGGGGGATAATAAATCTTATTACATTTTTCTAAAAAACCCAATATGCTCTTCTCTCACATCTTCAGATGATCTTAAGAATAAAAAATGTTTGACAAAAAAAATTTTAATCTCTAAGGTTTGCATGTGTTTTATGAAATCTAGGTGATTGCAGGATTTATGGTTATAATGGAAGCATTTTTAGTTGTTCCAACGCATCCAGGAGGCTTGAGAAAGTCAGATTTGGCTTTCATTTCACTGAAATCAGAGATCGCCATACACAACAGTGGAACCAGGGTTTAAAGCTCAAATCTGACAACCATCTTGCATATTTGGTATTTTCAATCAATATTGCAGGAATGAGCCATATCTTGTCTTAGGTAACAGATTCATCCTTTGCATGTCATTTTTTGGTTGTTGGTGTCATTTTTGTAGCTAAAGGCATCTTGTTTACATGGGATCAACATCTTTTGTAAGTTATCAAGAATAACGCCTTCTGGGTTTTGTTTGTAGCACAGAAAAAATATTTGGGTATCTTTCTGATTGCATGCAATTTGTATATTTTGCATAATCAAACTCAGAAAGCTACAATAGTAGCCCTCTTCATTGGCAGCTACAAATTTTAAGGTAGTTTTCAAATGCTCTGTTCTTGCTCCTACAAACTCCATTTCTCATGATTGTGTTTTTTATTTTGGTTATTTTTTCGTTCTCTATGCACTAGTGCAAGTGTTTTTTTATTTTGAAGCAAAGATTTTTTAGAAATTGTAGATTCCCAATCGTGACATTGCATAATTCTTGTTTTGGGAACTTCAGAGGATCATAACTTTCTCATACGACCTTGTATCGAGGCGAATCTTTTTTTTAAAGTGCATGATTTTTCAAGTAGATCGCAGTGGTGTTGTTTATTTCTCTGATTATTGTGCAAAATTTGTACTTTCAACATATGATCTTCGTGATGGTTTTTGTAATACATTGAAATCAAGACCACTTAGTATTTCTTGCTAGTGGTAGTTATAAACACACTAATATAAAGTGTCGAATCATATTTTCTTGGGGGGGTTCTTTAAATTGAGTGAAAAGGGGGGTGGTTGTCTTGGTTGAGTTCTCTTCTTTTCGACATTTCTTCATCATGGATCAAACAAATGTGCCCATCCTAACTCCATACAATTACTTTGAGTGGAAATCACACATGACAATTTACTTAAGGAAAGTTGGATTAAATAGGATAACTATCAAAACTGAAACTGAACCTGCTAAAGATTAAGATAAGCCTGAGTGGTTCAACAAATGTGATGAGGCATATGGAACATTTTGTTTATCTCTTTCTCCCGATTTTCTCTTTCACATTGAGTCTTTGAATGCCCCAAATGAAATCTAGACAAAGCTAGAAACACTACTTCGCACACAAGATTCAATGAGGGGTCATATGTTGGAGAATGAACTAATTAGTTTAAGTCCAAGCAATTTCAACACAATCCAAAATTTCTTAACAAAATTGAAATCACTAAGGTTGCAATTAAAACAATGTGGAATTGAAAAGAAAGATGAATAATTGATTCTTAGTATTCTCTCTAAACTAAGTTCAGAATAATCTGTGTCTGTTTCTACCTTCTATGCTACTAAGGGTGCACTTGGTACTCAATTCACCATGCTATCTTTAGATGATTTTGTTGTCAATCTCACTCGGGAACAGGACAAGCTAATCCAGATGAGAACTCTTAAGTCCTCTAAGTCACATGCTTTGGTTGCCAACAAAGGCACAAAAGAACAAAAAGGACAAAGTAGTAAAAACAATAGTAAGGATAAGAAACAAAAGAATATCAAGGAGAAGAAGGATCAGATACCGGTTTCTTCAAAAGAAACTAATGAGACTCAATCTTCCAAGGGTGACAAGCCTAAGAAAGAGAAGGTCTAATGTGCCTATTGTAAAAGACCTGGTCATGATGAACATAATTTTTTGAAGAAACAAATTGATCACTTGACACACATTCTTGAGAAGAATAATATCAGTGTTCCTGAGTCTATCAAAAAAATTTCTAATGAGGGGTCTAACAAGGAAAAATAAAATAGCAAGGGGAAAGGGAAGGGCAAGGCCCTTGTTTCAATTGATTCTTCACCATCCACATGGGTTCTTGATTTGGGTGCTTCACACCACATGGCTTCATCTAAGAAAGAAATTGCATCTTTGGATCCATGTTCTATGCCTTTTATTTTTATGGGTGATGACACTCCTTTTGAGGTGTGTGGGAGAGGGTCTATTGATCGATGTTGGGGATGGAACATTCCATGATGCTCTTTGTGTGCCCTCATTATCAACTAATCTCCTATCGATATACCAAATCACTCACATAGGTTTAGGCAAGTGGGTTGAGTTCACTCCTGATTCAACCGAGATTTGTGAGTTACACAATGGTTCTAGAGTTTTAGTTGGGAGAGATCACCATTCACGGCTCTATCTATTTTCTCACTTCGTTCTTGATCCTCCTTTGACTGCTTTTCTCACTCATTCTAATGATGTGAGTAGATTATGGCATGAGCAGTTTGGCCATCTAAACTTCCGCAACTTGCAGCAACTCAATCAATAGAGCATGGTCACAGGGTTTCCTTCAGTTCAATTTTCAGGTGGTGTTTTCCAAGGTTGCATTCTTGGTAAGAATCCTAAGGAAAATTTTGACAAAGGTAAGGCATGGAGAGCTACAAAAATATTGGATTTAGTTCACAGTGATATGGCTGGTCCATTTCAGCATCCTTCTTTCAGCAGGACCTGATATGTCCTCACATTCATTGATGACTTTTCTCGATATACTTGGGTGTACTTTCTCAAATAAAATTAAGAGGTATTTGATAATTTTTAGGACTTCAAAACCTTTTTAGAGAAGCAATCTGGGAAATTCATCAAAGTTTTGTGCACTGACAATGGTGGTGAGTATGTCAACCATCGGTTTGAGAGGTATTGCACTTCAGAGGGGATTGATTTGCAACATTCATTTCCATACAATTCTCAATAGAATGGTGTTGTAGAATGGAAGAATACGTCCTTGAAAGAAATGATGAACTGCATGATTCACTCCAGATATCTTGCATCACAGTATTAGGTAGAGGCCATTAACTATACTTGTTATATCCAGAACCATGTTCCTCACCGATCCTTGAAGGGAGTCACTCCTTTTGAAGCTTGGAGAGGTCAAAAACCATTAGTTAAGAACTTTCAAGTTTTTGGTTCTCCTGTATGGGCTCACATTCATGTAGAGAAATGCAAGGCCTTGGATTCACAAAGCAGACCTTGCATATTTGTAGGTTATCCTGATGGTGTGAAGGGTTATCGATTTCTCCACCCTACTGCACATGAGTTGTTCATTGAGAGGAGTGTTTAGTTTGAGGCGGGCTCTTTGAGCTCACTTTCTATCACTTCTCCAACTCCTTCTACTTTGACATTGGAGTCACTTGGGATACATGATAGATATTTTGATGAGTCAGATTCACCTGAACAGTCTTCTACCTCCACTTCTGATGCAAAAAGTGATTCAGAGAACTCACCTCCTTCCTTTCCTAGCCATCATTCAGAGGTTGATGATTCTCCTCTAGATTCTTCATCTTTCGATCCACTTTGGGCTAGACAGACCTTGCAATCTGCAGGTGATTGGGTTGGGGATCCATCAGACACCAAGAAGACTCATTCATAGTTATAGGATGGTCCACATGTCCTCATTGCTACTGCCTCAAATCCAGAGTCTTTTCATGAGGCTTATGATATTCCTGAGTGGGATACAACTATGCAGGAGGAGTATAGTTCTTTGATGATGAACCACACTTAGGATCTTGTCCCTCTTCCTAAGGGAAGAAAACTTGTTTGATGTAAGTGGATCTATCAAAAAAAAAATTCCGCAGATGGGTCAGTTGACAAGCATAAGGCTCGCTTGGTCGCCAAAGGATTCTCCCAGATTCCTAGGATTGATTACTTTGAGACTTTTGCACCAGTTGCCCAAATGAATTCCATCTGAATTATTCTGCCATTACTATAGCTAATCATTGGGAAGTACATTAGATGGATTTGAAGAGTGATTTTCTTCATGGTGAACTTCAGGAGGAGATCTACATGGAGCAGCCATAGGGGTTCCTTTAGGATTCTTCACTTGTATGTCATCTTCGGAAGTCTCTCTATGGCCTCAAACAAGCTCCTCGGGCCTGGTATGCCAAGATGGACTCCTTCCTTCTATCAGTTGGGTTCACTCTGTGTCATTCTGATCCTAATGTCTACATGTTGGACCAGAATGAGTCACTCCTATTTTTTGTTTTGTATGTTGATGACTTGTTGATCGTAATACCCCAAAAATGGGCTATAGGTTCATTAACCTCCTACATCTTCAATTTGAATGAAATCGACATCGAAGTCCTAACCTAAGGCACATCTACACATTATCGAAATCCTAATTGATTTTTTCATAAATTCTGCATCGGGGAATATTCCTAGCAATATTCCTATTTATTCTAATTATCTTTAATTTAATTATTATTTGGCGATGAATCCTATTTATCCTAAAGTTTGATTAATTGAATATTCTGTATATTTAATTAATTAATTTAATTCTACCACTTAATTATTTAATTAGATTTAATTCTATTTATTCCTAATTATATTATTTAAATTTTGACAATAAATCAAATCTCCTACGAATAATTGATTAAATATTTATTTAATTGATTAAATCCAAGTTGTCAATATTTAATAATATAGTTTTGGAATAAAATTTGATTAAAATAATTGATTAACCCACAAATCAGTTATTTTTAAATTTAAAATCAGTTAAGTTGAAGATAAATCACTTTATTTATTTAATTAATTCATGATTATTTGTGCACATTCAAAGAGCAGTTAAACTTTAAATCAGAAAATCAATTCAAGTTGTTATCTTTTTTCAACTCAACATCTATTTTGAGTTCAAAGTTGATCTAAACTTCTGATTTGAGTTAAAAAGTTGTTCTTGCATGATTTTGCATGATTTTATGAGTTATCTATTTCTAATTTCTTGTTAACTCAAAAATCAACTTGAGTTCATCAAGAGTGATTTATGACTTTTTCCATGCACCCTCAAGCCCTGGATTTCTATAAAATCAAGGCTCGGCTCTTTACAAATCATCCATAGAATTTGCATACTTACTCTAGCGAATTGACATCAGAGGAATCATCAAGCTTCTTGCGAATCAACATTTTGTGAGATCAATCTTGTTTTCAATTCATTCTAGTTTCATATTTCATATCATTGTTAGCTTAATTTGCATATCATTTCAATCCATTTAGATTAATTTATTATCATTTTTTCTCATCTTATTACATCAAAAATTAAAAAAATAGATTAATTTGCATTCATATTTTATTGCTTTCATCATTTAAATCCTTCGTTTAGGTGTTGCATTGTCACCGATCTCGGTCTAATCTAAGAATACCATACTCACACCTACTAGAAGGCAGTAAATCACCCGGTTAGCTATATTGTTCTTATTTGCATATTTTTATTTTTGCTAACCTCTAATGTTTTACTAAAGTGTTGTGTCTACAGCTAGGTACAAAATTCACACACACATTTCTAGCGTCCACCGTGGGGCAACCCACCTTAACATGCTGGTTTTGATTTTTTTTTGGAGCTAAAACCCTAAAGTTTCAAAGATTTAATTTTTTCTCCCAAACAGCCTAGATTTTTGGTCTAAAATTTTTTTTGCAGGTTGGAGACATATCAAGAAAGCTTCAATAAAAAATTCTAAATTTTCTAAGATTTTTTGAATTTTTAATAATTTTTTCTTGATTTTCTGGAAAAAAATAATTTATGACGCAAATCAGTATATTTTTCATAAATTTTTACATTTTCAGAAATCTCTTTAAATTCTACAGGGGGTCCATTCTTTATGTTTTAAATTTGGATGCAATATAATAGCTCAAATAGTCAATTTACAAAAACTGGTCTGTTTTGGTAAAATGGGTCTCTAGGGCACAAATGAAGAGATTTTTCTAAAAAATTTACATTTTTTGAAAACTCTCTATTTTTTAGTAGGGGTCTTTGTTTTTGCATTTCTATTTTTGTGGCCGAAATCATATCAAAAAAATCAGATCTTGTTGACTAGGTCAAATGCAACAAAAAATAAAATTTTGTGATGGGTATGCACTTATTTTTCACATGGTTCAATGAATGATATGAGTTATCATTTGGATTAGTTGATGGTTATTATTTCTCCTAATAATTGATTTTTAGATCTAACCCTAGGGTTTCCATAAGTTGAATATACATTGCATATGTTGTTTGCTTGTTTTCTTGTCGAAGAGTTTGTGGCTTGCTTGTGCGGGATTGCTTAACAAAGCTAAAACTTGGGTAAAATCTACTAAGCATGTTGTGAGGTAATTCAGGTATTCTACTACATCTGAAAACATTTCAATTTGGACATAAAATGAACATCTCACGTGTCTAGCTTGAGTGCCTTTCCTGCTTTCATAAATCAGACTTCAATTTTTGGGCTATAAAACGAACATAGATTTGCTTTTTGCATATCTGTTACACATAGTAAATAGGCCCTATGAACACTATTTGTGGATGATCTTGAGAGATTGATATTCTTTCACTTTTTTATTCATGTGAAGCTCCTCTTGATGAAGGATCCCCTTGTAGGTAGGGAAGGTACTGAGAAAGTCTCACGTTCTACTAGATTCGTGTGTCTTCAAATTTTGATTGATACATTCTCTCTTTGGAGAGGTTGATACATCATAAGTGGTTGACATCATAGATCTTTGTGAGATAATCTTGGTCTCAGTGTGTCGGATTAATCTGTCTATTTTGTCTTGGTGAAGTGAAGAGGTTAGGAGATTATGCTCTACTTCCTTTTTGGATAGTACCAAAAACTCAGATCCTTGAATCTGATCTAGTCCCCCTGTGGTATCTTTTGTGAGTCACCTTTAGAGAGGGTTAACCATAGTGGACATTCCCTTAATTGGGTCAACCACGTGGATGGAACCTCAAGCGGTAATAGCTATTTTTGTCGTGGTAGTAGCAGCCGCTATATAAATGTCCTTGTGTAGGAAATCTTCATAGGTGTTGTCTCTTGTTGGGTTGTCAGATCTCCCTAGTAGCTCCTAATTGATTAATTTCTTGGACTGTGTCAAAACCCTGGTGCACCTGGATTGGAGTTCACCCTCTTGAGATCACAAAAGTTGTAGAGTCAGACCATTACTACAAACCCTAGTGAGGCCAAAAAAAAATTATTTTTCTAAGAATATGTGCGTTATTGAAAAACTTTTTGGAACATACACAATTAACACTTCTAGGGATTAGCACAATAAGTCACTATTGCTTGTTCATGCACAAGGTTGCTTTTGCCCTTATTCATTGTTTTCAGACGATTTCTTTCTTCCCTTGCTTGCTATTTTGCGTGCTTGATATCTTCTTGGTTACTTGAGACAAACTTTTACACAGATCTTTAAAAACTGGATAGAAAAATTTGCAAACAAACTAGTATTGAAAACTAAAAAATTGCAAATCTGAAGCAAAAATCCTTTCTAGTGTCAAAAGTCATCCTAAAATTTCAAAACTCATATCAAAGCCAAAGTCAAAGTTGTTAGAGATTGGTCAAATTTGTCATAAATCCAATTTTATAGCCTATTTCTAGAATCTGTCAAACAAATCATTGTGTTAGGAATAGAGCAGAACCTATAACGAATACATTCATTTTCCTAAAGTGGTCACTTGAGTTTGATTTAGCCTTCTGATTTATCGATTTGAGTCTTTTTCATCTTGTGTCAAAACCTTGTCAAAATTATCTTCAAAAGTCAATCTTTTTACTAAACAACTAAGTGTTGTGAGCTTGTGCCCGCCATCTGTTGGGCATCTACCCACACTACTGTGGCACAGTATCCCTCATTTATGTTCGATCTATTCTTTAATCACTTCAATCTTGACAAGGTTGCGTCATTTGATCTTCTAGAATCAATTCACTCTTCAGTTGTCTTCATCTTATTCTTTGGCTTCACCCAAGGTTAATGGTGGAAACTAGAGCTTCATCACACAAGAAATCTAGAGAGGTATCCCATACAATACCTTTGAATACTCTCCAGGCCCCAACTCTTGAACAAATCTACAATTTTGGTCTTTACGAAGATGACGGTCTTGGCAATTTTCAATTGAAAACTGGTTACGTACCCCCTCCATCAACTCATGAAGGTAATCAACAAACCCCACCTCAATCTAATCCAGGGAGCCCTAAAACTCCTAGCATGTCTCATGGAGGGACACATCACGGGTCTCAAAGACACCAATCTCAACATAGTATGGATCGAGAACCTACACTTTTTGAAATTGTTTGATATCAAAATGATGATGACTTCAAAAGAATGATGAAACATTTCTTGAAGGAAGATAGAGAAGCATACTTTCTAAAGTTAGCTCATCAAGGAGCTAAACTTCCTCCAAAATTTAATGTGAAAGATATCATTACACATGAGGAAGAAACTCTTATCATGGTTATGATGAAACAGATGCATGCCATGCAAGTCAAACTTAACAAACTTGAGAAAGAAAAGGAACCTAAAGAGTTCTCCATGGAGGCTCTATGTCCTTTTCCATTTGATAAAGACTTGTACATGCCATCATTCCCTAAAAGAGTGGAGATGCCTAAATATGATAAGTATGATGGAAACTCTGACCCTCAAGATCATGTCAGAGAATTATGTACTCAATCTATGGAGTTTATGCACGAACCAACCTACTTAATGCGTCTTTTCCCTCAATCTCTGGGAGGAGCAGCCATTCATTGGTTCTCTAGAATGCCCCCTACTATCAAAACTTTTGAGGAGTTAATCAAACTGTTCTATCAACAATACTCCTACAATATTCAACATCCAGTCACCATGATCAACATCTGCAATCTAAAACAATATCCAAGAGAACCATTCCTGACATTTCTCAAGAGGTGGAGGAAGAAATTTTCTCTATATGCTAGACCCATTCCCGAAACTGAGAAGTTGGAAATCTTCATCAACAATCTTGTTCCAGAAATTAACTACCCTTTACAAATGCAAAATCATACATCTTTTGACAAGATGGTAGATAATGCGATCAAAATTGAGAAAGTACTTGTGAAAAAAGGAGACATCACACTTCAAAAAGACAAGTATGAATCTGGATCTAGTTCTAAGGACAAGATCAAACACTGGAACAAGAATAAAGGCATCGTCATAGATGGCGTTGTTGATAATATTTGTGCCCCATCTAAGGCACCTGCTTTCAATCTCACTGTTGGTACCCAAGCCATCAAAGCTTCTGAAGCCAAAGCCACAAAGTCCAACAAAAAGTCATTTGATTAAAAACTTGGGCTACAGATCCTAATCGCAAATTCACTCCTTTCAAAGAATCCTTGGAATTTGCCATGAAAACTCTATTGGAAAACAAAATCATCTACTTGCCTGAGATGAAAGTCTTTGATCCAGAACCTAAACCGAAATGGTAGAGAGAGAACAATTTCTATGAATTCCATTGCAATAAAGGTCATAAGACTAATAACTGTATTCGCTTGAAGCACATTATACAAGAGAAAATTGATAATGCTGACATCACGATTGACAATCATAAGAGCAATAATGATCATACAACATTCACAGAACCATTTCCTAAACATGGTAAAGAAGATTCTTCTTCTCAACCTAATATGGGTGCTAAAGTCAATTATGCCTACTCAGGAAACAATGTTGTTATCAATATGGTTGAACCATGCCTATCTAAGCATTGCAATGTCATCACAATTGTAAGAAGAGATAGAGATAATCAATCAGCTAATGCAGTTACTCGATCACAAGCTCAGGTACACCTACAAGGACAAATACCAGATTCATCAAATGTCCCTAAAGTGCCTTTCAATCTTTCATCTGCTTCTAAACAGAAGGCTACATCTAAATCTTCCAATCCTAAAGACATGAGGCCTACTTCATACAGTATTGTCCAACAACTCCAGCACACAAATGCTAAAATCTCCATGTTTGAGTTGCTTCGGATATCTCCAGCTCATAGAGCCATTCTAGACAAAGCTCTGCTCGGATCCAATGTTCCTGATGACCTTGATTTAGACAGATTCCAGACTATGGTTGGTCATCTTACGTCTCCACAGTACATTTCCTTTTCAGAGGAAGATGATAACTCCTTGAGTCATCTGCATAACTAGCCTTTGCATATTGAAGTCTTGATCCAAAATTGTTGAGTCAAACGTGTGTTGATAGATGGAGGCGCTGGCCTAAACATTTGTTCTTTGAGCTTGATTACACAATTGGGATTTTTAGAAATGGCCATTGATCCCAGGAAGAAGATAACTATCAAAGCATATGATGGGCAAGAAAGATCTTCTAAGGGAACTATTGTCCTACCTATTAGAGCAGGTCCTGTCATCAAAGATACTATATGTCAAGTTTTTGATCTACCTTTGGCTTACAATATCCTCCTAGGAAGACCCTGGATACATGACATGACAACCATTCCCTCTACATTCCATTAGTGTTTGAAATTTCCTTATGAAGGAGTTGAGGTGACAATTCCAGCTGATCTGTATACAACTTGCAATACCTTGAAAGAGAGTGCAGATAAACTTGTTCCCAATAATAGAGAATCTTCCACTAAGCAGCTAGACGTTGCTTCAACCTCCAAGATGGAAGACATTGCTAAAGAGGTCAAAATCAAAGAAAATGGTATGGGAGAATATACTATAGAGCCAATCTTATCTTTGACATCTCTCCCTATCTCTCCTAAGTCTTATGGACAAACTCTAAAATAGTCCAAGCTCGAATTTAAAGAACCTCTTGAAGCATATAAAGGAAATTTTGTTGCAGAACAAGTATCTAAATAGGAGTTTGAAGAGGATGAAGTTGTGCTCACATGGCTATACAAAGATGAACCTAAATCTCAAGTTGTCCAAAAATGTGATGCTAAAATACCGAATATCCCATCTAAGTCATATGGCCCAGGGGATAAATTGATTACAAAGATGGGATATAAAGGAAAAGGACCTCTAGGACTACATGGTAAAGGTCTTATGTCACCTCTTGATCATCATGGCTGAGCAAACAAGAATACAACAGGTCTAGGATACACGAAGAAGCCTTTCTACCTTAGCAAGAACTCCTTGCATGTTCTAGAACAAATTGAGCCTTCCGTAGCAAATCAACTAAAGGGGGAAATAACTGAACAATCTGATAGTGATGATTTAGACACCACTGATGAGCCCATTCCTTATGAGAATTTGCCTAAAGAAATAAAAGACCTCCTTGAAGCTGAAGATGATCCAATAAAAAGAACTAATGTAGTAGAAACACAAGAACCTACTATAGAGAAAGAGATAGTTGCAACACAAGAACTAGCTAATCTCGAAGGCAATCAAAAAGAGGAAGGTGGTAGTTATTCTGAGACAGATTCCTATGAGTATGAATTCAAATCAGAATCTAAGGGTAATCCTTCTTGGGGTATTCATCCTGACTTTACTCATGTTCTCAAATTTCCTAGAGGCCTAGATGAAGAAACAGAAGATGAATCAAATGACTATGAATGGGGAGTCATTCTAGAACCAGATGAACTTGTTACAGAAAATCATGTTGATGTTATTCACCAATATGCACCTCAACCTAACATAAGTCTAGAGTGAAATGATGAACTTATCGAGTCTGATCCACCGATGGTTGAAGTAGATTTCCACAATGACATTGAGCCTATTCATGAATTGAATGTCTTAAGTTGTAATATCACCTTTGAACTCGAGCGTCAGGTTAGGACCAATGATGAAAGATCCATATTCATAAACACTCTTTCCCAATCTTTCACCACTTTGACTATCCAATGCCCTGACCTTCTTGACATAACATCCACCAACTTGAACCAAGGTATTTATACCTTTCTCAATGACTGTGCCCTTGCTTGCTACCTAAATGCAGTTGAGCCTATGAGGACTTCCATCAGTGAACCAAGCATTAGCATGACGAAGTCGGACATCAAGTATCTTATTCAGAAAAATAAGAATAAGAATAAAAAGAAAAGGAGTTCTGAGGGTGAAAACCACTTTGTGGCAGTCTCAGAACCTACAAAAGTAAAAATAAAAGATGTATCCGAAGGTGAAAACCTCTCTGAGGCACCTAAGGATGAGATATTTGATGTCCTTCTGAGTCATTTACAGGACAAATCTCCAGTTCTAATTGAGCCCACTCAATCTATCAATTTGGGAACAACAGAAGCATCACAGTTGATCCATGTAGCACAATCTTTATCAGAGGAAGAAAAGAAAAAATTTGCAACATTCCTAACAAAGAAGAAGATCAACTTTGCATGGAAATATTCAGATATGCCAGGGTTGGATCCTGATCTTATAATGCACCATTTATCTATAGCTCCAAACGTTAAACCTGTTAAGCAAAAATTGAGAAAGATGCATCCACATGTTGCACTCTTGGTAAAAGCTGAATTAGAGAAGCTCCTAAAAGCTGGATTTATCTGAGCTATTGATTATGTGGAATGGATCTCTAATATTGTACCTATTTATAAACCAGACAAATCAATAAGAGTGTGCACTGATTTCAGAGATGTAAACAAAGCATGCCCTAAGGATGATTTTCCATTACCTAACATTGATATGATAGTAGACATGACTGCGGGCTTTGAGATGTATTCTTTAATGGATGGTTTTTCTAGATATATCAAATAAAAATTACTCCAGAGGATCAAGAGAAAACTACTTTTACAGGTGCATGGGGTACCTTCTACTGGAATGTCATGCCATTTGAGCTTAAGAATGTTGATGCTACATATCAGAGAGCTACGACTTCTATTTTTCATGACATGATGCATAGGACTATGGAGGATTATGTTGATGATACTTTAGAAAAATCTATGATTAGAGTTGAACATCTAAATGACTTGAGCAAGATACTAGACAGAATGGAAAAATTTAGTCTCAGACTAAATCCTAAGAAGTGTACTTTTGGTGTCACTTATGGAAAGCTCTTAGGATACATAGTTTCAAAGAAGGGCATTGAAGTTGATCCAGCTAAAGTAAAGGCTATAATGGAGATGCAACCTCCCAAGAACATCAATCAAAGGCTATATGATTGAGAAAGCTTGTCTAGTTGTGGTCTTTGCATCACAGAAACTGAGACATTATATGTTGGCTCATACTACACATTTAGTATCTAAGATTGATCCACTAAAGTACCTACTAAGCAAAGCTGCCCTCATGGGTAGATTAGCCAAATGGGTCATGCTCTTAAGTGAATTTAACATTGAATATGTTGAAAGAAAAGCTATTAAAGGCCAAGTTATTGCCGATCAATTAGCATATGCACCTTTATTTGATGATACACCAATGCAAATGGAATTCCCAGATTCCTCTATCATGAATCTTTCTTCTAGAGAATGGCAGTTATTCTTTGACGGCTCCTATATAGAATGGATTTGGAGCAGGCATATTGTTCATAACTCCTCAAGGATACTCAATCCCAAAAGCATTTAGAATCAAATTTCCTTGTACAAACAATATTGTTGAATATGAAGCCCTTTTGAATGGTATGAAAATAGTAATTGAGTGGAGAGTAACAAAATTACACATTCATGGAGACTCACAACTTATAATCCATCAAGTCAATGATGTGTACCAAACTAAGGATGAAAAACTCATTCCATACAAGAGAATGGTAGATGATCTCAAGAAATATTTCATCTCTATCACATTTGAGAAAATACCTAGAACAAAGAATAAGGCTGTCGATGCAATGGCAACATTATCTACTTTATTACAGCAGTCCGAACATGAGCTACGCTATGAGTTCCTAGTGGAAGCGCTACCTTACCCTGCATATGACTCCCTTGAAACCCGCATGATTTGCACTATTGTAGGTCATGATTCATCCAGATATAAAAACCTATTATCCTATCTCAAAGACCAAATCATTCCCAATACCTTCAACCGCCATGAAAAGAGATACCTTATCCGTAATGCCTCCCGATATGTCATCATTGGTCATGATCTTTACAAACAAGGTCTAGATGGTACGCTACTTAGATGTTTAGAACAGGAAGAGTCTCAATGTGTGTTAGAGGAAGTCCATGATGGTATTTGTGGGTCACACTCAAATGATTTAACACTAGCTCAAAAACTTATTAGGGCTGGGTACTATTGGCCTGAAATGGAGAAAGAGTCTATCAAGTTTGCTAAGAACTGTCAAAAGTGCCAAGTGCATGGCAACTTAATTCATGCTCCAGGGAGAGATCTAATTCCCTTCACTAATCAATGGCCTTTTCATCAATGGGAATTTGATCTTATAGGATCCATACATCCTCATTCTTCTAATGGACATACCCATATAATCACGGCTACAGATTATTTTACAAAATGGGTAGAAGTAGTCCCTTTGACACAAGCAACTGGAAAACAAATATCTATGTTCATCTTGAACTACATCATATGCCGGTATGGTATTCCATATTCCATAGTCATAGATAATGGTGGAAAATTTAAGAACAAAGACTTGGATGATTTATGTGCCAAATTCAAGATTACACAACATTGGTCATCTATCTACTATCCTCAAGGGAATGGACAAGCAAAGGCTTCTAACAAGAATCTATTGAAAATCTTGCTCCGTACAATTAATAAAATAGGAAGAGACTGGCATCTCATGATCAATCCAACTCTCTGGGCCTACAAAACAAGTATCAGAATGCCCACTGGGGCTACACCTTTCACTTTAGTTTATGGGTCTAAAGCAGTACTACCTATTGAGGTTGAAATCCCATCACTAAGAATCAGAATGCATGGTCTAGTAACTGATGATGACTATAGAGTGTCTAGGTTGCAAGAACTTGAACTACTAGATGAGCACAAACAAGCAACATATGATCATCTCATAGTATATCAGAAGAGAATGTCTAGAGGTTACAACAAGAAAGTTAGACATAGAGAATTTCAGGTTGGCGATCTAGTCGTGAGAGAGAATCCTAAAAATCAATCACATAGAGAACATAAGGGGAAGTTTGAACCCAACTGGCTAGGTCCCTTTGTTATCACTGCTGCTTTTGGTTCTAGTGCCTATCAACTCTCAACAACTGAAGGAGAACAGCTCTGAGAACCAATCAACATTCTCCATCTAAAGAAATTATATGCGTAAGGCATTTAATGTATGGTAAATTATCCTGAAAAAATCTTAAAAATCTTAAAAAGTCCTAAAAAAATGAACATCATGGTGAAAACCTAGCAATGGGCACCTTGATGATTCACAAAAAAAAAAAAAAAAAAAAGTACAAAAAAATTGGAAAAAGGAAAAATACAAAAAAATGAGAAAAAGAAAAAAGTGCCTTGGTGCAAACCTAGAAACAGGCGCCTTGGTAGCAAAAATAGAATCTCTGCCAAGATGGTGAAAACCTGGCAAACGGGCGCCACTTATTTCAAAATGCTCCATCTATCAGTGCAATCTTGGTCTTTCCCAACTTTCAGTCTTTTTTTAGTTTGTACATATCTCTTGGTTTGTTCTCGCATTCCTATTTTCAATAAGTCAATATGTGCACCAATCAGCTAAAGCATCTGTATCCTATCAATGTTCAAACTTGGGGGCAATCAAAGTCATATCCTATGGCCTCCAATGTATCTTAGACGTATCATATCCAGTCAGAGTCCTTTGAAGCTTCATCCGAGTCAGTCAGTATGTCTCGTCTCCAGAAAGGATTTTGCATCTACAACAACGCAATCAAACATCAAACACAAACTGAAAACAATCTATGCTTTTTACATGCTTTAATCTCCTTGTATGCTTACTGATTCGCATTGAGATTTTTGCATATTATGTCCTTTCAAGCTCTTCAATGATGTCCTTTATAGGATTTAGAGAGTGATGACTGGGGGCATAATCTTTTCTTTATCTTCTTCTTGTATGTGAAAATCTAACAACTTTGAAAATTTTGGATTGAAATGGTGTCCGTCTGTAAGAGCCTCTATCTTGAATTGGATGACCATGAGTACCTCGACCATTGATACTTGAAAAATTCAAGGAAGTTTGATCTAACTATTATCTTTTTTAGTACATTCTTTCTCCAACTGTGAAACACGATCTTACCTAAGGATGTGAATGATAAAGGGTCACTAAGGGTAATTCACATTGGATTTAGAATGATCTCTTGACTACTTGATGTGTTTGTTCCGCAAGGCATATTCAGTTCATCACAACATTTATGTTTTGATGCTTATACAAATTGCTATATCAAAATGGACATGATATTCAGGTCATCCTGGTGTTTGTGCCTTGGTGCTTATATCTAATATGACATTCCAAAAACAAAATCAATATTCATATGTCTATGGTTGTCTAGCCAGTGGGCGTTGTATTGATTCTTGAGCATAAAAATCAATATTCATATGTTTATGGTTTCATAACTAGTGGGCATTGTATTGATTTATCCAGTTGCCTAAAAATTCAATGATGAGAATGAACGACACATGATCAGTGACTAGGTCCTAGGTCTTAGGTTTGCATTTCATTTTGCACATCTCTTTGCATTCTGCATGTTTGCATGGTCTCATAGATTGCTTGAACACTTAAACAATTTTTATTTTTTTTTCAATCACATCTTCGAATCTAAAAAGAGCAGAATCCTACATGAAGGTTCCTCCAACGAAACAGGAAGTAGAATCCTTTTTCGGGATCAAAATCAAAATTTGAGATCGTTTATATTATTCACTACTTGCATAATCAACCTTCAATCATCAAAGAAATCCAGAATTCAACTTAACTGATTATCTTACATCAACTATCAAAATTTCAACTTGGTTAGCCATAGTCAACTCATGGTCAAACCTAGTCAAACTTGGTCTCCAGGACCTCTAAACGATGCAAAATGAATTCCCAGATGTATATAACCACTTCTCAAATCAATTAACATGCTTCTAAACTATAAACGCTAACTTTTCTTGTCAAATTTCAAATTTTATCCCAAAGGGGGCATGGTATTGCACATCATTCAAAGTCTGTAAATCTATTTCTATCAATCAAATCTTTCCTCAGTAATGAAGACAACAACCATGTCTAGTTGTTGATTCATCTAAAGTCCTCATCACTTGGGGCAAATCTATATCAATCCGGTATCCTAAATCTATCTTGTAAATTGTATCAACTTTTCGTAACCATTGGTTCATTAGTTTTATTTCCTTGTTTCTTCGTAACTGATGGGTTCAGGATGTGATACCAATATGATTCATACAATGGCATTGAGGTCTGGAATCAGTCACTCACTTCTTTGCAATCATAAGGTTCAGAATCAAGCGTTTTGGCACTTTTTCGTAATCATCGGTTCATTGTTGATATAGCTAGCATCATCTCGATTCCTGGTCATTATGGGCCTGGGTCGGTATCTCTTTTTCCAATCTTTCAATCGGTTTCTATCTCAGAATTGGTTAATCTTTCAAATCAGTCTCAAACAACTATATCATACACAAACAATTCTTTGAACCACTACGCTTCGCACAGTGATTCAAAGAGGGGCAAAATGTAATACCCCAAAAATGGGCTATAGGTTCATTAACCTCCTACATCTTCAATTCAAACGAAATTGATATCGAAGTCCTAACCTAAGGCACATCTACACATTATCGAAATCCTAATTGATTTTTTCATAAATTCTGCATCGAGGAATATTCCTATTTATTCTAATTATCTTTAATTTAATTATTATTTGGCGATGAATCCTATTTATCCTAAAGTTTGATTAATTGAATATTTTGAATATTTAATTAATTAATTTAATTCTGCCACTTAATTATTTAATTAGATTTAATTCTATTTATTCCTAATTATATTATTTAAATTTTGACAATAAATCAAATCTCCTACGAATAATTGATTAAATATTTATTTAATTGATTAAATCCAAGTTGTCAATATTTAATAAAATAGTTTTGGAATAAAATTTGATTAAAATAATTGATTAACCCACAAATTAGTTATTTTTAAATTTAAAATCAATTAAGTTGAAGATAAATCTCTTTATTTATTTAATTAATTCATGATTATTTGTGCACATTCAAAGAGCAGTTAATCTTTAAATCAGAAAATCAATTCAAGTTGTTATCTTTTTTCAACTCAACATCTATTTTGAGTTCAAAGTTGATCTAAACTTCTAATTCGAGTTAAAAAGTTGTTCTTGCATGATTTTGCATGATTTTATGAGTTATCTATTTCTAATTTCTTGTTAACTCAAAAATCAATTTGAGTTCATCAAGAGTGATTTATGACTTTTTCCATGCACCCTCAAGCCCTAGATTTCTATAAAATCAAGGCTCAGCTCTTTACAAATCATCCACAGAATTTGCATACTTACTCTGGCGAATTGACATTAGAGGAATCATCAAGCTTGTTGTGAATCAACGTTTTGTGAGATCAATCTTGTTTTCAATTCATTCTCGTTTCATATTTCATATCATTGTTAGCTTAATTTGCATATCATTTCAATCCATTTAGATTAATTTATTATCAGTTTTTCTCATCTTATTGCATCAAAAATTAAAAAAAAAAGAGATTAATTTGCATTCATATTTTATTGCTTTCATCATTTAAATCCTTCGTTTAGGTGTTGCATTGTCATTGATCTCGGTCTAATCTGAGAATACCATACTCGCACCTACTAGAAGGCAATAAATCGCTTGGTTAGCTATATTGTTCTTATTTGCATATTTTGATTTTTGCTAACCTCTAATGTTTTACTGAAGTGTTGTGTCTACAGCTAGGTACAAAATTCACACACACACTGATCATAGAGAGTTGTTCATCCACCATTGGGGCTGTCAAAATTGCCCTTCATGATAGATTTTTTATGACTGACTTGGGCTTGTTGCATTACTTTCTCAGGATTTAGATCTTTTAGTCTTCTTCCAAGATCACCATCACACAGTCCAAGTATGCTCTAGATTTTCTCTCAAGGTTTCATATGGTTGATTGTAAGCCTGCTTCGACTCCCTTTCTTTCTGGAGTCAAACTTGAGGCTCATTGTTCTTATCCACTTATTGATGGTACTTTCTACCAACAGCTTGTTGGGAGTCTCATTTATCTAACTCATACGAGACTTGACATTCCATATGATGTAGGCACGGTCTCTCAATTCATGCAGGAGCCTCATGAGCTGCACTAGAAAGAAGCCAAGCGGATCCTTCACTACATTCAGGGTTCTCATAGTTTTGGGATTCGCACATCAGATATTGAGCTTGACTTGGTGGTCTACATAGATTCAGATTGGGCAGGTGATTCTCAGGATCACAAGTCTACTTTAGGTTACAACTTCTCACTTAGTTCAGGTCCTCTTTGTTGGTCAAGCAAGAAGCAGTCTTCTATTGCTCTATCTTCTACTGAGGTCAAGTATTGAGGGTTGTGAATGCTGCTACTAAGGCCATTTGGATTCAAAATCTTCTCACTGAGTTTGGTATCCAGATTAGACAACCATTAGTCATATTTTGTGACAACTAGAGTGTCATTCAGATCTCACAAAATTTGGTCCATCATCAGCGGACCAAACACAGAGGTCCACATGCACTACATCCAGGAGCTCATCCATGGCCACATCATTGACCTTCGCTACTATCCGGCTTCCAAGAAAGTTGTTGATATCTTCACCAAACCCTACACTGAGAGAAATTTCCTTCATTTGTGAGCTTTGTTGGGAGTGCGAGATGCTTCATCTTCTAGGGGGCTTCTTCCTCTCACTCAGAGTCCTGACTCTCTCTACTTTTGGGGGGGTCTCTTCTCTCTCTATTTTGGGGGGGCCTTTCTCTCTTTCGGGGGGGAATTTTATGTACATGGGTACCTCATCGGGCTTGATTTTTTGAGACCCATTTCTACATCCACCTAAGCTTCACTTATGAGGGAAGGGTGTTAGTGTAGGTTTTTATTTCCTAGTGGGTTATTTATTTTTCCCTATATTATTAAGTTTTTCTTACAAATTTATTAATCTCACTTCAGTTAATAAAGCATGTCTTATTAGGTGAGTGGTTGCAAGGTGTCACCTTCCTACATGTGAGCATTCATTAGTTATCTTGGGAAGATACCTTTCTATCTTTAGTTCGATAGATGGTTGCTCCTCATTGGTTAATAATATTTTTAGATTCTAACACTTTATACATAGGGTAAGCAACAACATAACTCACATAAATATTTTATTATTATAAAATATAAAGATAACAACTATAAGTTGATCCCAAATCAATGGAGATGGATTTTTTTCATCTTCCCTCTCGATTTCCCTCCCACGCTTTCTATATCTGAAATACACTTTCTATATTTGAGCTAATAAAACTTCTCTATAACAAATGGTCTTTCTCTGTCAATTAACAACCCTCTTTTCAAATTTTCACATGTCAAATTGAAACTCACAATAGAAAGGTTGATAATTAGAATTAAGAAAAGAAAAAATCACTAATAACATTTATGTACTGGATAAGAACGAACTACTTTCACACTCATTATTATTATAAACTTTTTTTTTGAAACAACATACCAATTTATATAAACATAATTAAACTAATAAGAACATAAGTTAATGAAAGTGGGAGGAAAAAACATCTCCCCGAAAGTCATGTGGGGCAAGCCACAAAGTCATATGGGTAGAGCTAAGATAGATAGCCAAAAAGACAGAGTAAGATGGGCCTTGCCCAGAAATAATAGATAACTATAAAAAGGTCCAAGCCCTGGAAAGATAAATCTTTAAGTAGCCAAGGGAGTAGCCAAATGAGGAAAAGGGTTTGGTTCATCCTTCCTTCCCCAAAAATCTCTTTAGTTGGTTCAGGGTCTGGCATAGTCTAACCATCATCTTTTTCTTCTCCATTCTCCTTGTCTTCCTGTCACGGGGAAATCTCTAGTTTCAGCATGGGGAAATCTTTAGAGGAAGAAGACCAACCCAAATCTGCATCTTGAGAAGGCCAACTTGTAGAAGCAGGCGAAGACCAAGTATCATCAATGATAGGAGCCCATCTTGAGGGGGAGCCTCAAAGGTGGGGTGGCACTGCAGAAGCACGTGGTGAAAATTAGTGACAAGGAGACCAGAAATGAGGTGGTTTTATTTGATAATATATACGTCTTCTAGAAGAAATTTTCCCATGTTGTCACCCATGAGAAGTAGAATGACTGTCAGAAGTGGAGGCCTCTCGGAAAACCCTAGCCACCATGCAATGAGCATTATTGGGAAGTGCTGGAGAAGCTCTTGGAAATGTACCACCTCAAGGGGAACCTTATCAACTTAGACCTAGATTTGAAGCATCACATTATTACTGTGTATGAAATATACATTCATCAGACATTAAAATGATAAATCTATGTGAATTATGCAAAATAAAGCTAAATGATGATCAAATTCAAGAAAATGCTCTCAAAACCATCTCATCTCTCCGTATCTAAAGAAGCTAATGATATTCTCTTAGCTTATGCATCATTAAAGACAACTCTAGAATGAGAAATTAAAGCTATGTTAGATGAATTGTGCTATTCTAACTTAAATTATGTTAAATTATGCTAAGAATTCACAACTAAATTCCTATAATGAGGATGCAATTTATAATGTATGAGACACTAGTACATTTGAGACCTTTTTTCGATGGCAAGTCGTCATAATTGGGATGGTTTACCATCGATATAACGACACCACCCGAAGTCACAGTTTTGCAGTCAGAAAAACTGACGGTTTTGATTCGTGTCGTAATTACGACAACAATGAACGTAGCAAGAAGGGGGTGCCAACAAGGTGAACCTGACATCAGACCTATTTGTGGATGTCCCAATTGTGATGCCTATCCGTCGCAAAAATTAAAAATGACGACGACCCATCAGAATCTTTCAATGGGTTGTCGTCGTTTGTAATTTGTTTGCCGACAGAGATGTTGTTAGTGCGACATATATCTGTCGAAAGTGTAGGATAGATATACGTCATTTGTAGTTTTTAACAACAACGATGTTGTACATGCGACGGAGACCCGTCAGAATTTTACGATGACTATCCGTCATTTATAGTTTTTTACTGACATCAATTTTGTACATGTGACGACTAGATGTCAAATTGTTTTGACAGATAACCCTCGTTGTTTTATGGTCATTGCAATTGCGACACAAATCAATTTATATATATATATATATATATATATATATATATATATATATATATATATATATATATATATATATATATATATATATATATATATATTTGTTGATCGGGTTGGTATCGATTCAAAAGGATGTTCTTGCAGATCTGGTTCTTGCTCATGATTTGGTTATGGATCATTCGGAGATGACTTTGCAGTAGATTCAGTAGCGGCTCGTGGATTATTGAGTTAGATGTGATGTCGAGAGAGCGACATGCAGAACTTGCACATTGGAAAATTAGTATAGAGAACACATATAAATGAATATTATAATGATATTAAAATTATTTTAATCTATTTTATTATGTAATAATCATGTCACATGATGTCCTTCAATGCCAGTATTAAACAATGAGCTCATGAACAATGTATGATGCCCTAGCTTGTAGCCCACGAGCCATCAAGACATTTCCTCATGAAATGATCATAAACGGGGAGTACCGCATAGTGAATATCAACAACAAAACAAATAAAGAGAGATCAAACACTTCACACAATGCTTTGAAGGTAATAGAAACAATGCCCTAGCTCTCAAAGCTCACAGGTCATCAAGCATTCCAAATGAAAAGATGTAAACAATTCGAGTATTAAATAGTGAGCTCATGAACAATGTATGATACCCTAGCTTGCAGCCCACGAGCCATCAAGATATTTCTTCATGAAATGATCATAAACGGGGAGTACCACATAGTGAATATCAATAGCAAAACAAATAAAGAGAGATCAAACACTTCACACAATGCCTTGAAGGTAATAGCAATGATGTCCTAGCTCTCAAACCTTGCGGGTCATCAAGCATTCCAAATGAAAAGATGTAAACAATATCAGTATTCAATAGTGAGCTCATAAATAATGTATGATGCCATAGCTTGCAGCCCGCGAGCCATCAAGACATTTCGTCATGAAATGATCATAAACAAGGAGTACCACATAGTGAATATCAACAACAAAACAAATAAAGAGAGATCAAACACTTCACACAATGCCTTGAAGGTACTGGCAATGATGCCCTAGCTCTCAAAGCTCGTGGGTCATCGAGCATTCCAAATGCAAAGATGTAAACAATGCCATTATTAACATTCATATTTTGCCATTAAATCAACAAATACCATCAAAATGAAATTGAGTTAATGAGAAGACAAAGCTCGAATGCCTACCTCAAGTGCCAGTGCCCTCTTCCCACACGGTGTCGGCCTCTTCACACATGCGAAACTCGAATGCCCTCTTTGTGCCATGCAAAAGTGCAGTGTTGTCTTTGCGGCAACTCTTCAAATTCACAAATTACAAATGACACTTTTTTTTTCTTTCTTTCTTTTTGTTTATAACCAAAGGGGTGTCGCAATTACAACGTCATCTTCGCTATTACGACACTGTTGGGGGCACTTGCAAAAAAAAAACACAAAAAACAAACATAAATTGTAGTGGCATTGCAAATTGGCGTCGAAATTCGACCCCAAATGTTGTAGTGAGAGTGGATGCTTTTCTCCCAATTTTTCCCTCTACTTATAGATTTTTCTAAGGCTTAAGGATAGAGTAAGAATAATCATGATTAAGTTTGAGTCAAGTTGGTGGTTTCAAATGTTGGGACAAAGTAAATATTTTTTTCTCAAAGGTTGGAACAAAGAGACAAAATGAATGGTCAAGATGCATCTCTAAGATGTGTGATGGAGAATCAATTTGGACTTGATCCATGTGAGCTCCTTACTTCATTCTCATTGGTTCATTTGATTTGTGTCACCATGTGGTGGGTGAGAATAATAGGAATTAATAATTGATTCAATTGATTTATCTTAGCCATGTGTACACTTGAATGGGTTGGATTAAATTTTATTTAAACTATACAATTAATTGATTAAAAGCAATTACATAATTAATTGATCATTTTTATTTAATTAATTTAATAGGATTTATTTTAATTAATTCATGATTTGTCTTCAATTGCTCATTTTTATTTTACTTGACCATTTTTAGGTGTATACAAATGCCCCTCTTTGAATCAATGTGTAAAGCGCGTTGGTTCAAAGAATGTCTGGTTAATTTTCTTACTGATGTCCAATTTGATCTTGATGATTGATTTCAATTCACAACCGCTTTCGATGATGAATTCCTGATTCCATGATGAACTCCTATTTTGATACTTGGTTAGAAAAAATTCCCTGATTTTTTATGCCTCATTGATGATTTCAAAAATTCCACACTAAATGCCCCTGATTTGAGAAATGTCATTGAATTGAATATCTGGTTTGAATTACAATATTGATATCGATGATGATATGATGACAAGTCCCCTTGGGAAATGAATCAAAATGATTTTGGATGATTTGGTTGACCTTGGGAAATTTTGATTTGTTTCCCCATAAAATCAATTTGAAAATGCCCTAGTCATGAGAGAGTTTGATGAGAACTACTATGATTGATAAAATATTGTTGATGATCCAAATAAGATGATAATGTTTTGATATCATTTGATGTCAGTCAGAATCACTTGGTTGATGTTGTATTGATGTCAATATGATAGGATAGGTAGGTTGATAGATTGATGTTTCGCTCTAGAGAGAGGAAAAAAGTTGATTTTCCTTCCTCAAGATATAGAGTTAGGAAATTCGATGTGCTCAAGATGAGAAAATGGGTGATAGGATAAATTGATTGACATTTGATGATCAATTGGATAATTCAACTAATTTATCTTTGATTTCATAAGCTTAGTTATTTTTTGATGATACAAGGCTAATTAGATGTTCTCATGATGCAAAATTTAGGGATTGGTAGAAGAGAAGAGTCATCCATTCGTACAGGTGCAAAATAGGTATAGGTGATGGATAGAATTAGGTTGCCCCTAGTTGATCAAATGCATATTGATGACATCCTTGATGTAGCATGGATCATTTGATGAATCGTGATTTACATGTATTTGTATCTTGATGATATTGGTGTACCTTTGTTGGTCAGATTGAGCATAATTTTTTATGATGGCTATTTTAGACATTGATGATGTTGATCAAGAATTTAATTATATATTGATGGACATTTGATGATGTATATTTCTAGACATTTGATGAAGATAACTCTACCCCTTTTTCTTAAGGAAAATATATGACTTTTAACATGCAAAATTTAATCTATATGGATGCATCTAGTTGTCTCTTCTAATCACAAGGATGTTTTTTTCATCATTGAGCTTTTAATAACATGAGACTGGTACAACCCTCACTGGTTAGATTTTCAACCGTGATGATATGAATATCGCTTTCCTCGGATTCCCAACAATGCCAATAAACAAACAAAGAATTGACTCCTTTCATATACAAATGTCCTCGATGATATGTTGACGATCATGTCATTAGATGAATTTGCATACTTATATGAATCAACCTTACAAGAAATCATGCAAAAATCAAGAAAATACCATGCTTCATCATCATTTCTCTAGTCCGAAGACATCCTAGAGTTGCTAAAAGACATGATTCAAAATCAAGTAATATATTGAAACATCCTTGCTTTTGTTTGTAGATCCATATTACAATAGAACTTCATCCATTTTGATCCTTTAGAATGACTTGTAAATGTAAAGTGCATGAAAACAAACAATAATTCAATCACATAACACAATTAGAACTTTTAAGATATTTTTGGATTTTCTCAAGATCAATTTTTCACTTTTTAGATTTTCTAGAGATTAACGATTCTCAAGCAAGATCATATTGATTTTCCCCCAATGTCTAGCAATACAAGCTTTAGCAAAAATGGAGACATTGGTATCAATTATGGTGTTTGAAAAAACCACCACAGTCTATTATTTCCAAATTGCAAAGAGAATATCCATTCTAAAAGTGTGCCAAAGTTGCAGGAAAGGGAAAGAAAGGGAAGGAGTATTGTTGAGAAGAACCATTTTCCAAGAGAACATGATAGGATGAAATGGGGAAAAAAATCATGAATCCAAACCCAATAATTATGAGCTTGTTGGCAAATCCAAAAAAGATGATGAAATGACTCGGGTTGACGACAAAAAGTACAACAAGCATCTGGGATACCCAAATGATGAAGATGAAAATATAAAGGTAAGCCTTGAAACAAAATACACCAAGCAATATGTACAATTTTAGGTTTTGTAATGCTATACCAAATAGTAATAAACTGTAATCTCTATGTAGAATGAGAATATTACAAATGTCAACATTGGTTCAAAACCTCCACCATAGGTAGGCGACATGACATCCATTGATAGCCTTGACAAGGCCTATACTTTTGAAAGGCAATATCTAGGTACCATCTCCAATCTTTCCACCATAGTGTGAGACTTGTTAGCCCAATCTTATGCAAAATATTTCTTGGTAAGAGAGAAACAAGCAACTCAAAAGTATCTTAGACCTAACTATCAGACGAAATTGAACTCATGCATCCTCCCAACTCCTGAGAGACATGGTAGACATACAAAAAAAATTCCCTTGGGGTTTGAATGTCGTGCCTATGAAAGCACAGAGAATGAACACCTAGAATCCGAGCAAGAGGAAGCCCTTGTATTTAGATCAAAGGTGTCCAACATAGGTTGTGTTGATTGAAAGATAAGCCATCTTTGAAACCAGAACCATGCCACCGAAGCCATGACTTTGTTGCTTCCCGAGCATGCTAAATACTTTTTACAATGAAAGACCCTGGATTTGAACTAGCTCCCTCATGATTAAGAGGGTCTAGAAGAAAATATTTCTCCAAGATAGGTGATGAAAGGATTCCTAGAAGAAATGAAATGTTGCAGAAGAACTTTCTAGGCTTCATCTCCAGAAACACAGTGAAACACCCACTTGACACAAAGAGTCTTCCCTTGCCTATGTGTAGAAAGGTCCAAGGTCACCATAATGCTAAGGCAAATAACAATACTACTAGGAAACTTAGTGAAAACCATGCCTTTGAGTATCAAAAGCCCACAAAAAATCTTTCAAAAGAAGTTTTCCATAAGCCATTTTGGAATGAGACTAATAGGAGTAGTAAACATGTGTGGCCGCAAGGATCTTAGAACAAATTTGGAATTTTCTAGCCAAAGAAAGAGGTTTGGTTAGCCAATAGGCCAACTTAATCTCAATTTTTGAAACAACTACAATCCAAAGCTCAGTTGTTGATCCATGGAAGGCAAAAGATATACCTAAAAAATGGAATACTTGATCATGTTGGATCCATTTCTAGTTATATTGCAAAATCCATTGAGGAGCTGGCAAAATTGATTGTCTATAACAGAGAGTCTTGTGCCATTGTATGGGTGAACTAGATGCTAAACAAATAGTCCCCAAGCAATGTAAAGCATGTTGGATATTCTCTTTATCCTCAAGTAAAGTAGGAAAAGAGTCATCAACAACATGACCATTAACAAGTTGGCTGGTAGAATTGGGAAGTAAAATACCATGGGTGCGACTTGTAGAAATGGTTGAGCTAAACAAATAACTGAATCCTTCATTTGCAAGAACATACAAAGAAGGGACCAAAGGATAGCCTTGCTGAATGGATCTATGAAGGCCCCAAAATTGATAAAGAGACTACCATTAATGGTTATACATGCATTAGAATATGCGAAAAGCATTTGAACAAAAGACACAAAGTGATGCCCAAAGTCTAAGGTTGTTAACATTGCTAAAATAAAATGCCACTCAATACAGTCATAAGCTTTGGCAAAATAAATCTTTAAAAAAATGGCATTTTGGCCAAACTAGTGAGCCCATTCCATACCTTCCTAGATAGCAATTATATTATATAAAATAAACCTAGATTGTATGAAATTGGTTTGTTCAAGATGGATAATCCGAGGTAGAAGGTGAAAAATTTTAAGAGCTGCGGCTTTAGCAATAATCTTATAAGAAACAGTAAGCGAAGTGATGGGATGCTAGTTGCAGATATCCTTAGGATCACTAGATTTAGGTATGGATTTTATATTTCTCTTGTTTAGTTCTATACCTAAAGATCCAATATGAAAATATTCTAAACACATATTATGAAGGTCTAGCCAAGACAATCCCAAAGTGCTTTGTAAAATTCACATGGGAAACCATCAAAACTAGGAGATTTACATCATCACCCATGGAGTAAACTACTTCCTTAAGGTCTTGGATAGTCAAGGTTTGGTCATAGAAAGTTGTTTGGGAATCTGATAGACGATGGAGAACAATGGCTAGACAATCCTCCAAGGCACTAGCAATAGAGGGAGCTTGAGCGGTGAAAACTTTACGATAGTGAGTAACAAAGGCTTGTAAAATGTCTAGAAGCTCGGTAAACACTAAATTCCCTTCCCCGATCCTTTTAATGCTTGGAGAGGAATGTTTTGGGTACTGAGCAAAAACAAATTCCTTACTGGTCTGATCTCCCACTTTCAACCAATGCAAATTTGCTTTTAACTAAGCTCCTCTGGTAGCATAACTATCAACCATCTATTTCTAGTGACGAAGAGTGGCCACCTTAAACTATAATTCATTTGAAAAAGGATGAGATGACAAGTTATCAACAACTGCGCCATGAAAATCCTTTGTGGTACGGGCATAAGGCTAGTAGTGGAAATGTGTCAATTATTTTCCATAAAACTGAAGGAATTTTGTGGTGCAAGTAATAACATCATTCCACCATAAAATCCAACTTGTATATTGAGTGAGCCTAGGCTGTAGGTTCCAAATATTTTGAATGTGGGCTAGGGTATGCAGATGATTCAACAATGAGGTGTTAAGAAAAAAAAAGAAGCATTAGAGGGGGACGTGATAAAGTAGCACACCATTCAAAATTTAATGGGAAAGTGGTATGATAAAGTGACATTAGATAAAGGTAAAATAAGTAAAGATTGTTTTGTCCCAAAAGAAGAAGAAAAAGATTGGGAGGAGATCATGGCATGATCAAAGTATTTAAATACTTTGTTAAATCTAGCCCTGAAATTAGACCAGGTATGCCAAACTGCATGTGGGAGGTGGTGCTTGATATTGGGATCATAAAGCCCCAATTTATTACGCATGTAAAACCAAACCTCATGTTCACCAATTATCCAACAGAATGGTGAAATTCCATCCTTATCAGAAGCCACCTCAACCCTATTAAAGTCGCCACATAGAACCCAAGCGCTTGTTGATAATGAGTAAGCTATCCATTATCAGAGGTAAGCTCTTCCCACCGCATCATTAGTGTCATAAATATTTATAATACCAAAATGGTGATTGTCAATATTCATTAAAATCCACACCAACCTATCCATGTGGTCCTCACCATGATCAATTATAGTACTCTGCCAACATGCCGCCAATAAGGTAACCACTCTTATACTAGCTTCATGAGATGAAGAAAAAACTAAACTATTAGGCTAAATAACACAACATGTTGTTGCAAACAGAAAACCAGCTACCTTAATTTCCTGAAGACAAAGAACATCTGCAAGGGGGTCCCGATGATGAACATCTCGAACAAAATATTTGCGAGAGAGGTCGGTAAGACCCTATAAATTCCTGGAGAGAAAATGGATTAAAAACCATCATTCATGGTGATTTCATCCTCAAGCGAGGATAAACTATTGTGCAAAAAATTAGATCCTGAATTGAAAGTGGGATATAAATCTCCTTAGAAAACTTACCACTTAGCTAACCCTCCATCTTCTATCTCATCATGCCTAGGAGGGCTGGAAGACCGATGATGCAAGGAGATGGCATTATCCAATGAAGTTGGTTATGGAACCCTAGTTTCCATGGTGGAGCCATGTGGAATGGTGGAACCCTCAAAAGAAGATGAAACTTTTCCCTAGGAGATAGGGTTTGAATTAGTCGTAGAAACCTTAAATGGCAATGGAGCTTGAGGTGGAGAAGCTATAGTTGGAGAAACTTGTTTTGTTTGATAAACTACAGCTTACTTGCCCTTGTGAACCGCGGTAGTCCAAATGGCATCTTCTTTTGAAGGCACTTGTCCCCAAGAAATAATTAGCTCCTTAAGAAGAGGACTGGGTTTGTTAATGGTCAGAGGGGAATCCTTAATTTTGTGATATGCGGAATGAGAGCGGTAACACATATTGGGCAAATTCAGATACATGATACACTATGTGAAACTTTGCCCACCAATCTGAATGTCAAGGGTTTCCCTAAGATCTTGAACACGGTCTAGTTCAACACAAATCCTTTTTTGAGGGTGGGCATGGAAAAAATGCTCAGGCTCAACGCAGACCACCTGACCTAAGGTCTGGGAAATATTTTGCAGAAAAGGCCATCAAGGCAAAGGCAATGTAGGAAATTCAACCTAGACTAGGACTTTGAGTTTCTTATTGTCAAAGATTGAGAAGTCTCTTGACCAAGGCTGGAAAATAAGGAGTGAAATACAAACAAATCAAGGGCCATGTTTGAGAACACCCTCAACATGTGAAGGGTTCCCAAAATGGAATAGGAAGACCCCTTAGTGAGGTTTTGAACACCATCATTGCGAACCCGATGACAAAGCCAAGATTTGGTAACCCAATCCCACAACACATTTTTAGAAGGAACTCTACCAACAAAGTAGCCAATCAAAGTAAAATTTTCAAGTCATTCACAAGCTTTGTCAAAATCCGACAAAGGCAAAACAGTATCAGGAGCAGTAGAGGACTTACCTAGTGAAACACCTTGGGAACAAATTTCTTGGGTCTTTTGCTTGGTGGAGCCATGAATACCAAGAGCTAACACTTCAACACCAATAGCAACTGTTGGGCTAAGTGTGGTCGTGGCCATAAAAAATAATTTAATTTTCTGCAATAAATGTGGTATGATTTGATTGACAAGAAAAAATAGTACGAAAACCCTAAGTGAAAACCTATTTGATCGCACAAACACATAAAGTTGCAAAGCACATTCAATCTCCTCTCCAAGTACAAAGCTTTCCCATTATAATAAATTTTGACTAAGATAGTCATTAATTTTTCATTTTGTTTTTAATATAAAAAATATTTGTAAAACTACCTCTGACGTCATCCCCCGCAGGCTTGGAATTTGAGGGTCACCCCTACTTGTCATATAATTTTTTTATAACGGTTTGGTCATTGTACTACCTTTCATTTTACATTTTATGAAAAATATTAATTGTTAAAAAAATAAATTTATTTACAAATAAGTTATATTAATTTTTTTAAATTAATTTTTTTAATAATGATAATATATAATAAATGATATAGAAACTTTTATTTGTACAAGAGGAAAATAATATTAGAAAACAATTATAAAGTAGTAATATATGAAAAAAAAATCAGATTAACTAAACAAATTTCTAAGTTCATATCTTTTATTCTAAAAATAATTTTAAATTTAATATAATAAACAATACAGAAATATTCCATCATATACTAATATCATAAATTAGTAATATATGCAAAAATCTCAAATTTATTAAACAAATTACTAAAATTTATATATTCTATTTTAAAAGATTCTAAATTAATATGAATATATAATAAATAAAATAGAAACATATATATTACATAAACACCTAATAGCAAGTTTTAAATTTATATTAAAATATATTAAAATTTAGAAACATTCATATCTATAATTTTAAAATATCTAAATAAAATTATATTTTATCATAAATATTTTAAAATAATATATATATTTATTATAAATAAAATATTATATTATTTATAATAAATTTTTATGGTTTATTAATAATTTAGACTTCATATTTACAGTTTTATAAAATCTAACAAGGTTATACACGGTTAAAAGTGCAAAAACCATCAAATTGCAGGCCTGGTCTCCCCCTATAATAAGATTTGCAAGAGATATCATTAACTATGCACTAAGTTTTTAGATGTCACTTAGATCATCATGACATTAATAAAAAAAACATACAGATGCAAATAAAGAGGGAGTTTAAGCTTCGGAATTTCGTATCAATCAAGGAATGGACTTGGGAATAAGGCACTCGCCATATATGAATAGTAAATGAGTTAATGATGAAGTACACTTATACACGTAATCTATCTTGGATTTTCGAAATATTCATACACTTTCATTTAGACGAGTTCATTTAATTCCATATTTTGTTAAAACAAATTAGGTGCATAGCCGCCGCCGTCGCTTCGCGGATGCACAAATTTCTTGAAAACTCGTAATCGTATTCATGACAGAGTCTAGCGTGTAAACATTTATTTCTGCAATGTTATCTATGCTTTTACCCTTGCTAAGATGTACGTTTTAATTTGCTGTCTATACGGTGCGGAATGTTGACATGTAATTGTGGAGAAACTGAATCGTGGGAAATCCTTTTTATGTGTTTATATGCTCGAGATGTCAGAGAAGCTCACTGGCCATTACTCTTTGCAAGAATGAGTACAAAAATAGTTTACTTATCCGGTACGTGAAAGTTATTACTGCTTTATTCTTATTTCAATTCTTGCGAGGTTACCAGACTGGTTTATTGGCCTTTCAGTTGCAAGTTTCAGTTTGACACAAGTTAAAAGAGGGCTCTCAGTTGAGAGAGAGACCATTTGTTGTAGAGAAGTTCATTGAAGCAGCAGATATAGAAAGCGTGAGAAGGCAAATGGAAGGGACAGGAAATGAGAAAGCTATCGGTATTGATCTGGGGACAACTTATAGCTGTGTGGGAGTATGGCAGAACAATAGGGTTGAAATCATAGTTAACGACCAAGGAAATAGAATTACTCCTTCCATGGTTGCCTTCACAGACAACGAGAGACTTGTGGGAGACGCCGCAAAGTTTCAAACTTCCTCTAATCCTCTGAACACCGTCTTCGATGTGAAAAGACTTATCGGAAGGCAATTTACTGATTCTTCTGTGCAGGCAGACATGAAACTGTGGCCTTTCCGAGTTGTTTCTCAAAAAAATGACAAGCCAATGGTTGAAGTAACTTTCAAGGGTGAAAAGAAGCTCTTTGCACCCGAGGAAATATCGTCCATGGTTTTGGTGAAAATGAAAACTATAGCGGAACAGTACATAGGAAGTGAGGTTAAAGATGCAGTCATTACTGTGCCTGCATACTTTGGTGACACACAGAGAAAGATGACTAAAGTAGCTGGCCGAATTGCAGGCCTTAATGTAATGCGGATCATCAACGAGCCGACTGCTGCAGCCATAGCTTATGGCTTTGATAGAGCTCAGGAAGAAAAGAAACACATTCTGGTGTTTGACCTTGGAGGAGGCACGTTTGATGTTTCTATTGTTGTTGTTCAAAAAGGTAAATTTGAGGTGAAAGCCGTTGGGGGAGAGGCGAATTTGGGAGGGGAAGATTTTGACAATAGGATGGTCGACCACTGTGTCCAAATATTCAAGAATTTGTATAAAACAAATTTATGTGTGAGTGCAAAAGCTCTTCGGAGACTACGTTCCGAGTGCGAAAGGGCAAAGAGAAATCTGTCTTCGGTGGCAGAGACTGTAATAGATATTGACGGTCTCTACGAAGGACATGATTTTTTCTTGAAGATCAGGAGAGCAAAGTTTGAAGAGCTCAACAACGACTTATTTGAGAAGTGCATGGAAATCGTGAAGAAATGCGTGGAAGATGCCAAGGTGAGTAAGAGCCAAATAGAAGACATTGTACTTGTAGGGGGCTCGTCACGAATACCAAAGGTGCAAGAAATGGTACGAGATTTCTTCGATGGAAAAGAGCTCTGCAGAGGAGTAAATCCGGAGGAAGCAGTAGCCTGTGGTGCTGCCCTTCAGGCAGCTGCGCTGAAGAAAGAGGAGGACGTTCACATTGCCATGGTGGACGTCACGCCTTTGAGTCTCGGAATTTCAGTGTCTAAAGGTATTATGTTGCCAGTTATTCCTCGAAATACTCCTCTTCCAACTCGGATGGAGACATCTGTGACCACGTCATATGACGATCAGACAAGAGTAAGTTTTAAAGTTCACGAAGGCGAGAGACCCTTGGTTGCTGACAACAATCGTCTTGGAAAATTTGTATTGAGTGGGATTCCGGCCGCCCCGGCCAGCGTGCCAAGCATTGGTGTTTGCTTTGATGTGGACGTCGATGGTATTCTCACTGTTTCAGCCCGAGACGAGGGAAGCGGAGCACACAATGACATAACCATTACTAATGAAGGTGGTCGACTGAGTAATGAAGATATTGCTAGGATGATAGCGGACGCTGACAGATTTCGTAGGGAGGACGAAGAAAGGAGGGCAAAGAATGTCGCCAGAAACTCCCTTGAGTGTTACGTGTGCAACATGAAAACGAGGACGACGAAAGCAAAGAGTGAAGGGTCTATGGGGGCTGACGTGGCAGATGATCTTATATCTACTCTCTCTGCAGTCGGGGAATGGCTAGATAGCAACCGAACTGTGACAGCGGTTGAGCTGGAAAGCAAGTTGAGAGAGGTGGAATTGAAGTGTACGCGCTTGTTTTCCAACAAGCGGCTTAAAACTGTTAAAGCAGAGCCGGAGTGAAGATAGCAAAACACAACTACTAGTGGGTAAGAACTCTTTTTGTTGTTTACAACTATGCGTTTCTTTTTGTATTTTGAGGTAACACGATCTTTTCATCCCCGAGTGAATATAATATTTCCTCTGGGTATTTCGTAGACACAACTTTGAAGTTCAAGCAGGATCTTTATAAATTATAATATAATAATGATATAGTTATAGTTATCTTGTCGCTTGCCTGTGCAATAATTTGTCTGCAATTTGGATTAGTCAGATTGCAGTTTTTCAATTTCATTTTTACAAAAACACAAAACAACATTAATACAATTTCGTTGTAAATGATTTTACATGTTGAATTTTGTTCATCTTAAAGTTTGATTTGGAGGAAATATGTTTTTACAGAGAAAAAAATAGGATTGGACATTCTGATCTTGAAATGTCTGTTTAATTCAAATACTATCATGTTTTCATATTTTACCTTTGAACAGAGTGTTTGATATAAGATTTCATTCATTAAATTTTTTTTTTATTCAATATTAATGATTGTTATTAAAATTTAATTGATGAAAAATTTATAGTTGCAAATGTTTTATTTCTACAGTTCATAATATTTATGTTTAAAAACTACTAGTTAGAAAGAATAGTGAGAGAGTTAAAAGGGAAAGAAATATATGTAATAGGAATATATATTTAAAGAGAAAACAATAGAGGGAGAAATAAATATAAAGATAAATATATGTAATAGGAATATATATTTAAAGAGAAAACAAGAGAGGGAGAAATAAATATAAAGATAGAGCTAGGAAGTGATTTATAGAGATGGGTAGAGATATAATGATAGTGAGAGTTGAAGAGAGTAAAAAAAAAATCTATCAAGTTTTTAAAAAGTGTAAATGTTTAAGTTATTTTAAGAAACATTTAAATATCAAAATAATTTTTTTGAAAAGATATAATTATCACAATAATAAAAAATAGTGAATACTATAATATATCATAATAGATTGTTAAACATGTTTACGTAAGTCAAATATTTTACTACTCAATTTATTTATATTGTTGAGTCATTTATATTTATGAATTATTTAAAAAATAAAAGTTGAAAAGAAAAAAACATTATAATTTTTAAATATAGTAAATGTTGATTAGAAAATTGAGAGTTTTAAAACATTTCATTTGGACAAGCAACTTTGGATAATTAGATATCCATTCAGAAGTTTAACTTAATAGTTTCTCTACGACAACTACAACAATTTACCATAGAGACTCATCTTATTTAAACAGATTCATTTTCTTTTTAGTTCATTTTTGTAGGTAAATGTTGAATAAGGTATTTTACGGATTCTGAATGTTGAATGTATCCTGCTAATTTGAATTCAGCGTTCTGCTATCAAATACCAGAGTTTTACCACTTGAGCTCTTCCCATTCAACTAGATTTGTGCTCACTGAAACTTATTCTACCTCATCAATGTTTTTAAGTTAGTAGTTTATGTAACGAAAACTGACATACTTTAGAAATTGAATTTGTTTCATGGTTGAAGGGGAATTGTACTTAATAGTAAGCATTTTTGGGTTTGATCATACTTATTTGCTAATTTGCTATTTAATAATGTTTATTTATTTTTTTAAGATCATGAATCCAAAGAAGAAATTATTATAGAGAAAGTTGCAAATAATCTATTATTCCAATATGCCCACAACAAAAGATATGGCCTCTCATTTACAGAGTGCTTAGAATAATGCAGAAGTTGTGAATGAATGTTTGTTGAGCTCCCCCATATTTGAAGCAATGACAATGAATGGCTTGTAGTGATCAGCACCAGCCCCACACCACCCTGCACTTTAAAAATTCATTTAACAAGAAAGAAAGGCTAGAGTTACAAGCCAACCCAGCTACTTCCAACGACAATAGCAATTTAACGGTGAGAGCGTTATTGAAATCTCTCTCTATAGGGCTCTTTGTGTATTAGGTTCGTGCACATGCTTAGCAAAAGACCTCGTCTATTGCAGCCACAAATTTTGAATTAATGACTTGACTATGTCTCGGAATAATAAACAATAGCAATTAAACAGTAAGCACTGTTGAATTGTCTGTCTACCAAGTTATTTGTATAGGTTCAAGCAAGTGCTCTGCAAACTAACTTGGTTATTGTTATCTTAGGATAGCTATGAACATAAGAGCCTAAACAGCAAACTAAAACGTAATCCTTACCAAGGGGACGAAAAATAAAAATTAAGTGTCCCCTTGGTAAGGATTACGTTTTAGTTTGCTGTTTAGCAATTTCCACATATTGGACAATAGTAGCTCATTGATATCTTTTGTGTTAAAGATAGTGTAGCTGCGAGAGAGCTCACCGCTGATGTCTACGTGTACACCATTCTTCACCGCTGAGGCAGTATGACTTGGCACTGTGTTTCAGTATGACTTGACACTTCTTATGTCATGTCTTGGCATCGTGGTTTTGTCTTGGCTTGTGTTCATGATCATTGTAACTGTTCATGTTATTATCTCGTGATCAGTTTATTCTAAGAGGAGGATATAAGATTCAGAGGAAGCTTGTGTGGCAGATGTAGAGTGCCAAGACCTTTTGCATAGAATCAACATGCTCGTGTTGTAGTGTGATTGCTAAAGCTCATTGTTGGACAAATATTGGAGTCAATTTCTTGGTACTATGATTATCAAAGCTTGAGCATGCTGCCCCTGTTGAGAGGGGGTCTTGGCTGAGAGGGTGTCTTAGTCTTCAGTTCTATTCTGTTATGATAATCAATGCAATATGCTGCCTTGGCTGAGAGGGAGTCTCCATTCAGAAAGAGTCTGTCTATTCATCACAAAAAACTTTGAATGAGGAGGTCAGAAGGCTGATATCAGATTTAGAGGGAGTCCGAGTTGAGAAGTCAAGAAACCTTGAATGAGGAGGTCAGAAGGCTGATATCAGATTTAGAGGGAGTCTGAGTTGAGAAGTCAAAAGGTTGATATCTGTCTTAGAGAGCCTTATCATCTTGAAGACTCGTTAACAAATTTTTCTTTGTGAGGGTGAAGTTTGAGGTGGAATCCCTTGTTAATGAGTTATTCTCTGCGAGAGAGGTTTGAGGTGCAATCTTTTGATAATGAGTTCTTCTCTCTGAGAGAAGTTTGAGGTGAAATCCTTTGTACCACCTTCTACGAGTAGGCAAGGTGGTAATGCATTCTTCTCTGGGAGAAGTTTGAGGTGAAAGCCCTTGTTCCACCCTCTCAGAGTAGCCATGGTGGAAGTCATGTGTGTGACTCCAAGACTTTATTTTCTATGTCCCTGTTCCATCCTCCAGGAGTAGCTATGGTGAATATTGTTATGCTGAGATAACAATTTATATTGAGAAAATCTGTGATGAGATTTTGTTATTGACATTTTGTTGGTTGTAACTCCATTGTGTTTGTTGGTTGTAGCTCCATTGTGTTTGTCAGAATGAGACACACTATGACATATATGATCTCTCTCTTGCAAAGAGGGAGTGTTAAAGATAGTGTAGCTGCAAGAGAGATCACCGCTGAGGCAGTATGACTTGGCACTGTGTTTTAGTATGACTTGACACTGCGTATGTTATGTCTTGGCATTGTGGTTTTGCCTTGGCTTGTGTTCATGATCATTGTGTATGCTTGGCTGTCAACCATTCATGTTTTCCGATCACTGTCTATGCATTGAGTTGGTTCAATTATGTTTTTAACGGTGATTAAAGATATGTGGCATCAAAAGATTGTGTAACGACACTTTGTTATTACTGTTGTTAGTTCATGTTGAGACTATGAAGGCATGTAGAGTCACCACCTGAGTAAGGGGTGTGACCAGCTGTAGCGTCGGTTTTCACGAGTCTTTTCATATTCATGAGCGACTCTTCCATATTGAGTATCAGTTCATGTTTTGGTTTCTTCTTAAGGTGTTCGATATTATTTTCTTATTTGGATGATGATGTTATCGGGAGCAGTGTGCTTGAGTGCATGCTCTTTTTTTTTGGAGCTGCCTGATTGCCTGTCTGCTGTGAGCAGCTTGACATTATATTCTCACTGGTTGATTATTGCAGATATATATTTTTGTTTATTGCAGAGTATATGCATGATCATTGGATGATCGATTGTTGTGGATGTGATTAACATGTTTTCTAAGCAATCTTATCATTGAGAGACTCTGATAATGTTGTTAGTAAAGATTCCTAATTGACTGTGAGTAGATGTCAGTTGTATGGAAGGAAGTTTCTTGTAGTTGTTTGAAGAACTTGATAAAAGAACCATCATTTTTGCGGGCTGGGTTGTTTCCCTAGGTGAGGAGGGTTTTTCCTAGGATAAAGAATTGTGTCATCTATTCATATGCTTTTCTGATTTTCTGTATATTGCATTTATATTATTCTAGTTTGTAAACTTAACATTTTGTACGATCAAAACTTATCTCGTACTACACTTTATCAAGTATAATTTAATCCTTCCTCTACACCACATTGATGTCCCACTTGGTGGTCACCTATAAAGATAACCTTAACCTTGCCACTAATTTTAAGTATCAATCAAGATAATATGTTTTAACATGCATTCCTTAAAAGCCTGGCAAGACTAAAAATATAGAAGTTTAAAACTATATCTTTCTAATTTTACTATTAGATACAACTATTAAGAAAACATTTAATTCAGTTACATAACATATAATTAACTGGTTTTCCACATTGTCTGGCGTAAGTTACAGGTATAACGTCCTTACTAAGTCCAATGTTGCCTCAAAGTAACTAAAATTGTGTATTTAGCCTATCTCTGTAAGGAAGATGTTGCCTGAAGATGTGTACAAACTATTCTTTCGACATGATACGTTGTACTCAATTGCATAATATACAGCTTAGCATTAGCAATTTTCTACATTGTCTGGCCAAAGGTTTGGTTAGCAGTGCCAAGTTTAAGTAATTGAATGATTCTAAATACAAAGATGAAAAGAAATATGGGTGGTAGGGTCCTGTACATTAGAGAAATTTTAGAAGCATGGAAATAGTTCATTAAGTGTAAGATAGGCTTTACACACCCACAAGAAAAGAATTAACTCCTAAATTTGCCATTAGAAGAGCTGCAATTTCAATGGCATTGGAAACCTATTCTTCCTGAAGTCTATTCTCTACTGCACAAATCCTATGGATACTTGCTGGGAGCCCTGGTCCAATTGTGCATTTAAAGAAATAAATCTGCTTGGAATGTTCAATTCATTTACATTCCCATGCTGGAATGTCCTTCCTTAGTTGGAGTTGATCTTCAGAAGTGCAGCGAAATGGTGATTTCTAGGCTGTAAGCATTTATAACTCTATTCAATGATAATATATATGTGGAAAACACTATATAACTCTATTCAATGATAATATATATTAATATATGTGGAAAACACAATGTTTTTCTTGAAAGGGGACTCAACCAATTGAACAAATAGATTTCCACCCTTATTGGCAATATAACCCCCCTCCCCGCAAATTCTAGTTATGTTGTAGGGCAAGTAAGAATCTCGATCCATACGAAACCCCCCTCCCCCCAAATTCTAGTTATGTTGTACAGCAAGTAAGAATCTGGATCCATACGTAACATGGGTGGGTGGGAACTCTAGTGCGAATAGTAGGGCAATGGCATCAACCAAAGTATGTTTGGCCCCCTCGAATTATGCCCCCTAATGGGAGTGATATCCTGTTGTCTATTACAGAGCTTAATTTTCAGCATGACAAGTGATAGATTTTCTGATGAGAAAGAGCAATCAAAATCTGGATAAAATAGTACAACAATTCAGCTTGTCAAAGAAGACTTGAAAACTTTTAAGAAAATCAAAATATATTTAGCATGTCTAAAGCCAAACTCAGCAAGCTTTGCCAGCATCCTCCGAACACGTGCCAAAAATGGGCTTTGGAACAAGGGATGAAGATAAATCAGAAAGTTATAAAAAATGGATATCTGTTAGATGTTGTAGTTGCGACTGTCCTGGTAGACACATACACTAAATGTGGAAGCATAGAAGGCAATTCGAATTTTTGTCAAAATTTATAGAATGCTGGTTGGGGAATATTGTCCAAAATGGGCTTTTCAAAAATTCATAGTGGAAAGATAAAAATATAGGCTCAGATAGAGAGGGAAAAAAAAAGAATATAGACACAGATAGGGAGGGAAAAACAAGGTGTGTGATATAGATATGGAGAGGTAAAAGAGGGATTGTGTGTTAAAATTAGATAATGGGCTAGAATTACATGACATTTCAGGATATAGGCAGAAGTTAATGGGGGATTTGACAGATTGTCGATTGTAAAGATGGAGGTCACTGCTGCCTTGTGGGTACCAAACATCTCGTCTCTCTGCAACCAACTCTGGATTGGACAGTAGTCCCTTCAATAGAGGTAATCCTTTTATCAATTCAATAGCAGACATCCACATACAATAAATCTATTTGATGGCATTGGATACACACACATGATGTCTGTGTGAGTGCATTTATTATATTCAGATATGGAAATGGGTGCTTAGACATGCTACAAATTGATGACCTGTTAGCTTAAAACAGCTTCCAGTAATAATTTGCTTAACATGACCTATGAAGTGTCACAATATTTTAACATGGGGATGTAGGTACTGGGTGGTGGGTGTCAGTTAGTAGCCGTTAGCAATTCTTCTTTTCAAAACGTTGAATTGTGCTAGAATTCTACAAATGTCTTAGTAGAATTCAGGCCCATTCCAACAGGATTATGGGTACTACACTTGGCCCTGAAATGTCCTTCCACGGGCTTCTACTCAAAATTTTATATCATTTGGCATTGGGAAAGTAATGAGGATTCATTCCGGAGTTATTCTATGTACTTGATTTTTATCACAGTTGTTCCATACTTGTCTATTCTTTTCTTTCTCACTTTTCCAATAGATATATTGTCTAGCAATGGTATATGTTTGTGACTATGAGAGGAGCAAAAAGACTATTTGGAATTCTGCATGAGATTTAAAACCGAAGAGAGGTTTAGGTAATACCATCATTTGCTTGTTTCCTTGTAATCCAATCTTCGATTTTCCTTTCATTAATCATATTGAATAAACTACAAGTACAGACAATAGACAATACATCGGCTATTCTGTTATCACCTCTTGGTTTATTGATAAGTCTTCATGTAAATTTGTAGAAAAGTAAAGACTATTTGTCTCATCTGAAGACAGTTTATGGTCTATGTACTTACGAGTTGCTAATTTTGAGATAATGTTTCCTGTCTTAATTGTGTGCTCAACCATAAGGAGATTTCGATTGACAATAGGATATCTATGTTTAGCATCCTCCATTGTCCTACTTCATTATATTATTGCCTTACCTTTTCGTTTAAATAATGCTCTCTTAGAATGTGCACTAGCATCAACATGAATTGTAGTGGTGTGGCTGGGAAAAGTAATATGAGTAGATGAGCTTCTGTTATAGCATATCATTGTTTGTGTTGAAGTATTTTTGCTTCCTATTTTTGCATACCTAAGTAATTCTTGAATATGTTGAGCTGTTATATAAAATCTATATACAAACCTCTTATAGAAAGTCTTGTGAAGAACAGGGAGCTGCTAACTTTTGTTGGATTTTTATAATGATGAATTAATTTAATTTTCTTAAGGTCATGTAATTTTCCTTTATCAGATACTACATATCATGTAAATTCTTAAACCTAAATGTCTTATGATCATATTACAAGTAATTTGCTAATTGGTTTTAGCACTGCCTCTAGATTCTCCGTGTTCTTCCTTTGTCCATTAAATTTGAATATAATCTAGTAACAAAATAAAATTTGTCAGCAAGGGCTGAGTATCAGTATTCCCATAACAGCTATTAGAGCATTTCTGAACTGGATCAGTTATGTTTATACACATGCAGAAAATCCCTGTTAGCTATAAGATGGTACTCAGAAAGGTAACTCTATCTTCTTTCGTCAACTGGAAGAATTTACATCACTATGTATGATTAGCCCCTCAATTTTCCCCTTTAAATTGATCTTTAATATTAACCATTAAATTGAATACAAAGGGACTAGAAAATTTGAGTCTATTAAAAAAATTGGAACCATGGGACAAAAACAAAGCTCTATTGAGAGATCGCCAAAGACCAACTAAAATCTCTTGCCTTGATAAAACAGAGCGGGCTAAGATGTTCTTCACAGTGATCAGCCTGGTCATACGGCTGATCACTGTGGAGAACTTGGAATGATTAGCCCTCCATTTTCCCCTTTAAATTGATCTTCAATATTAACCATTAAAATGAATACACCATTAAAATGAATACAAAGGGACTAGAAAATTTGAGTCTATTAAAAAAATTGGAACCATGGGACAAAAACAAAGCTCTATTGAGAGATCACCAAAGACCAACTAAAGCTCTTCCCTTGATAAAACAGAGCGGGCTAAGATGTTCACAGTGATCAGCCTGGTAAGGCTGATCACTGTGGAGAACTTGGAATGATTAGCCCTCGATTTTCCGCTTTAAATTGATCTTCAATATTAACCATTAAATTGAATACAAAGGGACTAGAAAATTTGAGTCTTAAAAAAATTGGAACCATGGGACAAAAAACAAAGCTCTATTGAGAGATCGCCAAAGACCAACTAAAAGCTCTTCCCTTGATAAAACAGAGTGGGCTAAGATATTCTTCACAGTGATCAGCCTGGTCATAAGGCTCAAAAATAGTTTGTATTCAATAATCTGAACCTTCTCTAAACACATTCCAAGTGACGACATGTTAAATTTTTAGAAAATCCAAAAAAAAAACATGTTAGGGTTTATCAAGCACAACTTATGATGTTTATAAGCATGCCGGCTATTTTGATATCCTATTTCTTTTGATCTAGCAATTTTATTTTTCCAAAAAAAAAAATCACTTTTACATACTTGTCAGGCAGTTGCAACTACAACATTTTGACAAAAATCTCCCTTTCGAAATGCCTTCATGGATGTTCTAGAGTTCCCAATTTGGCATAGTCTCGGAGCATGCTGGCAAAGGTTGTGGAATTTGGATTTACGCCTGTCGATTGCATTTGCCTGTGAGTTTCTGAAGCCTTTTTCGGTACAGCCATTGTGTCCATATCCTGCAACCATTGCAGTCTATGAGACGATGTCTCTTTGTGTTATTCTGTCAAACAATTCACCTGGCTTCTGCATGCTTCCACACTTTGCATATATATCGATCAGAGAGCATTTCCAACTTTGTACATGTCATCCGATCATGGCATTCCTTGAGACCACATTTCTGTGAGGCATTTTGTCAAACGTTTCGCATGACTTGTCTATCCTTTCACATTTTGTATACAAGTCTACGAGGGCAGTTGCAACTACATCTGCTGAAATTCACCTATCCGTTGCGATTTGATTAATATCCATACCCTGTTCCAAAGCTCCTATTGTGGCACAGGCTGGAAGAACGCGTCCATGTCTGGATCTTTCGTTGGGCCAATAATAAAAATCGATCTTATGACTTAACACCTCCAAAAACAGAGCTTGACATGGAAATAGAAACATCTGTGATTAAAAGCCTCTCCCGTAACCGATAGATTGCAGTCAAGCCAAGGTACAGACTTGGGAAAAAACCCTTTAGAGATATATGTGGGGTGTCATCATAAACGCCAATCCAAACCCAGGTTGTGAAGGCGAAGAAGGAACAATGCTAAACACAAAAGCATTCCCATGCTATAATTTGGGGAAAAAATTGACAACTTCTACCTTTCTCTCTCCATTTTCATTTTTATTTGATTAGTATATTTCGTATTTTCTGTACTCGTGCTTTTACTATCTATATATGGTGCATGAATGGTGAATCTGATTTGCAGGGAAGGATCGCATGTAAGAGAATATTTTGCATGGTCTTTGTTGGTCGGTCCGCTGGTTCCGCAGATTCTTAAAATGTTACGACGTTCTAATTAAGATTTGTTCGTTTCTCCTACCATTCTCTGGTTCGCTCTACTCTTTCTCAGAATAGATTTTAATGTTTCTGTGAACTGATTGAACTTAAACATTGACTGTAGAGGTTATGTTCGATATTTTTGTTACCGTGTTAAATTATAGTATTTATATGAAAAATCAGTTATAATTTTTTCCAAATTTATTGATTTATAATTTTTTAATAGTAATTTACAAGATCTATAATATTTTAATGAAAAATTCAATTATAGAATTTTTTTTGGGTAAATTCAAATTCACCATATTTCATAAACAGTTTATACAAACTAATAAGATAAATGGCAGTAAAGAATGAATGATGGTGATTACTTATAGAATTGAAGTATCATAATTTACAAGTTCACTTATTTAAACATTGTTCTGATTAAAAGATACTTAATAATTAAAATAACATTAAATCATTTTATGAAAGGAGTTATAAAACATTGTAAATTAATTGAGAAAAATAGATACTAGATATTTGATGTAAATATTAGTGATGAGCATGACAATACATCGATCATAATAAATTTTCATAAATCAAGTTTTATCAACAGTCACTTCAGCAATATTTTAGTTTGTTATTTTTCGGTATTTTTTTTTATTATAAATAGAGTTATACAAAATCTAAAAAAGGAGGTATTATAAAATGAAATGATATAGTTGTATATTCTTTCCTTAATATCAAAAGCATATAGTTAAATAAATGCGAAATCAATTTAGTATAATTTTTTTAAAGAATGGTATATTGAATGTTATTTACATCAATTATATGAATTTATGATAATTATATTATATTCTTAAAAAATGTGTTATAGTTTAAGGGAGGACAATTTTAAGTAATATATATAGAGGGGGGAGAAGTAAATTTACTAAATAACAAAAGCTATTGATTTAGCACTTTGCTATCAATCATACACAAATAGCTTCCAAAGTTAGGATTATTTAAAATAGTCTCTCAACTTGTAAATGAAGCATCATTAGCATGTTCATAATTAGTATACATTTTGTTAGTAGAATTTAAAAATTTAACATTGCCAAGCCGATGGATTGTATTTGAAACCTATCTATCATAGTCTATGTAAACATAAATTGTGATGCTCATCATAGTCTATGTTAAAAGGGTATGAGTGCCCTTGTGCATATTTGATTTATATTGTGAATTATTGCTAGGAAATTATCTATAGGGTAATAGGACCCTTATGACCTTCAGAGGATTGGTTCTTTTTGCTACTATGTTGTTGATAATATGAAGAGCTCTTTACATATGATGAAATGGAGGTATGAGAAAAGGAATTATATATGTTCTTAAATATTTTTTCTATAGAACCCTCTCACGTGTGTTCCATGCTCCCCTACTAAAGGTTCAATGGTGAACACATGTTAGCAATTCCTTTGGGTTTAATGTTTTTATATTGTATTTAATGTGCTTTCATGGAAAGTCAATCACACGAATGTGCACATGTTGTTTGTTGTGATCCTTGGCCACCCTATTGTCTCCCCGCGCTCAAGGGTGTGCTCAATATCAACTATATGGTTGGGAGGTGAACTCCATGCTGGTCAAGTAGGTTTGGTTTTATTCCTATGTGAACTAGTGTAGGTTAAGGAATCAAAAGTGGAGGTTACAGGGTTAGAGATTGAGTAAGGCTGGTGAAAGCCCTTGTCTATCTAATCTTTTCATAATGGTGATATTATAAGATTGTGTATGATTTTCTCTCACAGGTTATGTTGGAAACAAATTAAATGTAAGTAGGTACTATAATATTAAAAAATTGGATGCAATTTTTGTTAGAGTAATAAAGTGTTTGCTTATTAATTGAATTATATTGATTTAATTATTAAGTCACTTACTATCTCTTTCTACTTAAGTTAAACTTTAGGACATATAATAATTAATTGCTTTATTAATTATTATTGTGTAACTTAAAGTTTTTCCTTTTTAGGGTTTCAGATCTCCTTTTATAAGGATTGATCTTTTTTGTAATATTAATTATGAACATTCATTTTTATTGATTTGCAACTTTTGTTTTTGCACATCAAGGATTTTTCCTCTTTCGTGGATCCATATGTTCAGGTCTCCATAGTTGTTTGCTTCTCTCTTTTTGTGATAGGTGTTTGTATGCATGTGTTCTTGGGAGCTATGGGCTATTTACTCATCAACTCCAATATGGCATCAGAGCTTCAAATCTGCTTGCCCCTATCCTCTTCTTAAGAGATTCGACTGTGTTCATCAAATCTGTGTTTTCAGAAGGTTTCTTGTCAGATCTAAGGGGGACTTATTTTTTTGATCATTTTGGCTTCAAATGGACCTCATGGTTGCATTCACAGTGTCTAAGAACTTCAAGATTCATATAAAATTTGTCCAATTTGGACAAAGTTGGAATCTGTGGTAAAAAAAATTTTGCAACCAGCGTCGACACGGATTTCGAGGTGGTCACTATTTTTTGGAGCACTTTTGGCCCAAACAGACATCACGGTTGTGTTTGGAGTGTTCGAGAAACCCAAAATAAAAAATAAAATTAAAATTAAAATTTGGGCCCATCGCCCAGCGACCACCGCTGAGGGTGGCTTCATCGGTGGCACGGTCACCGATGACCATCGATAGTGCCACTACCGGCATCACCGCTCGGCTAAACCGCCGGTGTCACCACATGTGACACGTGGTCACTGTCCACTCACCACTGACGGTGATGATGTCATGGTGACGTCAATTTTTTTTTTTGTGTGGAGTTAAACTCTTTGTTGCATGCTCTCTTTGCATCATTTTCGACAGGGAGTTAGTTTTTTGACAATATCTTGGGCATCCAGGATCGAAATTGGGCATGTGATATATCGACAGAAAGCTGGTTCCGAGCTTAATCCGAATTTGCTAGTGTGGTTTTTTGATTTCTCCATTTTGCTACATTGTTTTGTTGTCAAAGATAGATGTTTTTTGTGCTCTCAGCGTTTCAGACCTCCTGCATTTCAGAATCCATTTCTCTTGCATTTAGGCTCTGTTTTCGACAAACAAGATATTACCAGAAAACTCTTTTTAAGATTTTATCAGATTTGATGATTTCATTTGTGATTTTGTCCTTTTTTTGACGTCACCCACATTCAGATCTTTCCAGATCCCTTTTTTGGGCCCTCCAGCGCAATTGTTGGTTTTTTGCTTATAACTTGAGCATACAGTGTTGAAATTTGGCAAACGAGATATCGTTAGAAAGATGATTCTGAGCTCTTTCAAGATCTGGAGGTTTGAATTTCTGATTTTGCTTTTTTGATGGTGTTTTTACTGTCAAAGCCAGATGTCCAATTCTGCACTCTGGGAGCTCTATCTTTTGCATCAGGACTCCATTTTGGGCAAACGATATATTGTTGGAAAGCTTGTTCAGAGAGATTTTCAGTGCCAGGAGTCATTTTTCCAGATTCTACTCCAGGTAAATTTTATTCAGATTCTTGTATTTTTGCAATCTGGTGGACATCTTAGATGTTACAGGTCCTGGGATCTCTTCCCTTTGAGGGATGACTCGTATTAGACTATTCTTTTGTTTTAGCAGCCTTCGCTCTTATTTGAGAAGTGTATATTTTACTTTTGCAACATTCTTTTATGCACACACACTGAGATAGTGTCATTCTATTGCATATATGAGATTTTGCACATGTTCATGCTTTATGTACTTGCACTCCATTATAAAGTGTCAGGGGGGTTTTTGATGTTTTCTTTTGTTTTCTATCTACTTTTGTCATGTGAGCGTTCTTCCAACGACATTAGCCTCAGGTATCTCTATATGTGTTTGTACTCTTTTACACATTCGATGTTTCAGATTCTTCTTCATCATGTAGTTCATATTGGACGATCTTTTCAGTGTACTTGTCATTAATCCTTTGTTAGCAGTATAAGGGGGTTTTACTGTTGGTTCTATGGCTTCCTTGGTTTGATAGTGTGAACTATGTATTCAGTATTTGATTTTATGTACTAGGCGAATGCAGTGGCTGGGTACTTATGCATTCCAGTGAGATGGATCATTTACCATATGGACACTCTTTCTTTCCTATTTTTGGTGTTAGGATTAACAAAGCAGAAATAACAATTATGTGCAAATATAATCAATATCAGAAAATAATAAACCACACAGAAAATAACACAAGACACAAATTTAACGTGGTTCACCCAATCCTTTGGTTACGTCCACCAATAGCGAGTCCAATATTTTATTATTCAGTGATTACAACCTGATTACAATCTGTAATCCCTTACAACTCAATTCTGCCGCAAGTACTAAAATCATACATCATAATGAAATCCGTAACCCTAAGCCAATATAACAAGGCTTATGTCGGTTAACAAGTTAACCCTAAAATACTTGACGAGTCAACCTAAGAAAAGGCTTGACGAGTCAACCTAGGGAAATGTTTGATTTGTCAACTCAAAAACGCTTGACGAGTTAATAATACTTTCCCCACGATGAATGAAAAATGTACAGTACTTTCCTGATCAGTCACCACAAGCTAACAATCTCCCACTTGGGGACTGATCGTATAGCTAAACCGCTACCTTGCGAGGCTCCCACTGGATCCAACCACCCTGGACTTAACTGTCCCTTTATTCTGTTCAGTCTAGTAGACCAACTAAAGTTGAACAAGAGTTCAACTTCTCCCTTGTTACTACCTTTGTAAACATATCTACTGGATTATCATCTGTATGTATCTTTTCCAGCTTTAACTGCCCATCATCCAAAACTGACTGAATGAAATGGTACCGCAACTGTATGTGTTTTTTCTTTGAGTGCAAAGCAGAATTCTTTGCAAGATGAATGACACTTTGACTATTTGTATGTAGAAAATTACCCATCTGAGGATGTCCCAATTCTTCCATGAAGAATTGAAGCCATATCATCTCCTTGGTTGCCTCTGTAGCAACAACATACTCTGCCTTTGTAGTGGATAAAGCAACCACCTTTTGTAGTCGAGAAATCTAACTCACTACTATTCCACCAACGGTAAATACATAACTTGTAGTACTCCTCCTGTTATCTATATCTCCTGCCAAATCTAAGTCAACATAGCCTTGTACAGTAGTAGTAGAACCCCCAAAGTGTAAACACTTACTCGATGTACCTCTCAAATATCTGAGAATCCATTTGACTGCATTCCAATGCTCAATACCAGGGTTATTCATATATCGGCTAACGACTCTCACTACATGTGCAATATCTGGCCTAGTACATACCATAGCATACATTAAGCTCTCTACAGCTGAAGCATAAGGTACCTTAGACATTTTAGTCTCTTCCTGTGGTGTCTTGGGACACATCCTCAGTCAATTTCAAATGACCAGGCAAAGGTGTGCTGACAACTTTGGCATTCTTCATAGAGAAACATTGCAACACATTCTCAATATAATCAGCTTAAGATAGAGACAATTTTCTATTTTTCCTATCTTTGCAAATTTTCATACTAAGGATTTGTTTTGCTGCCCCCAAATTCTTCATAACAAATGAATGTGCTAACTGTTGTTTCAACCCTTTAATGTGATCCATGTTAGACCCAGCTACAAACATATCATCAACATATAAACATAAAATAATGTAGCTATCATCATCCAACCTCTTAAAATAAACACAATGGTCAGAATGACATCGACTATATCCATGCTTATTCATAAAAGTGTCAAATTTAATATACCATTGCCGAGGTGCTTGCTTCAAGCTATATAAACTTTTCTGCAATTTGCACACTAAACTCTCCTTACCCTTGACCTCAAATCTCTGTGGCTGTACCATATATTTTTTTTTATTCAAATCACCATGAAGAAAGACTGTTTTAATATCAAGCTGCTCTAAATGCAAATATTCAGTAGCCACAATACTTAAAATAGTACAAATAGAAGTCATTTTAACAACTGGAGAAAAAATCTCATCAAAATCAATACCATGTTTTTGTGCAAATCCTTTGACGACTAATCTGACTTTAAATTTTTTCTTACCTCCATCCTCTTCTTTTATTCTGTAAAGCCTTTTTACCTGCAGGTACCTTGCATAAATCCCAAGTGTGATTTTTTAGCAAGGAGTCCATTTCATTTGTCATTGCAGACTCCCACTGAAGCTTTTTATCCACCTGCACAGCTTCATTATAACATTCAGGTTCACCAGCATCTATTAATAAAATAGAATACAAGGAGGGAGAGAATCTATCTGGAGGTCTACTTAGCTTTGTTGACCGTCTAACATTCACTGGAGTGTGTGGTATTTGTTGTTGCTATTGTTGCGGAGCATAAGGAACTACTAGAACATCAACTTTTGGAGTATCATCCAATACTACATAGTCATTTTCTTTCTTCTCATGCTGCTGCAACAGATCTTTGTACAATACTTTCTCATTGAATATGACATCCTTGCTTTTTACAATTTTATGATTTTCAAAATCTCAAAGCCTATAACCAAATTCATCAATGCCATATCCAACAAATACACATTTCTTTGACTTAGCTTCCAGCTTGGTTCTATTTTCAGAATCTACAAGTGCAAAAGCTTCACAACCAAAAGTTTTGAGAAAAAAATAACTCACCTTCTTACCACTCCATGTTTCCTTTGGAATACCACAGTCCAAAGGAGTAGAAGGGCCTCTATTGATTAAATAAACATCAGTGTTCACAGCCTCTGCCCACATATTTTTGGGCAGACTAACATGCAACCTCATACTCCTTGCATGCTCCATTATTGTCTTGTTCATGCATTCAGCCACTCCATTTTCTTGTGGAGTCCTTGGTACAATTTTCTGCCTACGAATACCATTAGAGGAACAATAATCTTAAAATTTTGTGCTGCAATACTCACCACCATTATCAGATTTGAGACATTTTAATATTTTACCAGTCTCATTCTCAATCAAACATTTCTATTTCTTAAAAGTTTGAAATACATCAAATTTTTGTCTAAGGAAATAAATCCATACTTTTCTTGTTGCATCATCTATAAATGTAACATAATACAGAGAGCCACCAAGGGAAGATACCTGAGCTAGTTCCCATACATCTATATGCACAAGCTCTAATCTCTCATTTTTCTTTTCCTTCCCACTCTTCACAAAACTAACTCTCTTTTATTTTCCATAAACACAACTTTCACAGAAATTCATATTGACACATTTCAGATCAGGTAAAACTTTCTTTGAATGAAGTAATTTCATACCTTTCTCACTCATGTGCCCGAGTCTATTGTGCCACAGTGCTGTGTTAGAATCTACAACAACGGTTTGATGTTCTTCCTGCTCAACTGCAGCCACCGTTCTTGAACATTCATTATTTTCTGAAACAATTAAAGTAGAAAGAACAATATGACCTGTACAAAGATATAAGGTGCCTACTTTAACACTTTTTGCTACTACTAAGGAACCTTTTGAAATCTTTCAATTTTTATCATTAAAAATAACTATGCAACCCTCATTAGCGAGTCGCCCTTCTGAAATTAAATTTCTACTCAGCCTTGGAACATGTCTTACCTCTTGTAGTAGCCAATGATTCCTATTGTGCAATTTAATCTTGATTTTCCCTTTTCCAACAATTTGACAAGGTTCATTATCTCCCAAATAAACTAGCCCAAAATCCCCTTGGACATAATCAACAAAATAACCTCTATAGGGTGTAGCATGAAATGAAGTTCCTGAATCTAACACCCATGAATCATCAACATTTTCTAAAGACAAGAGCAAAGCATCATCTTCAGATTTGTTACTTACCACATTTGCCTCCTTGTTTCCATCATGTTTGTCTCCTTGATCTTTCTTCCGAGACCAACAATCTTTCTTCTTATGACCTGGTTTTCCACAGTACTAGCAATCATTTTGCCTTTTGGATTCAAACCTCTTTTCCTTTGATTTTCCTCTTGATTTTTCATGATTTCCAGAGTTGTTTCTTCTATCTCTTGTTCTGCCTCTGCTTTTTGCGTTCAATACACTACCCGATGTGGATGCCCCTGAGCTTTTCCTACAATTTTCTCACTCAATATAACACCAATAACATCATCAAACTTTAGGGTATTAGAACCAGAAATAGAATTACTAACAGCCATTACCAAGCCATTCCAGCTTTCTGGCAAAGAACACAAAATCAAGAGAGTCCTAACCTCTTCATCAAAAGTAATTTTAAATGAGGCTAACTAACTTGTAACTGTATTAAACTCATTCAAATGATCAACGACTGATCCACCTTCTACCATTTTCATATTAAATAAACACTTCATAAGAAATACCTTGTTTGAAGCTGAAGACTTTTCATACAACTTCACTAGGGTATCCATCAGATCTTTAGCTTTCGTTGCTCCAGTAATATTGAATGCCACCGATTGTGTCAGGCATAGACGAATACTCCCCAGTGCCTTCCTATCTAAAATATCCCATTCTTCTTGAGACATTATTGCCTTTTTCTTGGCTATTCCCTCTAATGGCCGCCATAGATCCTTCTGATAGAGATAGTACTCCATTTGCATCTTCCATAACTGAAAGTTCTGCCCATTAAACGTATCAACTTTCAGCCTACCTTCGTCTTCCATTTCTCCCACTTAACCGAGAGACTCTCCCACTGACTCGTGAGACCTGCTTCAAAGAATAGATGAAAGAACGAACGAAATAACTTGGCTCTGTACCACTTGTTAGGATTAACAAAGCATAAATAACAATTATGTGCAAATATAACCAATATCAGAAAATAATAAACCACACAGAAAAGAACACAAGACACAAAGATTTAACGTGGTTCACCCAATCCCTGGACTACGTCCACCAATAGCGAGTCCAATATTTTATTATCTAGTGATTACAACCTGATTACAATCTGTAATCTCTTACAGCTCAATTCCGCCACAAGTACTAAAATCATACATCATAATGAAATCCCTAACCCTAAGCCAATATAACAAGGCTTATGTCGGTTAACAAGTTAACTCTAAAATACTTGACGAGTCAACCTAAGAAAAGGCTTGACGAGTCAACCTAGGGAAATGTTTGACGTGTCAACTCAAAAATGCTTGACAAGTTAACCTCATGACGAATGAAAATTGTACAGTACTTTCCTGGATAGTACTTTCCTGATTAATCACCACAAGCTAACATTTGGACGCACTCTTTTAGCTTTGATTGATCAGCTCTTCAGACTTTAGTGTTTTTATACCATCCTGTATTTTCGAGTTTAGGTGTTTTCCTTTGTTTGCCTCCTAATTCAAGTAGTGTCATTTGAGGGCACTCGTGCAAATTACAGTATTTTGTATCTTTGACTTCAGTTGTTTGCCTTTGTTTGCCTCCTGATTCGAGTAGTGTCATTTGAGGGAACTCATGCAGATTACAATATTCTCTACCTGTTCATATTTCAGTGGAGGATCTTCAAATCATCAGTTACTTCTTGACAAAGTTTGCAGCTTCTTGCTTCAGTGATGTACATATTCATTTTTGTTCTTATTTTCTGGAACATTCCTAGTTTTGGAGGCTTCTTCAGTCCTTTAGACTAGTCTCTGTCTCTTTTTGGAGTAGAGTTTTTCTCATGTGGTTTTCTCTATTTCTCATCTTTTCAGAAACTCTCTTTTGTACTTGGGTACCTGATCAGGCATTTTTTTGTAGGGATCCATTTTTTTTCAGTAGTTATTTCTAGGTTTTTAGCTTCTCCCAAAGTTCATCTTAAGGGGGGTGTTAGAGTAATAAAGTGTTTGCTTATTAATTGAATCATATTGATTTAATTATTAAGTCATTTATTACCTCTTTCTACTTAAGCTAAAATTTAGGCATATAATAATTAATTACTTTATTAATTATTATTGTGCAACCTAGGGTTTTCCCTTTTTAGGGTTTTATATCTCCTTTTATAAGGATTGGTCTTTTTTGTAATCTTAATTTTGAACATTCATTTTTATTGATTTGCAACTTTTATTTTTTCACATCAAGGATTTCTCCTCTCTCATGGATCTATACGTTCAGGTCTCCATAGCTGTTTGCTTCTCTCTCTTTCTGTGATAGGTGCTTGCGTGCAACTATTCTTGGGAGCTGTGGATTGTTTACTTATCAACTCCAATAATTTAATGAGTTGATTACATCCCAAGGGTAAATACACGATTTGTTCTCTTTTAGGCTAACCAGATAGACTCGATCGATTTGGATCATAACACAATCGAGTACATGTAGGCACAACAAGGCACCGAATGACGCCTATGTGGTCTGTTAGACTCGACGGAGTCCAAAAGGTATTTTAAATACCCCAAAGCCCCTCATTTTCACATTGAGGGGCTAAAGAATAGCGGGCGTCGAGCAACAATGTTACTTGGCCAAGTTCCAAGTAGGGGGCATTTTTCTTTTAGTGTTTTTTAATTTTTTCTTGTATTGATATGCAAAAAAATAATTTTTTTTTACTTAGCATTATAATTTATATATATTTTATTTTATTTTTAAGCAATAAACATTTTTAGACTATATATTATTGATGTTAAACATAAACATAAAACCTAAAAAGCTAAAAACGTAAACCTAAAACCTAAACACCTAAAAATATAAACCTAAAACATAAACCCAAAAGTTTGAAACTCAAACGTAAACCTAAAACTTAAAAGATAAAAACATATACAATTTACCCAAAATGTAAACTCAAACCTAAAAATATGTAAATAGCACACAATACAGGGTTAATTTAAATAATTTTTCAATAAAATTTATTTAAAATGATTAACAGATATAACTTATATATCATACTAAGTTATTTTCCAAAATAAATATGTATCAAGAACATATAGATCTTAAAATCCTTCACATATTTTTTTAGACAAAATTATACTTAAGACCTAATAATACCTAATAAGACATAATAGGACCTAATAAGACATAATAGGACTCTTAAGACATAATAATACATAATAAGACATAATATAACCCTTAAGACCCAATAAGACCCTTAAGACCTACTTAAGACCCTTAGATATCCCCTCTAGCTAAAAAGAATGAAACCTTGGAGGTGATCCTAACTCAACTAATAATATATATCTTCTCCCCAAAATGGGTTAAGTATTTAAACTAGATCATTTTCCCCCTCCTAAACTTCATAAGGATAAATCTATGTTCCATCTTATGATTTGCGTGGAAGTATTTTGTCCATGGAAAAAGTGCAAAAAACTAAAAAAAATCCATTGTTTCATGGAAGAATGATTTCATCTAGTACCTGATTATTTTCAAATGAACCGCTTTCCAGATTATTAAATTTCTACCATTTCTTTTAGTATTTATAATGTTTTTCCGTCCCTAGTTATGGATTTACATGTTAGTAAACTGATTTAAAATTTATCTCAAAATTATTGTCACTTGAATCTAGGTAGATTTTGGATTTGTATTAAATTCATTTTTCTCATGTGCTTTTAAATATGTATTTATGCATGAATTAGTTCTAGTACCATGCTTATATATGTAAATGCATGAATTTAAATGTTTAAATATTTGATTTATATATATAAATGTATTCAAATTAGTTCATGTTTGAAGTTAAATATTTTCATGTTCAAGAAGTACGTATCTAAATCAAGTTATCTTTAATTTTTCTTTGAAAACATGTTCTTTCGAACAACACACACACACACACACACACACACACACATGTTTGGTGGTAAAATATGGATAGGGTTTAGAATAATGGGGGTTTGCACATAAAAGAGACCCTAAACCAATATTTAACACAAACATGAAATTCTAATGATAAGGAATATAAATACGAAAATGGTTGCAAAGAATAATGACATCAGATAAAATGAAATACATACCTCGTAATATAGCAGATCTGGAAATACCTATTTTCTAGTGCTTGTATTGTGTTTCTGGAAATTCTACAATCGGATCTGGAATAGAAACATAGAGACGAAAAAAACTCAGAAATCTTTTTCTTTTCTAAGCTAGGTCGACCTTGACCCAAATGTAGGTCGACCTTGACCCCTTTATGTCGACCTTGACCTACACTTCTCTGATAGAAAATCTGTTCGCGGATCCTGAATTTTTTTTTGAAAAAGGTATCCAAATCTACTCTGTAATTTGCTATTCCGTACCTATACCTGCAAGAAAAATAGTTTTGTTTGTTGAGGGAGGGGTTTGCCTTAGTCAAACCCCGATTTAGGAATTAACCTTAAAATCAAAACTGAAATAGAGAATGCTAGCAAGTAGTAGAAGTAGATGTAACAATGAAGCTATGATATTCAATAGATATGCAATTGTATTTCAAATGTAAATAAGTATGTGAATATGAAAGCTTAGAATCAATCATTAAAAACTATAAATTTAAATCAAAACATCCATGATTATATGCTTGGAATCCACCTTGAAGGAAGAATGAATGAATCTTGATGATGCACAAAGGATCTTGAAGAAAGATCACACCACAATGATGGATAGATCTAGGGCTTGAATGCTTGAATCCTTGATCTTCAATGGACAACTTGAATGCTTGAGGAGAAGACTTGAAAAAATCTTGATTGAACACTTGGAAGCTTGAAAACATGTAGAACAATGGATGCTTGAAAGCAGACAATCACTTCGATGGATTATGTGTAGCTCTTCCTCCCCAAAATGAGAAGAGAAGGCTTCCTTATATACTAGTCTAGGACACAAACTTTTAGAGAGACCGACATATGAGAAATAAATTCCCATTATCCTCATACCCCTAAAAATGGACCTATATTAAATATATTTTTAAGAGTCACAACTTTGAAGCCTGAAATAGTCGACCCGGAAGCGGGAAACAACTCTTTCCAAACCCCAATATCTAGAAATCCTTGGAATTTGAAATTTAGACCCAATCAAGGTCGAGGTTGACCTTGACCCTAAGGTCAAGAACCTCAAAATATCAATGCAAGATACCAAAAATAGGTAAGAAAAAGTGGAAAACAGGGCAGGATAGGGGAAAAACCAGATCCAAGTCAAAGACCCATTTAAGGCATTTGACATGACCCCAAACCACTTACTCGGAGGGCTAAACCAGTCATAAATGAAAGTGCTTTCATTTTCCGATGATACAATATATATCAATTGATTTTCTTATGAATGTATGTATATATGTATGTGCCCACTTGCAACGAGCATTTTTTATCTAGAGATATATATATATATCTTTTGTGTGCACATCATGGATTCTATTGGTTCAGAGCATAGTGTCCATAATAGTCAGGGATCACAAGCTTCCTCAGACAAGCACAGTACCCTTGCCCCACAGAGTATACATAGTCATAGAGATGATACTATCTCTAGGATGTTGGCCTCTTTAACTGCGTTAGAACGGACATTGCAAAATAGTACTACTCTCCCTAATAGAGAGAAATTGACATCTATACACAATGAGCTCATGAGTATGATTTAGAAGGTTGAATCATACAATCCATATGATGATATATTGATTGATGCTTTTTATTGTAGCCTCTCTAGCACTGTCACATGGATGGTGGGTTGGAGGATATTTGATTCAGATGTTTCAGTTACTCAGGTTAAGAACATGTTTGGGACCCATTACATAGATAAGCGGGTGGTTAGAACATTCAGGGTCACAAAATGTATAGATTACTAAGTGGCCCCTTTTATATATCCTAGATGGTTGGTGGATCATCATATGTGGCCCCAAAAGGATGAGGTGCCCCTATATTTCTGCAAATAATTATTTGTAGAGTTTCATTTGGGATACGATGTTGATTACACATATTTACCTCCACATGTTGGTCAGGGTCAGGGGAGATATCAGGATAAGTGTAGATGACCTGATTTACCACAACCCCCTAGTAAGAGGGCATTGGTGGGTCAAAACCTTTTGGTTCTTCCAAAAGGTTTGGAGACTCATACTGGAGCTGGACAGGTTGTAGCTGAGGATGCACGTGTATATATGTATTCTAGCATTTCCACCATCGTGACTCAGGTCGATGAGTTATCATCTGATCATGTGGGTAGGTGCATGCTTAGATCACGAATGAGCGTAGGCGTATCACCTTCTAGTCCATTTTATGATCCTTACATCGAATTTGATCTTCCTACTCCAAATGAGATAGCACAACTACCAGAGGATCGTCTGCACGACATGAGCTCTATTTTAGTGAGTGATCTCCTGGCAGCTTACCAGAGGATTTCTATGTTGCATGGGATTGAGTCGCATGATATGCCTACTTTCATTGGAGGAGGACACGATAGATCCTCCATAGGCAGTAGTCGGGGATAGGGAGATGCAGAGGCAGGTACCTCCAAATAGGACAACATCCAAATACATCCTATAGCTTCACGATAGAGTGTGGATGATCTTACACTGCCTCCATAACATACATAGGCTCCCCTATAGCAGACACCTACAACCTCATGATTTCACACCAGATTCTCAGATTTTCTTATGGATGAGGCCATTGATCCTGATGCAGTGTCCTTACACTCTTCTAAGTTATCTGACCTTGGACGTACATTACAACAGGTAAGAAAACATTTAATTTCACGATTCAAGAATAATCAATTAATTACGATATATATATATATATATATATATATATATATATATATATATATATATATATATATATATATATATATATATATATATATATATTTATTTAAATTTAAATTTATTTAAACCTGGTACAACGCACTGCGATGGGTGCTGCATATGGATATTTAGAGGATCCTGTTGATCTGATTCATCAGGATACAAAGGTAAAATAATTTAAATTAATTATAATTTATTTGTTGAGTTTTTTAATCTATATTTTAATTTAATCTCAAGACATTATATATTAATTTTATTTGTAAATTGTTACATTTAAATGTACAGACTCAGGTCCAGCAGAACAAGGATCCACACAGGCCCGGACATCTAGCACGTGATGGCGATCATTGATGTTGTTGACGTGTTCATAGATTTAGATTTGCATGTGACATTGATTTTGATCTAGTACACATACATGTATTTATTTATATACATTTACATTGATATATATTTTATGTTGATCTATATGTTTTACATTGATCTAGATATATGTTTTACATTGATATCTAGACATTTACGTTGATATATATAGACATTTACATTGATACATATTTGATTTTTGTGATCTATACATTTGTTTATATATATATATATATATATATATATATATATATATATATATATATATATATATATATATATATATATATATACAAACTATAAAAAAATTAGTGCACATGTGTAGACATATGTTTATAAATAGATACATTTAAATCAAATTTCAATTTAATTGTTCGTCTAAATAATCAATCTTTAACTAATTAATCAATCTAAATTAATCAGGCTATTAATATAACCCCTTAAGCCCTATTATGCACCTTTAAGACCTATCTAGATCAATCAATTGAAAACTAATTAATCAATCTAACAAAACAATCTAATCAATCAAGTTGAAATTAATCAAGCTAATATATGCACCCTTAAGCCCTATCTAGATCAATCAATTGAAAACTAATTAATCAATCTAACAAAACAATCTAATCAATCAAGTTGAAATTAATCAAGCTAATATATGCACCCTTAAGCCCTATCTAGATCAATTAAACTTGAACAATTGAATCAATCTTTAAAATTTTAACTAATCAATCTTTAAAACCTAACTAATCAATCTTTAATTTATGTTCAATATAATCAATCTAAATTCAATTTACCTAGAATCAATCTAATCAATTTATAATATAGATCAATTAATTGAAGCCTAACTAATCAATCTTTAACTGATGTTCAATCTAATCTATCTAAGTTCAATTTACCTAGAATCAATCTAATCAATTTATAATATAGATCAATTAATTGAAACCTAACTAATCAATCTTTAACTGATGTTCAATCTAATCTATCTAATTCAATTTACCTAGAATCAATCTAATCAATTTTTAATATAGACTGGAATTATTCAATCTAATCAATCAAGTTAAAATTAATCAAGCTAATATATGCACTCTTAAGCCCTATCTAGATCTATTAAACTTGAACAATCTAATCAATACCTAATAATACATAATAAGACATAATAGGACCCTTAAGACCTAATAATATCTAATAAGACATAATAGGACCCTTAAGACCCAATAGGACCCAATAAGACCCTTAAGACCCAATACCTGACCTAATATGACCAATTAAGACATAATAGGACCCTTAAGACCTAATAGGATCACTTAAGACCTAATAGGACCACTTAAGACCTAATAGGACATAATAGGATCCTTAAGACCCAATATGACCCAATATGACCCAATAAGACCTAATAGGACCCTTAAGACCCAATAGGACCTAATTAATACCCTTAAGATCCAATAGGACCCTTAAGACCTAACTAATACCCTTAAGACCTAATTAAGACCCTTAAGACCCAATACCCAACCTAATAGGACCAATTAAGACATAATAGGACCTATTAGGACCCTTAAGACCTAATAAGACCTAATTAGGACCTAATCAAGACCCTTGAGACCCAATACCTGACCTAATAGGACCAATTAAGACATAATAGGACCTAATAATACCTAATAAGACATAATAGGACCCTTAAGACCTAATAAGAAATAATAATACCTAATAAGACATAATAGGACCCTTAAGACCCTTAAGACCTAATAGGACTGCTTAAGACCTAATGGGACTAATAGGACCTATTAAAACCAATTAAGAGGTCTAACATGACCAACTAAGATATAATAAGACCTATTAAGACCAAGTAAGACCTAATAAGACTCTTATGACCAACTAAGACATAATAGGACCTAATAATACCTAATTAAGACCTAATAGGATTGCTTAAGACCTAATGGGACTAATAGGACCTATTAAAACTAATTAAGATGTCTAACATGACCAACTAAGACATGATAGGACTTATTAAGACCAAGTAAGACCTAATAAGACCCTTATGACCAATTAAGACATAATAGGACCTAATAATACCTAATTAAGACCTAATAGGACCTAATATGACCTATTAGGACCTAATAAGACCTAATTAAGACCTAATTAAGACTTAATTAAGACCCAATACCTGACCTAATAGGACCAATTAAGACATAATAGGACCTAATTAAGACCTAATATGACGTAGGAGCATCCTGGGTGTAAGAGCAATCTTGCATCACCCAAAAATATTTCTGGTTTTGTTTTCAATAAGGGCTATCTTGTGCTGAGCTACTATTTATGGAAACTTACTATTTTTAATAAGTTGGTCATACAATCTCAGAATGTTCTGATTTCAGCCTACCAGTTGAGTTTCATTGCCACATCATCTGTATTGGTGAAGTTATTGAGGTTTTTGGGTATGAAATATTTCAGATCAATTTTGAAGGCCTTAGAGGCTCCGGATTGTAATCGACCCCTGGCTGACTAGCACTAGCACATGTCAAGCACTGTAGATCTCATCATGACATTTTTGAAAAGTGGTTACAATAAAAAATTGGAGCTACAGTTAAAAAGTTATGGCCTCTGGAAGTTGGGCTACCTAAAAGCATATTTTGTATTTCTTTTGAGCCGACCCTATTGTAATAATTGTAAAAATAAAATAATTTCATGTTTAGTCAGCCTAAAAGGCTAAATTTTTGCAACCTTCTCGGGCGGTGGAAATTGCCTATATAAGAAAGGCCCGTAGTGTTGTCTTGGGTAGTTCAGGGAAGTTCAGAGCAGTTCAGAGTAGATCTAGGTAATGATTCGAGGCTTTGTCCTACAGAATATTGTAAGGGGAATGCCCATGTGGCTTTTCATATTGTAATTCTAAAATTTGTAATTTCACACTTGTGGAGATAATAAGAAGCCCATTTTCTGTTCTTGCAAATTGTTGTTGTTCTATTTTTTTGTTGTGTGTTTGCGGTATTAAGGGGAGCACCCTTCATCAAGTGGTATCAGAGCGGGAGTTCCTGAGTGTGTAAATAGATCGCCGACTGTGAGACAGTTTGCACCAAGACCGTGGGTTAGGGTTTATGTGTAAATAGATCACCGACTGTGATGTAGTTTGCACCAGGACCATGGTTAGGGTTTCAGTGTGCATCACAAAAATGCCTCTACGAAGGGAACGTGGCGGAAGAGCTGATGTTGTAACACTTGAGGTTAAAAAACTCCAGAGACAAGTGCGAGAATTACAAGAAGAGATTCATAGAGGAATGAATCTTAATGTCAGAGATGAAAGTGAGGATGAAGCCGAGGGAGAAGGAAATTTTGATCAAGAAGGCAAAATTTTGAACCAGGAGGAAGAAAGATTTTTTTGGGTCATTTCCAAGATTGGGAAAAGACCTAAGATTGAGGTTCCTGCATTTTCAGGAAATCTTAAGCCAGAGGAGTTGATCGACTGGATCAATGAATGTGAATAATATTTTGAGTATGAAGATATTGAGGATCTTGATAGGGTCAAGTTTGCGAAGGCTAGACTGAAAGGTCATGCGAAGATCTGGTGGCAAGAGATTCAATTGGAGTGAAATAAAAGAGGGAAAGATAAAATCACAAGATGAGATTAGATGGTGGATAAATTAAAGCGACAGTTCATTCCTGTTGATTATGAGCTTGATCTATTAAAGAAAATGCAAAGTTTGAAGCAAGCAGAAAGATCTATTCAGGAGTATACAGAGGAGTTCTATCGAATCCTCATCAGAACAGGACATGCAGAAGTTGATAAGGAGAAAGTTTTCCATTACCTTAATGGGTTGAGGCTGAGCATTTAGGAGGAGTTGAATCTAGTTTGAATGAACAATATTGAAGAGGCATACCAGTTTGCCCTAAAAGTAGAGGAAAAGCTGAACAAGAAGTTTGAGAGCAGACAAAGTGGAAGAGGTCGTGATGGCAGATCTAGTGGACGATCATATGGAGATCAAAATGAAGATCCGAAAAAGCAGGATGAGGCCAGTAACAGTCAGAATCAGAGAGGAGATAATTTCAATCATTTTCATGATCAGAATAATAGAGATCTGAGAGGAAGAGGAAGAGGACAAGGATCTGGAAGAGGAGGCTTCTGTGGAACATGTTTTCACTGTGGAGAAGAAGGTCACAGGGAATTTGAATGTCCTCAACACCAAGGAAGGACATATAGGAGAAATGAAGGCCAGGCTAGAGCTGCACATGTAGATGAAGATGGCAGATCATCACATTCTAAAGATACTGAGAGAAGAGAGACACTGATTAACAGAAGAGTCCTGCTGAGTGGTGAGAATGAACCTGAACAAAGGAGCCTATTTAGCACCAGGTGCAAGTGTGAGGGTAAGTGTTGTGATGTGATTATTGATAGTGGTAGTACTGATAATTTGGTGTCAGAAGAGATGGTGACAAAGTTGAAGCTCAAGAGGTAGAAACATCCACATCCATATCAGGTTGTCTGGGTGCAGGATGACCACAAGGTCATGGTCAGTGAACAATGCCTAGTGAAGTTCAAGATTGGCGAGTACCAAGATGAGGTACTATGTGATATCATATCTATGGATGCATGTCATATATTGTTGGGTAGACCTTGATAATTTGACAGGTGTGTTGTACATGATGGTCATGTGAATACCTATTCCCTGATAAAGGATGGAGTGCGACATAAGCTAAAACCATTGAAGGAAATAGAAGAAAAGGTATGTGGTGATGCAAGAATAACTTTTGTTGATAGAAGAAATTTCTTAGATGGTATGTGGCATAAGCATATGTGTTTTACCTTAATTCTAAAGGCTGGAAAAGAGGAAGTAGAAGATGTACCTGTAGAAGTTGCAGAATTATTGAATGAGTTTCAGGATATTGTATCCGATAATGTGCCTGAAGGATTATGTCAGTAAGAAAGATCAGTCATCAGATGGACTTGATTCCAGGAGCCAGTTTTCCAAATAAGGTAGCACACAGAATGACACTAGCAGAAAGTGAAGAGTTGAAGATAGATTTGAAGTTTAGTTCATCACATCATCCACAGATTGCATATGGAAGTAGTCCCAGAAATACATCTGAGTTGAGGAAGATAGATAAAGGAGAAACAAGTAGTGCTGAAGTTGATGATTTTGTAGAACATTTGAAGAACATCCATGAGGAGGTGAGGAAGCACATTACCAAGATGAATTCGTAGTATAAGGCTAAGGCAGATGAGAAAAAGAGGCATAAAAAATTTCAGGTTAGAGATGAAGTCATAGTTCATTTGCGAAAGGAGAGATTTCCAATTGATACATATAACAAGTTGAAAATGAAGAAGTTTGGGCCATGTAAGATACTGAAGAAGCATGATTCAAGAAATGCATATGAGGTAGAATTGCATACTAAGCTGAATATTTCACTAGTTTTTAACATTTCAGATTTGACAGAGTATCATGAAGAAGGTGTTCAAGATGAGATCACAACGACACAGTGGAGTATTCCAACAACCAGTTCAACTATCAAGGAGATTGAGGACATACTGGATAGTCGTGTTGGAAGAAGCACAAGGAACAGGGTATATGAAGAATATCTGGTCAAATGAAAATGATGACCTGGTGAAGATTCATCATTGCTGACAAGGGAGGAGGTTAATCATCTTGGTTTTCCTCTTCACACCTAAGTCATGACAGGGTCACTTCTCAAATTACCCCGGGTGTCTGATGCAGGAGCATCCTGGGCGTAAGAGCAATCTTGCATCACCCAAAAATATTTCTAATTTTATTTTCAATAAGGGCTATCTTGTGCTAAGCTTTTATTTATGGAAACTTACTATTTTTAGTAAGTTGGTCATACAATCTTAGAATGTTCTGATTTTATAGGTGGAGGTTCATCTCAGTCATTTCAACCTACTAGTTGAGTTTCATTGCCACATCATTTGTATTGGTGAAGTTATTGAGGTTTTTGGGTATGAAACCATTCAGGTCAATTTTGAAGGCCTTAGAGGCTCTGGATCATGATTGACCCTCGGTTGACTAGCGCTAGCGTGTGTCGGTACTGTAGATCTCGTCATGGTGTTTCTGAAAAGTGGTTACAATAGAAAAATGGAGCTACGGTTAAAAAGTTATGGCCTTCGGAAGTTGGGCTACCTAAAAGCATATTTTGTATTTCTTTTGAGTTGACCCTATTGTAATAATTGTAAAAATAAAATAATTTCATGTTTAGTCGGCATAAAAGGCTAAATTTCTGGAACCTTCTCGGGCAGTGGAAATTGCCTATATAAGGAAGGCCCATAGTGTTGTCTTGGGTAGTTCAGGGCAGTTTGGAGCAGTTCAGAGTAGATCTAGGTAATGATTCCAGGCTTTGTCCTATAGAATATTGTAAGGGGAATGCCCATGTGGCTTTTCATATTGTAATTCTAAAATTTGTAATTCCACACTTGTGGAGATAATAAGAAGCCCATTTTCTGTTCTTGCAAATTGTTGTTGTTCTCTATTTCTGTTGTGTGTTTGCGGTATTAAGGGGAGCACCCTTCATCATAATAGGACCTAATAGGACCTAATAATACCTAATAAGACATAATAGGACCCTTAAGACCTAATATGCCATAATAATACCTAATAAGACATAATAGGACCCTTAAGACCTTATAGGACCTAATATGACCTAATAATACCTAATTAAGACCTAATAGGACCCTTAAGACCTAATAAGACCTAATTAAGACCCAATATCTGACCTAATAGGACCAATTAAGACATAATAGGACCTAATAAGACATAATACCCTTAAGACTTTAAGATCTAATAAGACATAATAGGACCCTTAAGACCTAATAAAACATAATAGTGTAATCACCCAAAAATGGTCATCTAGACTATTAGCCCCTTTTGCTAAATCATTAAGTGCTTATTCTTGATCAAATCCTAGTTCTATCATTTATTCGATTTTATTCTATGGGCTAACCATCTTATCCTAAGTCTTTATTTAATTAAAAGGAGTTTCCTCTTTTTTTATTAAATAAAAAGCCCCCCACTTTTCCTCTTATCCTAAGTTGCACAAATAAATCATTATTCTTATTTTATAAAAAGGAAAAAAACATTTTTTGTCTCATATGGACACAAAAGTCAACTCTTATTTTCTCATTGGAAGATACTTGTGCACATGGATTGCTCCTCTTTCAAGCTCCACCCTTGATTAAATCTTTTGCCTCTTAATCTCCATGGTCCATTATTTCTCATTTCTTATAAAAGGAGAGCTCTTTTCTCATTTCAGGATCCATCTTTTGAATACTAACCTTATGCTGCAGGATTTCTTGGAGACTTTGAAGCTTTTTGAAGACATTCTTGCATCCATCTTTCATTTCTTGCATCATAGCTTCATATTTATGCTTTCCTAGATTAGCTTCATTTCTATGCTCTAGATTAGCTCACATAGATTAATTAGCTTGGATTGTAACACTTGCATCTTTCTTTTCATAGCTTAGCTTGCATTCTCATTTCTAGCATAGTTGCATTTCATTCTCATATTGATTCTTGAGGATATTGGAATTCTTACCCTTGTCTCCATTGAATCTCCCATTGCATGGTTTACTAGCAAGGTCATAGGCTTAATAGCTCTAGTTGAGAGTACTCTTATTATTCTTGCATTCCATGTCTAGGGAGCTCTAGGTCATTTTTCAAGGTTTCCCATTCATGGATTCCCTTAGAAGAAAAGACTTAGAGAAGTGCACATCTTAGTGTGTACATTTTTGGTGCCCACCATGGGACATAACAGCTTCGTTTTGTCTTTCTTTCTATGTATTTTTGCACTTTATTTTTGTCATTTTTAGCTTGCTATTTTTTTACAGATTATTGTATGACAGTTTGCCAGTATCGTGCGATACTTTATTCTACAGCTGTGCAATATTTTTCTAGTAAAAATATCACGCGGCCTTGCAGGTTCTATCACCCAGTCATACATTCTTGTATCGCCCAAGCACAGTGAGAAGTGTCACCCAGGAAGGAAGTATCACACCAGTACACTGGAAAGTATTGTATGATTCTTCTGGTGACTGTACTGTCACCTAGGTCTGGCAGTGACTGATTTTGATCATTTCTTTGCAAAATTTGGCTTGATTGTTGACTTGATGTAGCTGGACAGTGGTTTATTTCCATATTTTACTTGCTTTTATTGTGCTAACTCTTTGTGGGGCTAACAAGTTGTGCTTGTAGGGACCTCCATTTCTTGAAAAATTTGCTAAAAACAAAATATCACATGTCAAAGCTCCAAAGGCAAAAGGGCTACTAATTGTGTTTTGCAGGGCTGCCCAATGCCTAAAAACAACCAATTGCTTGTTTATTACTTTCCTTTTAAGTGCGGCATATACTAATTGTTTCATTTCTTAGGCACTTAAGATCTTGTTGTAGGAGTCTTTTGGTGGTAGTAAATTATGCTCTTCACCCTTGTGGTGAAATGGAAATCCTGACCCATCTTTGGATTTTGAATTTTGAAAGCAAGAGGGTAATTGAACTCTTTGTTTGGTGGGTTTGGGAGAGATTTTTGAGCCAGGAGATTATGCTCTTCACCCTTGAGGTGAACCAGAAATCCTGACACTCAAGAGTTAATCCACTCTTTGTTTAGCATTAGGATCCTTTAGCGGGCCTACTCTTGAGAAATCAAGAGGAATGACCCAAGTGGGGACAAGCTTATTGTAGGCTATTTTGACCCACTATAAACTCAAGGCTATCAGGGACACAAAACTTTGGTAGATGTAGTACTTGTCTTCGCTTGATGCGAGTACTTGTGGGATTGTGATCATGAGGAAAATGTTGAGCAAGAATGCTTAAGGTACTCTTGTGGCCGTGAGGTCCGTTACTTGCTACAAGGTAAGGAGTCCCTTCAGGGAGCAAGGGGGGTATTACGAACATAAACCCTTACTAAGAACCATAGGTAGAGGCCACCCTATTTTTTCGCTTAGCATCTTGGTGCAAGGATTGATCCAAGTGGAATAACCCGGATCACCCCAAGATTACTCACCATCTGTGTTCCTTTGGTTGTGTCATTGACACCTCCACGAAAAAGCCAACATCTATTGTGGGCAACCACTTTGTGTGAGGCGATGGGATATCAAGTGTGGGCCAAGTTGCTAAGTTTTGAGCCTTTGTCTTTCTAGGCTAGTAAGTGCTTGAAGTGTTCTCACTGTAATCTACCCATGCAAACATTCTCAAACATACAAACATCACTGTAGTGCTCATAGAATTTTTCATTTTGATATCCCAATTGTTTGTCTTGGCAAGGTTGCTTTTGCTCTTGCACAAGTGTTTAATGACATGTTCAATCACCTACTATTTGCAAACCTGCCTGAATATTGCCGTCACTATGTTTGAAATCAACTAATTACCCATCAAATTGCAAAATTGACAAAATTACCTTAAAAAATTGAGACTTTTTACACTCATTGGTCAAGAGTCGTACGACACTGAAAACTAATCGCACACTGTTTCAAGTTTTATCATGTGATATTTCACTTCTGATTTGTCATTGCCTTGCTTGCCTAGATTCTATCACACAGGCTACTTGGAAAGTATCGCCCAACCTATGTCAAAAGTATCGCCTAGTAAAAATCTGTCACCCCAGTACCCTATAAACTATCACCCAAAATCCTTTTGCTGTCTCACTGCTGCCGAAGTTGAAATTTAGTTTGTTGAGTGTCTTTTCCTGTTCTTACTCGACCCTGGTTTTTTATCTGCATGTTTAAGTCTGTTCTAGACTGAGAAAATGAGTTAAAACTATTGGATTTGAGTTTCCCAAATGCTACTTTTTGATCACTTGTCACATTACGATTACCTCTCTAGCTACTTGCTAATTGAGCTTCTTGCTCATATCTCGGCTTGAGTCAATTGATTGCTGTAAGTTCTTGAGTACTTTTGACCAGCCATCTTTATTGTTCTATCTTGACAAGTGATCTTCTTTGGCTTTGCTTATCTCAATATCTGAAAAACTGTCTCATTTGATTAGTCAACCAACATTCCTTTTTCATGCCAGTTTCCAATCGGTCTCAATTCAAGCAAGGGAGTCACCCTCTATTCAACTATATGCAGTTACCCTCTCCCATAAGATGCTCACGAGTGCCAGTTAGCAACGAAAGTTCCAGTCCTAACCAGTCCAAGGATTCTAAAGTCACCTCGTGGTACAAAGGGGGCTTCCTCTTTTCCACATTCAAGACCTCCAAAAGCATAGATAGTGTCTCACTCACTCTGACTGAACAAGAAAAGTTCCGCCATTTGCAAGAACATTTTGAGCATAAGGACAATCAAGTGCATTTAGACAAAATGGATGCTACTAGGTGCATGGCTATGAAGGGAATGTCTCAAGAACAACCTAAGATTAGTGGTTACGAATATAGACCCCCTCCTTTTGGTACTATTGGCAACTATGGCAACAACACGCCACCAAGATCTCCTCCAAGATGAACTTTTTCTGCTCCTTCTTCACCTCCTAGACCTCCTCCCTCTCAGCATGAGGAAGAAGCCAATGATGAGGTTTCTAGTGAAGAACTTATGAGATTTGAACAAGATGAAGCCTCCCAACATATGATGCTTAAACTTTTAGAGTGAAATGGAGATCAATACTTTCAATACATGACTTCTAGGGGATACAAGCTCCCTCCCGACTATGATGTACACCAGATCATTCAAGAAAGAGTACCAACTGAATTGGAAATCCTTAGATATGAATTGCAACGAAAAAATCAACATCTTTCTCAACTTGCAATAGAAAAGGAACCTCCAAAGGTTTCTTTCATAGAATCTATTTGTACTCTTCCTTTTGATAGGAGTCTATACATGGTCCCATTTCCTAGGGATATTGAGGTTCCCAAATATGACAAGTATGATGGGAATGGTGACCCCCATGACCATGTGCATCACTTTTATGCTCTTAGCATGGACTTCCTTCATGAAGACACATTTCTTCTGCGATTGTTCCCTAGAAGTTTAAGAGGACAAGCTCTAGAATGGTTTGCAAAGTTGACACCACCTCTTAAAACTTTTGATGAGTTGGCTAGGTGCTTCACTCAACATTATTCATACAACAACCAACAACCTATCACCATGATAGATCTTAGTGCTCTAAAGCAAAATCAAGGTGAGCCATTTGCCACTTACAACATTGGAGATCATTGTATTCTCGATATCCTCGACAGCTACCTGAAAGGGAAAAGATTGACATTTTCATCAACACTCTTGTGCTAGAATTGTATTATGATCTAAGGAAGCAACTGTTCTCCTCTTTCAATGACATGGTTGAAAGTGCTTATTGGATTGAGGAAGTGGCCATAAGAAAGGGGGATATTGTTATTAATAAAGATACTAGGGGCAATGGCAAGGACAAAAGCAAACCCTGGAATAAAAACAAGTATGTTGTTAATGATGGTGTTGTGGATGTCCCAAAAGCCAAAGAACCTACTTTCAACCTCTCTAATGCTATATACACAGTGAAACAACAAGAGGCTGCCAATGCTCATAATGCTCTTAAGCCTCAACATACAAACAAGCCAAAGAAGACATTTCAACGACGAGTCTACACTAAGTTGGCTGAACGTATGATGTGATTCTTAAGACTCTAGTTGCCAACAAGTATCTTACGCTTCCTGACAATTCTTGTCCCTATATTTCACTTAAGCCTGATTGGTGGAGAGAAGATCATTTATGCCATTATCACAGGAATAAGGGACATAAGATAGACAATTGTTTTAAGCTTAAAGATGCCATTCAAGATCTTATTGATGGAGGCACAACTCTCACAGATGGCTTAGTTAAAAATTTTGATCACAAAGCTTTCAAGACTCCTCTACTTGAATATGAGAAAGCAGAATCCTCTCAAGAAAATAAGAAGAATCATGATGCAAAGATCAACTATACATATACTCCTGATTCACCTATGATCAACATGATAAAACCTATTGAGAGTGTTCTTATGGTGAGATCTCAAGATGATAATAACACCAATCACGGTATGCCAAAGTTGGTCTTGCAAACACTGAATGGTTCGTCTTCCCGAAGTGAGACACTAAATGCTATTACTAGGGGGCAAGCCAAAATTGTCCTTAAAACCACACATGATCTCAAGCAAGCTTCTTCTTCCAAACAAGTGATTCCTTCAGTTTTGTCTAGCTATGACCTTGTGCACCAATTACAATAGACACCCACTCAGATATCCATTTTTTAGTTGCTTGAGCTATCCCCTTTGCATAAAGAGATCCTTGAGAAAGCTCTTCATACAAAAAATGTTCCCAATGATATTGATCTAGATCGATTCCAGGCTATGGTCAACCACATCGCATCTCCCCACTACCTATCCTTTTCTGTAGAAGATGACACATCTCTTAGTCACCCTCATAATTTGGCTTTACACATTGAAGTTCTCATCTACCATACCCGAGTCCACCAAGTCCTGATAGACAATGGTGCTGGGTTAAATATTGTTTCTTTCCATTTGGTGCAATAGTTGGGATTGTCTGAATTAGCCGTAGATCCTTGGTGAAAGATTACCATAAAAGCATACAATGAAGTGGAAAGATCTTCCAAAGGTCTTGTTGTGCTGCCTGTCCAAGTGGGCCCTGTCACAAAAGATGTTGTTTTCCAAGTATTGGACATCCCACTCACATATAATATTCTTCTAGGTCAACCTTGGATCAATGAAATGCAAGCTGTTCCTTCCACCTATCATCAGTGTGTCAAGTTTCCACATAATGGAGCTGAGATTGTGATTCCTGGGGACAATGCTATCGCTATCAATACTCTAACTCCTACTGAGATGTTTGTTCCTCACAAAAAACCCTCTCATGATCAAAATGCATCCCTTATTGCTGCTAAGAAAAAATTAAAGATGATGAGTATTGGTATGGGGGAATATACATTGGACTCTATTGCTGCTATGCCTGCTTCTCCTAAGTCCTATGGTAGACCTCCAGATAAGAGAAATCCTTCCACTTCTGCCATGATAGTTTTTGGTACATTTGTTCAATCATTCATACCCTTAGAGGCCGAAAAAGAAGAACAAGTTGTTAGGGAGTGGATTTATAGAGAAGAAGAAGATAGTATGACAGTTGCTACTCCCATTTCTCCTAAACGCTATGGTAAAGGCTATAAATTTCTATAGAAAATGGGCTATCAAGGTCATGGACCTTTAAATAACAATGGGCATGCTCTAGTTGAACCTTTGAGTCATACTGATGGCCGGTCTTCTAAAGATACCACAGGTCTAGGATATGGTGTTGACAATGACATCCCTGAATGTTCTAAAAATACTCCCGTGCTTAGTGACTTAGATACAGATGTCAAGGAATCACCATTATGCACTATGGCCCAAATGGAAGACTGTCTTCCTTCTACTTCACTTCTTTGTGGAGGAGAATGCATGCCTACTGATGATACAACTGAAGCCTCCACATCTAGAAATTTTGTGCCTAATGAGTCGTTGAGCTTTGATAGACAACGTAGAAATATTGCACGGTTGATGGAAAGAGGAGATCTCACACATAATGACATGAGTACCTCTACTTCTAGGCATCCTAAGCCTTCTTGGTGCAAACATCCCAGCAGAAGTTCCACGACCGATTCAAATGAGTATGAATGGGACACTCTCTCAGATGGATCTTCTACAGTAGATATGGACGTTGATGTGATTCATACCTATAGTGACCAACCCAATGTAGTTGATGAGTCTCGCGTAGGGTTTGACAAGTTCAATCCACATATTGCCTTAATGGACCACGCTAGTCCTTCCATGACAAATTTAGATCTCGATACTTTTGGAGCCTACCCTATAGGCTCGACTTCTCTTGTCACCAGAGATGATACCCCCCGCATCAATAACCTTGAACCTGTCATTTCACTCTCCCTCATACACTCAAATCTCATAGATTGGTCTGCCCAAGATCAAAGACCTATATTGCCTTCCTTTCAAAATGACTATGAGATCACCTGCTACCTCAATGCCATTGAACCTGTTACTTCTTCCACCAATGAACCAGCAACAAACATGACTGAATCAGATATCAAGTACCTCAGTCATAAAATTAAAAGAAAAAAGCAATGGTTGGATGGTGAAAACCACATTGTGGCGGTATCCAAACCTCAAAATAGTAAAAATAAAGATGTATCTAAGGGTGAAAACCTCGCTGAGGTGCCTGAGGATGAGGTACTTGGTAGTCTGCCAAGCTATTTTCAAGAAAGGTCTTCAGTTCTAATAGAACCTACACAACCCATCAACTTGGGGACAAAAGAATCTCCTAAAATCATACATGTGGCTCAGTCCCTCTCAGTAGAAGAAAAAAAACAATTTGCTACATTCTTTCAAGAGAAAAAGATCAATTTTGCATGGACATACTCAGACATGCTAGGTTTAGACACTGAGCTTATTATGCATCATCTCTCTATTGCTCCAGAGGTAAAACCTGTCAAACAAAAACTGAGAAAGATGCATCCCCATGTGGCATTACTGGTGAAGGCTGAACTTGAGAAGCTCCTAAAAGCCAATTTCATTAGAGCTGTTGAATACGCTGAGTGGATTTCTAACATTTTCCTTGTTTCCAAACATGACAAGTCCATTCATGTATGCACTAATTTTTGAGACCTGAATAAAGCATGCCCTAAGGATGATTTTCCACTTCTGAACATCGACATGATAGTGGACATGACGGCGGGCTATGCAATGTATTCCCTTATGGATGGCTTCTCCAGATATAACCAAATTAAGATCACCCCTGAGGACTAAGAGAAGACAGCCTTCACATGTGCATGGCGTACCTTTTGTTGGAATGTCATGCCGTTTGGGCTTAAAAATGTTGGTGCAACCTATCAAAGAGCCATGACTACCATCTTTCATGATATGATGCACAAAAACATGGAGGACTATGTAGATGACACGCTTGCCAAATCACAACAAAGAAGCACTCATTTGTCTGATTTGAGTTTGATATTAGACCGCATGGAACAATTTCAGCTAAGATTAAATCCAAAAAAATGTGCTTTTGGTGTCACTTCTGGGAAACTGCTAGGATACATAATATTAGCAAAAGGAATAGAAGTAGACCTAGAAAAAGTGCAAGCTATCATGGAGATGCCACCTCCTTGTAACATCAAACAATTAAGGAGTCTTTAAGGCTGTCTACAATCTATCAGGTGGTTCATTTCTCAGCTAGCTGACAGAGGTCAACCATTCAATCAAAATTTTCATAAAGGAGCTACTTCTATATGGAATGAGGAGTGTCAAAAGAACCTGGACCAGCTCAAGGATTACCTAGCATGACCTCCTATTCTTATGCCACCTATCTAAGGGAAACCCTTGATATTATACATTTCTGCTACAACAAATTCTTTAGGGGCTCTCCTTGCACAACATGATGATAAGGGAAAAGAATGAGCTATCTATTATATCAGTCACACTCTGGTTTCGTATGAACTCAATTACACCAGTATTGAAAAGGCTTGCTTAGCTGTGGTGTTTGCATCTCAAAAACTCAGACTTTACATGCTTGCACATACTACACAGCTGGTTGCTAAAATTGATCCTTTAAAATATCTCCTAAGTAAAGTTGCGCTTACTAGACGCCTTGTCAAGTGGATGCTGATTCTTTCAGAATTTGACATTCAGTATATTGAGAGAAAAGCTATTAAAGGGCAAGAAATTGCAGATCAATTGGCTGAGTTTCCCATGATTGATAATGCTCCTCTCTAGATAGATTTCCCAGATGCCTCAATCATGAATATCACAGGGCATACATGGAAAATGTTTTTTGATGGTTCTCATACACAGAATGGTGCTGGTGTTGGAATCCTATTTGTTACCCCTCACGAATACACCATTCCTAAATCCTATAAACTTCTCTTTCCATGCACTAATAACATAGCTGAATATGAAGCTTTGCTGAATGACGTTAAGCTTTCCCTTGAAAGGAGGATTTTGGAGTTGCATATTTTTGGAGATTCTCAACTTGTCATAAACCAAGTAAATGATGATTACCAAACTAAAGATGACAAGTTTATTCCCTATAAGAGGATGATCGACTCACTCAGGAATTATTTTACATCTGTCACATTCCAACAAATTCCTAGAGCTGAGAACAAGGCTACTGATGCCATGGCTACTTTGGCATCCATTCTACAACTGGAAGAGCACGAACCACGCTTCGAGTTCCTAGTGGAAGAATTGCACTATCCTACCTACAATTCCCCTGATGACCATGTCATTTACGCTATGGTCGGTCATGACTCCTCCCACTATGCCACCATCTTTTCCTATTTCTATGATCAAGTTATCTCTGAAAATCTAATGTGCAATGAGAAGTGCCAACTCATTCGTAATGCCTCACACTTTACCCTCGTCTCTGGTGACTTTTATAGGAAGAGTCTAGATGAAACTCTCCTTAGGTGTCTAGAAATAGAGGAGTCAGAAAAGGTGCTAGCCGAAGTTCATGATGACATATGTGGGTCACACTCTAATGGTCTTGCACTCGCTCAGAAATTGCTTAGGGCTGGCTACTATTGGCCTACTATGCAAGCTGATGCTATCCGATATGCCAAGTCTTGCAAAAAATGTCAACTACATGGGAATCTCATTCATGCTCCTGGACGTGAGCTCATTCCCTCTGTTACTTACTGGCCATTTCAACAATGGGCTTTTGACTTGGTATGCAAGATTTATTCTAGTTCTTCTAGTGGGCATAAGTTCATCATTACAGCTACTGAATATTTCACCAAATGGGTTGAAGTTGTCCCACTGTCTGCAGCTACCGGCAAACATGTTGCCCTTTTTTATTTTGAATCACATCATTTGCCGCTATGGTATTCCTTCCTCCATAGACACAGATAATGGCGGCCAATTTAAGAACAAGACCTGAAGCGCTTGTGCAAAAAGTTCAAAATCAAACAACATTGGTCTTCTATTTACTACCCTCAAGGGAATGGCCAAGCTGAAGCCTCAAACAAAACATTTTTGAAAATTCTCCATAGAAAAGTGCATAAATTCGGTAAGGATTGGCATCTGCAGATCAATCCTGCGCTATGGGCTTACAGAACTTCTATCCACACTCCTATAGGTGCAACACCTTTTTCCTTGGTCTATAGTTCTAAGGTTGTCTTACCATTAGAGGTTGAAATACCTTCACTAAGAGTCTCTCTCCATGGTTTGATTACTGATGAAGACCAAAGGGCCATGAGAGTGCATGAGCTTACCATGTTGGAAGAACACCGCAAGGCCACTTTTGATCACATGCGCACTTATCAGAAGAGAATGTCTACTACTTACAATAAGAAAGTTCATCCTAGAGAGTTCCAAGTGGGTGAACTAGTTCTCAGAGAAAATCCCAAAAATTAGCAAAATCGAGAGCAGAAAGGCAAGTTTGAGCCAAATTGGTTAGGGCCTTACATTATCACAATGACATTTGGGTCTAGGGCCTATTAGCTATCTAAACCTCAGGGAGAAGAGCTTACTGAGCCTATTAATGTTCTACATCTAAAAAAGTTCTATGCCTAAGGTTCTTGAGCTCTTTGTACATATTCTTTATGATCCTGAAAAAAATCTCAAAAAAATTCATATATGATGTTGAAAAAATCCTAAAAAGCATAAAATGTCCTAAAAAATGAGCATCCTAGTGAAAACCTAGCAATAGGCACTTTGATGTCTCACCAAAAAAATAAAAAAATCCAAAAAATTAAAAAAAAGAAGAAAAAGTGCCTTGGTGAAAACTTGGAAATAGGCACCTTGGTAGCAAAAATACAAAAAAATTGAAAAAAAGTCCTGAAAAAATCTATCAAGTGGTGAAAACCTAGAAACAGGCACTGCTTGAGACCCTTGCACCTATGTCTATCAGTCTTGTGTGGTGCTCATTCGCTTCAGTTCTTGCTTTGTCTCTCTTAGCCTGGAATTGATTCTTGTCTTAGTCTAGGGGGCACATGTTGTTTTAGCTCATCCTGGGTCTCTTTCTGCGTCGGGGTTTCTCGGGCCACTTGGTTCAAACAATGTTTCTCAACACTCCCCAACTGTGTTTTTCAACACTACCCTAGTGTCAAGTGTTTTTTAACACCTATCAGATGTTTACCCGCCTTCTAGAATGATGTGAGGTTTCCACCGGCAAAGGTGATACTCAAAGATTGACTCTATGACCTACACACATGCACTTAAAACACTTGACTTGCTGAGACTTGTTGGACTTTCTTTCTTTGTGTGCTATTTATGCTGATTTCTTTTCCGAGTGTCCTCTCCCTAATGGTTTTTGATGATGCATAGCTAGAAGACTGGGGGTATGAGGACATGCTTTATTTCTTTCTCTTCTTGTGGATATATTTTGTTGGTCTTAATTGTCATTAGCATTTATGCTGGTTCTACTTGTCAATAGGACTTACAAGGTATTGTCCTTGACTGTGTTTGCGAGTGCGTGCTTATAGACATCTTGACTTCCCTATGTCTTGGTGCAAGCATAATCTTGCTATATTAAACTTAGGGAATCTCACTGCACTAGTCATCTTGACCTATATGTCTTTGGTGCCTAGGTGGGATTCCCACATTTCATTTGATATAGATCATATTTAGATTCACATAGTCATACTAGTGTGTATTATATGATCTTACGATGCTACCAATAACACTCGATGATGAATATTGGAGTCTAAAAGCTTTGTGACCTTGCAAGTAAACCATTTTTCATAGTAGCTTGCATTTTTAGGTTCATATTAGTTTAGTTTTGCATCTTGCATATGGAGAGAGCTCTCCTTCATCTTTCGTGGACTTGTCGATCAACTACGCTCACCTTTCCTTTTCTCGATCATGTCTTTCACTCCTTGTCTTTCACATCACATCTTTTTCTTGTCATCACAATGGGTTAATGTTATCATCATATATAAAATGACCTTTTTTACCCCCTTATATAGCATTTTAACTTTTTGACCAATTTTCAAAACATCTCAGAATTTCACAAAAATTGCACCCCTAGCTAATTTCGATGTCCTAGATCCATTTTTGGGATTGAAATTGAAATCTGAGTTCATCTTGATAGTCAAAATTGTGTTTAAAATTTTCCCTTCTTTTGCACAGTTGGCTGACCATTTGAGGCCTGATCCTTCGATCTTTGTTGGGGCATCTTTATTTCTTCATCCCCATCTCTTCCAACCTTCTAGTCTTTCATTCATTTTCATTCACTTCATCTTTCTAAGGTTTGACTTCATCCTAATCCTGTATCATTCTCAGTCAAACCTAGTCAAACTGGGGCATATCTTCACTGCTTGATGGTTATCCTATCATTCTTCATCTCTTCGATTATGATTTATAGTGATTTGATCATGTTTCTCTTGCTTCTGCCTTCCCTCTACCTAATTTCAATTTCGATCCCGAGGGGGCAAACACATCATATCTTATTGGCTATTCTCTAGAGCATATGCTTGACCATTCCATTTGCTCTGATCGATCTATCTTTGCTCTTGACATGTTAGTTCTCATCTCGAGTTCTGATACTGTCCATCTCTTTCCTAAGTGTTCAGTACTGTTGCTACCAGGATGACCGTGCAGGATTTTCTATCTCTCTCTCCGCTTCATTCTTTGGAGTCAGATCTCTCTCTATTGCCTTCTTGGCTGATCTATTCTTTGACATAATGTGTTCCCAGATCGATCACACATTAGTCAAAGAGGGGCAAATGTAATCACCCAAAAATGGTCATCTAGACTATTCGCCCCTTTTGCTAAATCATCAATTGCTTATTCTTGATCAAATCCTAGTTCTATCATTTATTCGATTTTATTCTATGGGCTAACCATCTTATCCTAAGTCTTTATTTAATTAAAAAGAGTTTCCTCCTCTTTTATTAAATAAAAAGCCCTCCACTTTTATCCTAAGTTGCACAAATAAAGCATTATTCTTATTTTATTTAAAGGGAAAAAACACTTTTTGTCTCATATGGACACAAAAGTCAACTCTTATTTTTTCATTGGAGAATACTTGCGCACATGGATTGCTCCTCTTTCAAGCTCCACCCTTGATTAAATCTTTTGCCTCTTAATCTCCATGGTCCATTATTTCTCATTTCTTATAAAAAGAGAGCTCTCTTCTCATTTTAGGATCCATCTTTTGAATACTAACCTTATGCTGCAAGATTGCTTGGAGACTGTGAAGCTTTTTGAAGACATTCTTGCATCCATCTTTCATTTCTTGCATCATAGCTTCATATTTATGCTTTCCTAGATTAGCTTCATTTCTATGCTCTAGATTAGCTCACATAGATTAATTAGCTTGGATTGTAACACTTGCATCTTTTTTTTCATAGCTTAGCTTGCATTCTCATTTCTAGCATAGTTACATTTCATTCTCATATTGATTCTTTGGGATATTGACATTCTTGCCCTTGTCTCCATTGAATCTCCCATTGCATGGTTTACTAACAAGGTCATAGGCTTAATAGCTCTAGCTGAGAGCACTCTTAATATCCTTGCACTCCATGCCTAGGGAGCTCTAGGTCATTTTTCAAGGTTTCTCATTCATGGATTCCCTTGGAAGCAAAGACTTGGAGAAGTGCACATCTTAGTGTGTACAAATAGGACCCTTAAGACCTAATAATACCTAATAGGACCTAATTAAAACCCAACAGGACTCAATAGGACCTAATTAAGACCTAGTAGGACCTAATTAAGACCTAATAGGACCCAATAGGACATAATTAAGACCCTTAAGACCTAATAGGACCATTGAAGACCTAATAGGACTGGACTTAAGACCTAATAGGACCTAATTGAAAAAAGTATTGAAAGGTCTAATCAATTAAAATTCTTGATTTACCTAGAATCAATCTAATCAATTTCTAATATAGACTAGAATTATTTAATCGAGAGTCAATCTATTCCAATCAATTGAAAAAAGTATTGAAACGTCTAATCAATTAAAATTTAATTTACCTAGAATCAATCTAATAAATTTCTAATATAGAGTGGAATTATTCAATCTAGAATCAATCTATTATAATCAATTGAAAAAAGTATTGAGGGGTCTAATCAATCAATTTACCTATCTAATCATTGTCTAATCAATTTCTTTAATATAGACTAGAATTATTCAATCTAGAATCAATCTATTCTAATCAATTGAAAAAAGTATTGAAAGGTCTAATCAATTAAAATTCAATTTACCTAGAATCAATCTAATAATTTAGAAATTTATAGATTGGAAAATGATTCAATCTAATCAATCTAATCTAATCAATTGAAAAAAGTATTTATTGAACTTGGTCTAATCAATTAAAATTTAATTTAGGTTTAATCAATATAAATTCAATCTAATCATGAATTTAAAATCATTTATAGTCTGTAAGTTTCAAATGGGATTTTTAAGTACGCACAAATTAAAAACCTTCAAGTTAAAGCTCATGATACATGTAGTCTGGATCCTCTCTATCCTTTATTATCTCCAAAAAAAAATCATGCTCTTCAATAGGCAACTTCCACTTTTGGTTTCCACGTGACCCTTTTTTTGGCACAGTTTCAAACTGTAATTTTATCGCTATAAACAAGTGACTATAATGTAGAACTCTTTGTCTATGCATGTATTCAATAAATTGAACTCCATTTTTGTCGATCTTAGCTTGTTGATAATAGGTGCCTTCAATAACAACCGAACTAGTTCGATATTGTTGTCCATCACCATCGAAAATTTCTTGAGGCAACTTGTATTTTTCATTGGTGCATCTTAGTAGATAATAATCTACACCTTCTGTATTCTCAGGATCCACAACCACAATAAAAATATCACCTGTACAATTTATATGTATGTAAGCTTACATATATTTATATAAACCTAATAAATTATATATATATAGAAACATGCACTTGTAATGTAATTAAATCAGAAACACGTTCATAGTCAGCTAAATATATAGGGTCATGGATGTCTATGTCATTGTCACCATCTTCATAAGGAGGCATTCTGATTAACTCTTTCTGATCCCATTGTGAAACATATCCATTTGCAATATTAACACATTGACTCGTTGTGTTGTTGTTAAGACAATCTTCACAAAAGCATGATTTATCTCTTAGTTGAATCAGTGGAGGCTTGTGTTGTCCTGTAGTCATCACTTGATGCAAACTTCTAATTCCAACAATTGGTTGACAATTGTAAGGATTGGATCGATTGATATCTAAATTTGATCGATTGATATCTCAGTTCAATTATGAAAAATTTAAAATGCATGTACATACATTGTATGCTATATTTGTATATGTTAGGATTAACAAGGCAAAAATAACAATTATGTGCAAATATAACTAATATCAGAAAATAATAAACCACACAGAATAGAACACAAGACACACAGATTTAACGTGGTTCACCCAATCCCTGGGCTACGTCCACCAACAACGAGTCTAATATTATTATTATCCAGTGATTACAACCTGATTACAATCCGTAATCCCTTACAGCCCAAATCTGCCGCAAGTACTAAAATCATACATCATAAAAAATCCCTAACCCTAAGCCATATTATACAATATTTTCCCGCTTTAGGGTTAGAATGAGTTATAAGTAGTCGGCCCAAAAAACTGAAAAAAGTAGTCGGCCTCAAAAAAAATTTCCTCGGGGGCTGCGCCCCCGAACCCCTGCTCTTGGGGGCTGCCGCCCCCAAACCCTTGCTCGGGGCCTGGCCTAGCCCCGAACCCCGGTGAGGTCGGGAGGAAAAGTGTACAGTACTTTCCTGGATAGTACTTTCTTGATTAGTCACCACAAGCTAACAGTATATATAGACTCAACAAGTTAAAACACATGTGACATGTATAATACATATTTTTAAGAATTTGAGTTTAAAAAATGAAAGTTTTAAATTTACCTATCGCTTCCCAAAAGTAATGTTTGTTGTATTTTGTGTCTCGAGTAGTGAAATGGTTTCGACACCATTCAACAATTTTCTTTGAATTCTCTATCATGTTACCTAGATATATTTTTAACAATTATATATATATATATATATATATATATATATATATATATATAGTTTATTTCTAGAAAATGAATATTAAAGAACATACATAATGTAAAGTTATACTCAAGTAAACAAGTTGAATATCAAATGTATGTACCTTGAAGTTCATGTTGTCGGAGTGCATGTAATGCCCCTTCCATAGTCTGATTTTATATATGTTATGATTATTTTAGGATGGTGAATTATATGTTAGGATATCATTGATGCTTATTATTTTACTGACCACATACTTGCATGTGTATGGTTGATGTGTATGTTTTATATTTCTATTTGACGTCCCTAATGTGGTTGAAGGACAAAATTGTAGTTACTTGCTTGCGAGATCCACACGATCGAACAAACCCCACAATTGCTTGTTTATATTTATACATGTATGTACATGCTTATCTTATATGCAAGTTTTTAGGTACTGGGCATCGACTTCCCTGAATTGCCAAGATGAGTGTTCCCTATTGCAAAATCTCAATGGTAAGAGAGGGGAGATAACATACAAATCCAAATCCCAACCCAAGTCATTGATTGTCCTAAATTTTAGGCAAGTATATGTTTCTACCTATTCAAATTCGTCAATGTGACATAAATTCGTGAGCCCTTCCTTGGTCTTTGTTTGATATGGAGTTAGTTGATTTTTGTGTTTTGTGAGTCGAGTGGATTTATTTGTGTAAATTATTTGATTTAATTAATTAAGTTAGGAGTAATTTTGAGATTTGAATATTTATATTTCATGAATGTGAAAATATTTGATATAGAGTATATTTAACTATTAAGGGTAATTAAATACCTTTGTTAATTAAATGATTAAATTAAAAGATTTAAATTAGAGAATTAAAGGGTTTAATTATTTATTAAATCCTAATTTAAATAAAAGGGCATAGTTGATTTATTTAATATTTAATTTATTATTTTGCATGATTAACTATGTGCTAAAAGTATTTATTGTTTAATTAAATAATTATATACAATTTAAGTTGCACATTTGGTTTAAGTGAAATTAAAATTAAAATTAAAGTTAAAGTTTAGTTTGAGTTTTATTTTTAAAGTACATAATTTATTTTAAAGTTATTTTATCATGCAACAAGAGAGAGGGAGTTGAGTTCTACTTTAGGTTTACATGTTTTAGAAACCCTATGAGGGATAAGTTTTCTTTATGTAGGAATTTTGGGTATTATTTTCATTACGTATATCAGGTTTTGGAGGAGCTCTCTAGGATGAATTTGAAATATTTTTAGAAAGCTTGGATTTTGTACGCGTTGTTAGAGATTGTTAGAAAGCTTGGATTTTGAATGATGAATTAGATCTTTCTTGGTTTCAAATTTTTAGGCATTGTTTGAGGTAGGGTTTGAAACCTTCTTTTTGTAAAATTATTTTCTTTGAAAAGATTATTTGCTTCGTGTTTGAAATTGTTTATGTGAATGAATTTGAATTGGGCTTTTATGTAAATCAGATTTGGTTTTGTAAAAATTTGGACTAGTTGATGTTAAATTAGATCTAGTATTCAGTTTGGTGGTTTGAAAATCTAGGATGAAATTTTTAAGAAATTGTGTGAATTGTCTAAGTTAGGGTATTTACCCAGAAAAGATTGATATTTTATTCTCAATATGTTTTGCATAGAAAATTAAATTTGAAATTGCATGAGAAATCATATTCAAAAGAAATTATTTGCTTGAAACCCTAGTTTTCCATTAAAGAAATCAATTGAGAAAATATATGTGTTTAAAAAGAAAAAAAATAGTTTTTGTTATTTGAATTTATTATTATTATTATTATTTATTAATTTTTGGATTTAATAAATAAATAAATAAATAAATATATATATATATATATATATATATATATATATATATATATATATATATATATATATATAATTATTTATTAATTTTAGTTTTAAAATTATTCAAAAAAAAGTTAATTAATAAATAAATATTAATTGACTTTTTTACATTCGGGTTTTAATATTAATGTTTTCATTTATATTTATATTTAAAAAATTAATAATATTATTTTATTATTAAATACATTATGTTTTGATTTGCATGGAAATTTTAGTTAAATACGTATTTATTAGTATATATGCATGAGATTTTATTTTAAATGGATAGTTATGTAAGAGACATTTAAATGAATGGTTTTGTAGTCAAATGGACTTCAGTCGACAAGATGATTGTTTTAGTCAACTGAACTTTATAATTATATATGTTTATTTGCATGGTTATACAAACATGCAAATATAGTTGAACTAGTTCTGTTTTAAAATTAATTGGATTTCTTTAAGGGAATCATGTTTTCTTGTAAGTGTTTGAAGTTTTGATTTGAAAGATTTTTGTTAGACCTTGTTATTCCTTATTAATTATTGGGGGTCTTTTCTCTATGGTTGTTTATATGTTTTCTTTGTTATGCATTATGATGAATATATCATTTCGATCATATTTATCCAACCTCGTCCATTGAAATCCTAAGGTTTATTGTGAACACCTAGAGGGTGTGTACCAATTGTGTATTTTGTGATGTGATTATGGGTTTTTATGTTACCTATTTTAGGGGCATTACCAGAGCCTTGGGGTTGTATAAATGTTTATTCTTTTACCTCACGTTGTTGTATTGTTGAAGTTTATGCTTTGTGGACACCTTGAGAGAGTGTCATCATGATTTTGTGGTTTGAGAACCAACGTGTTTCAGTTGTACTAAGAAGCCGATTTGAGGATTATTGTTGTTATCTTATTGTGGATTAATTTGTGAACCTAGGTAGGTTAACTAAGTGTATAGGTGGGAAGTGACTTTTAATAGGCATCAGGGCCCGCAAGTGGCTACTAGGATAACTTATTATAAGTGACTTAATAAAGTGATAATGTAATAAAATCTACTAGAATAGAAACATTAACAAGATATTTGTGTTCCTCACCCATGCCTTGAGCGCTAGTATAGGCTAGGATGGTTTTTGAGATGATGCTTGCCGCAGCCTGCGTGGATTTGGATATAGCATTGTTGGTACCTCGTATGTATGAGAGGATTACTGATACCGCATAGAGTCACTAGGTCACTGGGGTCTTGAGAGACTATCAGGATAACTCTAGAGTTGGTTCATGCGATGACACTTCCCCATATGCATCTTAGGTTTCCTACATGTGTTGGTTGCCTTTGGTTGAGTATGTTTTACCTGGTTATCTGTTGTACATTTTGAGTTAGAAAGCTTTTAGGATCCCTTTTGTAGTTTGTGTTGTGTTTGTTGTTTTGGGTGTTTGATATCCGAGTGAGGTTTGTTGTTATCTCCTTAGCACGGTGGGAGTGGATCATTTAGGTTCCAAGAGGTCGGGTGGTGGTGATTCTTTTATCATTTGAGATTCTGACGTTCATGTACCAGTGCTAGATGATCCCTGTAGCAGTTGTACCTTCTTGTTCCTCATTGTTGGAGATGTGTTCTTATCTTTCTCATTCTATGTTCTTGTATCTTTGTATAAATTATTTAGGAGATATCATGTTGTACTTTATATTGGGGTATTGTATTATATTGGTATTTAATTAATGTATCACATATAGGCTGCGACATGTGCAATGGATGTGGATTATTATGGATACCTTATGGTATCAATTGTATTTATGTTTTCCTTTATAGGATGTTGTACTTATCATTCATTTGTGTACATTATAATTGTAATTATTGTTAATCTAAATATTTATTTTGATATACATAATTCTATGTCATGGGACCTTCAAGGATTGTTAACTGTAATTAATTTGTGTATATGTACTTGTTTATATCTCATGGTTGTATTGATTCTGCATTGTTATCATCATTATTTGTAAACACTTAAGAAAAATTATTTTGTAAACATAGTGACTTGTATTAGGTTAAATTCTCTTGGGTTCCCTGGTGGGGCATTACACTTGTATCAGAGCTCGAGTTTCTGCACTAGGAACTCTGGGAAGTTATGTGCCCATTAGATGTCTAAACTGTCAAAACTTGAAATCAAACTTAGACATGTGACTCTTTTATATTTCAGACTTTTGTTTATGAACCTAGAGGTATGATATTAAACTTGTATGTTAGGTTTGCATGAACCTCGTAAGTTATTATTTGCTATAAATATGAATGTGTTCCTTATACAATTGATTACTAGATGTTTTCTATAATGATAAATGAATAAAGGTTTAGATCTATTTAAATTGTTAATGAATGATTGATCAATGTGATTTTCAGTTTATTCTTAAACCAAAATTATATTGCTCTTAATGACTATATATCATGTTCTTATTTTATGGCTTGTTTCTAGATATTGTTTTGTCTTTTGTTTTAGTAAATGTTTCATGCTTGAGGGATGCATATCCTTATCTATTTGTAGGCTTCCAGGTGCATGCCTAATTTTAGGGGAGGTGGATGTAATGCCCCTTCCATAGTCTAATTTTATACATGTTATGATTATTTTAGGATGATGAATTATATGTTATGATATCATTGATGCTTATGATTTTACTGACCCCATACTTGCATGTGTATGGTTGATGTGTATGTTTTGTATTTCTGTTTGACGTGTCTAATGTGGTTGAGGGATGAAATCGTAGTTACTTGCTTGCGAGATCCACACGATTGACTGATCCCTGCCATTTCTTGTTTATATTTATACATGTATGTACATGCTCATCTTTTATGTAGGTTTGTAGGTATCGGGCATCGACTTCCCTGAATTGCCAAGATGAGCGTGCCCTATCGCAAAATCTCAATGGTAAGAGAGGGGAGATAACATACAAATCCAAATCCCAACCCAAGCCATTGATTATCCTAAATATTGGGCAAGTAACTATTTCTACCCATCCAAATTTGTCAAGGTGACATGAATTTGTGAGCCCTTCCTTGGTGTTTGTTTGATACAGAGTTAGTTGATTTTTGTGTTTTGTGAGTCGAGTGGATTTGTTTGTGTGAATTATTTTATTTAATTAATTAAGTTAGAAGTAATTTTGAGATTTGAATATTTATATTTAATGAATGTGGAAATATTTGATATAGAGTATATTTAAGTACTAAGGGTAATTAAATACCTTTGTTAATTAAATGATTAAATTAAAAGATTTAAATTTGACAATTAAAGGGTTTAATTAACTATTAAATCCTAATTTAGATTAAAGGGCATAGTTGATTTATTTAATATTTAATTTATTAGTTTGCATGATTAACTATGTGCTAAAAGTATTTATTGTTTAATTAAATAATTATATTGCAATTTAAGTTACACATTTGGTTTAAGTGAAATTGAAATTATTTTTAAAGTTAAAGTTGAGTTCAAGTTTTATTTTAAAAGTACATTATTTATTTTTAAATTATTTTATCATGCAACTAGAGAGAGGGAGTTGAGTTCTGCTTTAGGTTTGCATGTTTTAGAAACCCTAGGAGGGATAGGTTTTCTTTATGTAGGAATTTTGGATATTATTTTCATTACGTCTATCAGGTTTTGGAGGAGTTCTCTAGGATGAATTTGAAAGATTTTTGGAAAGCTTGGATTTTGTAGGTGTTGTTAGAGATTGTTAGAAAACTTGGATTTTAAAGGGTGAATTAGATCTTTCTTGGTTTGGAATTTTTAGGCGTTGTGAAAGGTAGGGTTTGAAACCTTCTTTTTGTAAAATTCTTTCCTTCGAAAATATTGTTTGCTTCGTGTCTGGAATTGTTTATGTGAATGAATTTGAATTGAGTTTCTATGTAAATCAGGTTTGGGTTTGTGAAAATTTGGATTAGTTGATGTTACATTAGATCTAGTATTCAGTTTGGTGGTTTGAAAATCAAGGATGAAATTTTTAAGAAATTATGTGAATTTTCTCAGGTAGGATATTTACCCAGAAAAGATTGATATTTTGTTCTCAATATGTTTTGCATAGAAAATTAAATTTGAAATTACATGTGAAATCATATTCAAAAGAAATTAGTTTTGCCTGAAACCCTAATTTTCCATTAAAGAAATCAATTGAGAAAATATGTGTTTAAAAAGAAAAAAAATGATTTTTGTTATTTGAATTTATTATTATTATTATTTATTAATTTTCGGATTTCAAAATTCAAAATAAAAATATTTTATTATTTATTAATTTTTGGATTTAAAAAAGATAAAAATAATTTTTTTATTTTTTTAAATTATTATTTATTATTTTCAAATTTAAAATTATTCAAAAAAAAAGTTAATTAATAAATAAATATTAATTGATTTTTTTTACATGTAGGTTTTAATATTAATGTTTTCATTTATATTTATATTTAGAAAATTAATAATATTATTTTATTATTAAATACATGATGTTTTGATATGCATGGAAACTTTAGTTAAATACTTATTTAAAAAGTATATATGCACGAGATTTTATTTTAAATAGATAGTTATGTATGAGACATTTATATGAATGGTATTGTAGTTAAATGGACTTTAGTCAACAAGATGATTGTTTTAGTCAACTGAAATTTATAATTATATATGTTTATTTGCATGGTTATACAAACATGCAAATATAGTTGAACTAGTTCTGTTTTAAAGTTAATTGGCTTTCTTTAAGGGAAATATGTTTTCTTGTAAGTGTTTGAAGTTTTAATTTGAAAGATTTTTGTTAGACCTTGTTATATCCTTATTGATTATTGGGGGTCTTTTCCCTATGGTTGTTTATATGTTTTCTTTGTTATGCATTATGATGAATATATCATTTCGATCATCTTTATCCAACCTCGTCCATTGGAATCCTTAGGTTTATTGTGAGCACCTGGAGGGTGTGTACCATTTATGTATTTTGTGATGTGATTATGGGTTTTTATGTTGCCTATTTTAGGGGCATTACCAAAGGCTTGGGGTTGTGCGAATGTTTTGTTAGAGTAATCATACTTTATGCTTATTAATTAAATCACTTTGGTTTAATTAATTAAGTCATTTATTACTCTATTTACTTAAGCTATCTTTTAGGTGCATTATAATTAATATATTTATTAATTATAATGTGCAACCTAGCTTTATTTTTTGCTTTATAGCTTTGGGGTTTTATTGTTCACCTATATGGTTGAACCCTTTGTATATTCTTTTTAGATAATCTTGGAATACAATTGCTCTTTACATGTCCATAAGATGTCTCTGGCTTTTTGGCCTCCATAGATTTTTCTTGCTTCTGTTCTTTGCTTCTTCCATGTGACAGGGTTATGCATGCAGGTGTTCTTGGGAGATTAATTTTTCACCTAATCTAACATGGTATCAGAGCCATCTTGCTGCTCGCTGTTCGTGTTTTTGTTGAAGTGATTCAGAAGCAAGACGTTATTTTTTGTTTCTTTTTTGCCTGCAAAAAAGAAAAAAAATTTGGGGGGGTATTTTGAGCAAAAACGGACGCCGCCATTGCGCTCAGAAGGTCCGGGAGAGTCAAAAATCATATAAAGTTTGCAATTTTTGGCCACTGTGACTTCTGGGAGAAAATTTTTGCCCTCCTAGGGCCGTACGGGCACGAAAATCGAGAAAAAATATATTAAAAAATCATTATTTTTAATAATTTTTGCATTTGAAATTAACACAGCCGGTGTATTTTACACAGCGCCACCCGCGCTCCTCCGCCGCGCCACCAGCGGCCACCGCGCCGCCAATCTACGGCCTCCGCCGCCCGCGCCCGCGCCGCCGCCGCCCTCCGCGGCCTCCGCTCCGCCGGCCCACCCACCGCCTGCCCCCCATGGTTTATTAAGCCCATGGCGGTCATATGGATGACCGGGAGCTCCGGTTCCAGCCCCCTGCGCGCGCCATGCGCCCAGGGGCCTTATTTTTTTTAGCCCCAGGGGCTTAAAACTATGTTTTTGAAGCTTTTGAGGGGTACTTGGGCATTTTTTGCTCTATCTGGAGCATACGGGGGTCTTTTTTGGACTTCTTTATATCGCCGGAAAGCTCTTTCCGAGATCTTTCTAATTATGGAAGTTAGAGTTTTTGGATCTGCTGTTTTGATAGCATTTTTTTTCTGTCAAAGGTGATGTTTATTTTTTGCCTTCCGGGAGCCATATCTCGCTCATCCGGACTCTTTTTTGGGCTCACCATATATCGTTGGAAAGATGGTTCTGTGAGTTATTCAGTTGCAGGGGTTTTTTATCTAGATTCTACTCCAAGTTTTCTCTCCTCTGAGTTTTGCTCTTTCGCACTCTGGCGGATTACTTGGGTTCTACAGGTCCTGGGATCTCTTCTTCTGTTCTTCTGGCTCACTCTTCTTTCTGACTTCTGAGCATTGTATGCTTCTCTTCTGTTGCATTCTTTTTTCTGTAAACGCACTGAGATAAAGTGCCTACTTTTGCATATCTGGGATCTTGTACACCTTGTGTTTGTTTGTACTCGCACTCAGTTATAAAGTGCCATGGGGGGTTATGATGTTTTGCCTTTTGTGCTCATCCACCTTTGTCAAGTGAGTGTACCTTCCATGACATTAGCCCATGCTGTGTGTCCAGAAGATCTATTCTTCTTCTTCGACACCGCCCTTTATCCTGTGTGTGTACTTCTGTTGCACTGTTGGTGTTCCTGATTCTTCTTCTTGCAGATGTTTCTGGCATTGCATTTCAGTGTTCCTGTCACCCCTCTCCCTGTTCAGCATTATGGGGGGGGTTCACCTGTTGGTTCTATTGCTTCCTTAGTTCGGTTGAGTGATCTACGTATTCAGTTTTTGTTCCTATGTACTAGGCGGATGTAGTGGCTAGGCACCTATGCATTTCGGTGAGATGGATCATCTACTATATAGACACTCATTCATTCCTTTTTTGGAGGTCACCTCTTCGATTGATCAGCTCTTCAGACTTTGTCTTCTCTACCTGGTCATGCACTATTTCAGTGGGGGTTCCAGCAATTTCTTCTGACAGTGTTTGCAGTTTCATGCTTCAGAGATGCTTCATGCTCTTTCTTGTTCCTTTCTTTGGGACATTCCCTAGATTGGAGGCTTTGTTTCCTTCATCTAGTTTATTTCTTGTACTTGGGTACCTGATCAGGCCTTGTTGCCGGGACCCATTTCTCTTTCTTGCATTTTCTGCTTTCATAGCTGTGCTAGGTTAGCTTCCCTCTTGAGCTACGCTTAAGGGGGGGTGTTAGAGTAATCATACTTTATGCTTATTAATTAAATCACTTTGGTTTAATTAATTAAGTCATTTATTACTCTATTTACTTAAGCTATCTTTTAGGTGCATTATAATTAATATATTTATTAATTATAATGTGCAACCTAGCTTTATTTTTTGCTTTATAGCTTTAGGGTTTTATTGTTCACCTATATGGTTGAACTCTTTGTATATTCTTTTTAGATAATCTTGGAATACAATTGCTCTTTACATGTCCATAAGATGTCTCTGGCTTTTTGGCCTCCATAGATTTTTCTTGCTTCTGTTCTTTGCTTCTTCCATGTGACAGGGTTATGCATGCAGGTGTTCTTGGGAGATTAGTTTTTCACCTAATCTAACATGTTTATTCTTTTACCTCACGTTGTTGTATTGTTGAAGTTTATGCTTTGTGGACACCTTGAGAGTGTCATCATGATTTTGTGGTTTGATAACCAACATTTTTTGATTGTACTAAGGAACCGATTTGAGGATTGTTGTTGTTATCTTCTTATGGATTAATCTATGAACCTAGGTAAGTTAACTAAGTGTATAGGTGGGGTGTGGCTTGCAATAGGTGTCGGGGCCCGCAAGTGGCTGGCAGGATAACTTATTGCAAGTAACTTAATAAAGTGATAACGTAATAAAATCTACTAAGATAGAAACGTTAACAAGATATATGTGTTCCTCATCCATGCCTTGAGCGCTAGTATAGGCTAGGATGGTTTGTGAGATGATGCTTACTGCCTATGTGGATTTGGATATAGCATTGTTGGTACCTCATTTGTATGAGAGGATTACTGATACCGCATAGAGTCACTAGGGCATCGGGGTCTTAAGAGACTGCTAGGATAACTATGGAGTTGGTTCATGCAATGACACTTCCCCATATGCATCTTAGGTTTCGTACATGTGTTGGTTGCCTCTAGTCGAGTATGTTTTACCTGGTTATCTATTGTACCTTTTGAGTTAGAAAGATTTTAGGATCCCTTTTTTAGTTTGTGTTTTATTTGTTGTTTTGGGTGTTTGATATCCAAGTGGGGTATGTTGTTATCTTCTCAGCACAGTGGGAGTGGACCATTTAGGTTCCACAAGATCGGGTAGTAGTGATTCTTTTACCATTTGAGATTTTGACATTCGTATACCAGTGCTAGATGATCCCTTTAGCAGTTGTACCTTCTTGTTCCTCACTATTGGAGATATGTTCTTATCTTTCTCATTCTATACATTCTTGTATATTTGTATCAATTATTCAGGAGATATCATGTTGTACTTTATATTGGGTTATTGTATTATATTGGTATTCGATTATTGTATTACATACTGTGACATGTGTAGTGGATGTGGATTATTATGGATACCTTATGGTACCAATTGTATTTATGTTTTCCTTTATAGGATGTTGTACTTATCATTCATTTGTGTACATTATAATTGTAATTATTTTTAATCTAAATATCTATTTTGATATACATAATTCTACATCATGGGACCTTCAAGGATTTTTAACTGTAATTGAGTTGTGTATATGTACTTATTTATATCTCATGGATGTATTGCTTCCACATTGTTATCATCATTGTTTGTAAATACTTAAGAAAAAATTTATTTTGTAAACATAGTGACTTGTATTAGGTTAAATTCTCTTGGGTTCCTTGGCAGGGCATTACAGTGCATGCTTCACACATGCTCCGGCTCCATCATGCTCTCCTTTGCCATGTCTAGTTTCAAAGAAGTTCCAAAGAAACTTAACATTGTGTCTAGCATGTTGCATGAATAACCAATTAAAGGCTTTTGTGGACTTAAACTGACCTACAATTTAAATTTACAAAAATGTACACACACATGAAAATTTAACTTTAAATTTAAAAAAAAATAGAATTGAAAGACTTTAAAATAAAATATAATGTACTTATCCGCACACCCATCAAACCAGATCCAATTTTGTGAAGAATTTATCCCATGATTCACAAGATTATTGAAAAACATGTCGAAACAATGAGCCATGTAGCTCCTATCATGAACCCTATCGTCACTAATATAGAAATGAACCTCCTTGATGATAATGCGTTCATTTTGATATATACTTTTATCTCATCCAAATCGAATTGTGCATGTTTATAGGTCACATGCACAAATATTGCAACTTGATTAGAATGATAATATTAACTTTGGAGCTTTGTTTGAGGGGAAAATGTATAGTTCTCTGCAAAATCTACAATTGAAAGAATACAACCAGGTGGAAAACAATTTTTGGAATTAGGAAACTGTTTAGCTTGCCATTGTGCACCATGATAATGTTGGATATGTGGATAAACCATAGATTAAAATCTATCCATGAACTGAAGGTACGCCAATTCACTCTCCTTTAATGTAATTTTTTTTATTCACCTCTTGTCTTCATTTGGTATGTTTCATATTCAAATCTCTTCCACGGGACTGGTGTTGTAACATCAATATTATCAAATTGTAAAGGAAATTTTTGTAAATTTCCAGAATCATTGAATTCATTTTTTATACACTGGACATTGAATTCATTTGAGTCTTCTGATTTATCACATAAAATGGACATTACAAATTTTGTTGTACTTCCAGTAATAAAATCTAGATTAAGTATTGCCATAACATTTTTATATGATTGCAAGTATAAGTGAAACTCAACATGATTTTGACAAAATATTTCACAAACCTTATTTATGCCTATGAAGAAAGGGCACAACATCTCAAACATTCTCTGACCTATTTTCACATCTGAAAATTCTTGTTTGAATGCTTCAAACAATTCACTTTATGTAGTATCGACCAAATGTTTTGGATGTGAAATATTCATACCGGTCTCTTCATCTTTCATTTGTAAAGTGTCCCTTCTATTGGAAGAAACACGAGAGTCATTGGTCCAAAAATCAATGACCCATCTTCTTACATCTTCAGAAATTCTATCTTTACGAGGAGCTCTACAAATCTATACCCAATTCTTTTCAATGTCCATATCCAACATATTTCTCTTCCTAATATATCTCTGGACAGTTCTTCAAGATACCTTGAGTAAATCAGAAATTGCTCGAACTTGATTTCTATGTGTCAATCTCTTACTGGAAATCATAGTCATCAACACTCATGTAGCAGCATTTGAATCTGATCCTCCATGATCTGCCCTGTTAACAATGATCAATGCATCTTGTAAATTTTGAATTATTGTCTCTTTTACTTGACCTACCATTTTCCTATTATCAATACCCAACAACTCCAAAATTGGAGTCATTTCTTTTTTCCTGAATAACTTTGCAAACAATTGTGACTTTCCCACCAAAGATTTATCCTCAAAATATTCCTTCCACATGTTTTTTAGATGCAATTTAATAGTGCTTTCATGTACTAGGTGCTCCGGTGCAATTTGACTAATACATGATTCCTCATTCATGTCCATCAAATTTTTCATTGTAGGATAAATATGTATACTTAGACTACTACCAATATCCTCCCCTAGTTGAGTTGCACCTTCTTCAACATCGATAGGTTCTTCTTCAACATCAACCAGTTTCTCTTCGACAAATTTCATATGACCTTTCATTTGGTCATCCCTTTTACGATCATGTTTCCTTGTTCTAGTCCTTTTATTTCCCATTGCTCATATATTTAAGCAAGAAATTTTTTATTTCTTTACTCCTTCGTCATTGAAAAACTTGCCTTCACACTCCTCTAGAAACAAAATGTCTTTGTAACTTCCCCAAAAAAATGCCTCCTAGATTTAAAAACCTGTTATATTCTAAAATAAGAATTAAAATTTACAATTGATATATATATATATATATATATATATATATATATATATATATATATATATATATATATATATATATATATATATATATATATACATATATATATATATATATATACATATATATATATATACATATACATATATATATATATATATATACATATATATATATACATATATATATATATATACATATATATATATATATACATATATATATATATATACATATATATATATATATATATATATATATATATATATATAAACAACTTATATATACCCTTCTATTTGAAAGGGTGAATCGCCCACGCGACCACTCATGGGGGCCAACCCCTAAGGGTACTCAACCCAGTAGGACTCAGTCGAGTCCTAATTGACCAAGTTAGGCTCGACTGAGTCATCCTAGGTGGCATGCCATGTTGGCAACCAAACCTTCAAAAACACAAAAAATGCAAAAATTTCACTTATGTTGTTTCTTTCTCTAGTGAAAATAGAAAATGTCAAAAAACTAAAAGTACCCTTTTCTAGATCTCGAAACTACGATTCTAGGTATATAAATTTATATTGTTTCATTTACAAAATGATAAACAAATTTGCTAAAAACTACATGTAGGTATAATAAGCTTTGAGAAGTCATTGATTCAGAAAATATAAAAAAATACTAAATCAATTAAAAAAATAATCAAAATCATATACGACACTAGAGAAGAGAGCCCTCAAAAATATATAATTTATTTGATTTTTGGTATAGTTTTGATAGGGGAAAAGTGGCAGGAGACAAAAATTATTGATTTCAGGTAAGTTCGACTTTGAATACTTATAACGAGCAAACTATAGATTGAAAACACTTCTTTCATTTTTCTTGCACTAGATATACATATCGTCTAAAACATATTTTGAAATTGGAGGAAAAAACAATGTTTTACTTATAAAGAATTGACGGGAAGTAAACCCCCCGATTTGCAGTATTTTTCAAGAAATGAAAAATAGACCTAAATTTTTTTTTAAAAAACATATTAATTTTTGTTCATATTAATTTTTAAAAATTATAGGCATAAAATTCATCCTATTTCACACATTTCATCAGTTTACATCATCTTCAAATTCTAAACATAAATGTGACTTTTATGCCCTTGAAGTTTTTTAGTTTTGGTGTTGTTAGTCTTTTCCTTTGTAAAAGGGTGACAACTTATTGTGCTTTTACCCCCAAATTCTATTGTACATTGGAATACAAAACCTCCTTTTCAAGATAGAATCTAATTAGCACAACCACAAGAGACAAGTTGCCAATATGGGATCTATGCCTTGAAAGGTTGTTTTTTGGGATTTCTAATAGATAATGCCAAGGAAATGGGATTGTAAATGACATATATGATATATGAAAGTAAGTACTATCCTGAGATAAAAGTAAGAATAAGTGCACCTAGAAATGGAATGGGGAAATGGAACTTTGGATCTAAATTTGACTGTCGCAAGAACCTCAAATCTCGTTGTAGCTCCAGACCTCTAGTAACCTGAGACCTGTAGCTTCTTGCTCCTAAAATTTCATAGAAAATTGGAAGCAACAAGTTGGTTTTTGACTTCTACCTAGGGACAAGTCAACTTCTCAACTTGTTCCTAGACTTTTCTACTCAATTTTTCTGTGGAAGTGTCTCTCTGCCCAAAAGGTATCTCTAAATCTACAGTTGAATTTGGATTGCCTTAACTTGAAGATTTGAGAAATGGTGTGCGTGTGTGTGGCTATATAGGGGTTTTCCTTGGTCAACCCGGGTTTTGGTGATTCTCAGCTCCACGAAGAGTCATCGGGATAGATAAAATGTGTAGTATGAAATGCATAAGAAAATGCCTAGATCTAACCCTATATGTTATAGAGTAAAACCCTAGCATGTAAATGCAATCAATATATGATTGAATGCATGCAAATAAACATGTAAATATGAAGCACCAATGCATAGATCTAAAAATAACAATGAAATCATACCCAAAAACAATTGGAAAGAACACTCATAGACATCATCATGATCTATTTGAACCTCCATGATGATGTAAATGACGTGTTGATTGTCTTGAATACTTGAGAAAGAATGCAGATACTTAGTGTAAATAGATGTAGCTAAACCTCACTTCAAGGGATGCCACCAAATTGGAGCTTCCACCTTGCAATTGCTTGTTATCATCAAATTGGGGCTTTCACCTTGCAAATTATTTCATGTTCCCAAACTGAGGTATGAGGGTTACTTTTATAGTGAAATTGGAAGACATAATTAAGCAAGCCGATTGTAGATCTAGAAACCTCGCACATGCTTCATGATAGACCAGGTCCCCAAATCTGGGCACAAGATCCTAAGGACAAGTCGACTTGTCAACTTATACCTCAGGAACAAGTTGACTTGTCAACTTGTACCTTGCGGACAAGTCGACCATTTGACTTGTCCCACCTAGAATTAGATGAGATTTGATTGGTGGTTCATAGTCAGTCCACAGGTGCAAGATCTGGATAGTCAATTGATTATGATGTCGGGATTGAATTTTGAGGCCATAAAAAGGTGACATAGGGCCAAGGAGGTGACATAAATTTTGCGATTGGAGGAAAAATAGAGGACACCTAGAAATAAGGTCGTACCTCAATTTTGCACAAGTTTGAAGGGATTATAGGACCCATATTTGAATAAGGTATGCATTAAGTGCAATTATGAAGTCCTAGAATGCAATCTATAATGTAAATTTAATAAAGTAGGTGCTAAAGAATCATTAAATTGTAGAGCACACACGTGCGTACAATTTAGGATGATACAAGTACTAAACATTATTTCCCAACAAGACATATTCAAATTTCACCTTGCCAAGGGACCATCCTTTAAAGCTTACATAATAAAACCTATTGATTACAAAAAAAATAAATGCATATAAGACCTTTAATTGAAGAAAAAAATTCCTTAACCAAGTGGGAGCTCTATCCAGTTGCCTTGTGACCATAAAAATGGTGTAGCTTTGAGCTAAGTTACCATGTTCTTAGTCTTAAACTTTCAAATCATAACTTCTTGAATTATTTGGCAACAATCCATATTGAGTTGTGACAAAGTTTCATCAAGTTGTTTTATGAACCTCAAAAGGGTATAATTCACTATAATAGTCTTGTAAGCTCATTAGTCAATAATATGTATTGAGCTCAACACTAAATACCTTACATGCCTCCAAAACTAAAACTTCAAAGTAAATGTATTCTTCAAATTTGTTAGCACCAACAATCAAAGAAAAGGGAAAATGAACAAACTAAAGATAAAAATGCTTCTCGTTTAAAAAACCATCTCAAAGCAAAATTCTAGCTTGAGATGAGGGAAATTCCTCCAACCCATTAGGAAGGCTTTTCTTTCAGAGCTATCAATTCATAATATTTATACATGAAGATTCAATATATTTTGTAATTTATTGATTCGTATTTCATGAATAATTGTTCATATAAATTTTAGAATATTATAATATTTAAATTAGAAGTTAATGAATTATTTTTGGAGTCAAATTCAAAGAGATTATATCTCATGAATAAGTAGTTATATAAGTCTATTTTTAGTTGGAATGAATGATGGTGATGTATGAATGATAATGATATCCACATCAAGATTTACCAAGAGTTCACTCATCTTAATATTTTTTTGACTCAAAGAAACTTAAAAAATAGAACAAAAGTAACTAATTTGTTGAAAATGAGTTCAAAACTAATGACAAATTAATTGAGAAAAATAAATACAACAGATTCAATTTTGTAAATATTGGGAATGAACCCAATTTTGCATTGACCATAATGAATCTTAGTAGATTAAATTTTATTCAATGATCACCTAAGCAATATTTTACTTGGTAATTTTGTCCCACATCTCTTATAGAATATGCAACATCCATAGAAAAATAGAGGTATTTTAAATTGATAAATAGTTGTATAAACTTTTCTCAAACTTTAGTTTATATAATTAAATAACTGCAAATCAATTTAATTTAAGTTTTTAAAAATGGTATAAAAAGTGCTATTTATATTGCATAAAGTTTTTATAATTATTATATGCACGCATGTGCATGCACACACACACATATGTATATACATACAAACACACACATATACATAAGATATTTTCTATTATTTAGTTAGTGTATGTGTTTTTTGGCTCATTATGTGTGACCTATCCATATAGCTAAAAGAATATCGCATGCACATCCTGCATCCATGCTATATTCCTTGACTCACATGGGTGTCTGAGACAATGAGCTTGCAGAGCCTAGCAGTTAATCTTAACAATTAGCTCTTCTATTTTAGATAGTTAATCTTTTTAATCTATCAGTGTACTCCAATTAATTTGGTTCTTTTAATTATGCATTTCATGTCATTTAAGTCTTAAATTCCATTAAGTTGTCTTGATCCCCCTTTCTAACCATAGTGCTAGTAGAAGTGAAGTGGTACAAGGGTTGATTCATTCCTTGGGGTTTCATCAATCTTGGGGGTAGTGAATTCCCTTCCCCACATAGTCAATAAGCACCATAGTCCTAGGAGGGTTATGTTGATAATCAACAGTGTCTAGGTGGACTATGTTGCTAATTAACAATGTCCAATCTACTTTTTTGAAAATTGAGTTCTCTTTGTCTCACTCTTATATTCTTAGATCCACAACTCTTTTCTCATAGATCTAAAAAATTGCATATAATAAGAAGGAAAAATTATTTTTCAACTTTGATTGATGATGAAATTTTCATAGAATAAATGCTTCAAATGTTGATGCAATAACATGATACATCATCATGAAATCTACCATGAAAACATAATTGAAGATGTCTTGTTGTATCTTATTACCCCTTTCAACCAATTTTTTTCTAGAAATGAACTTGTAGATGAGAGATTGAGATGTGTTGTATTGAAATGAGCTAGGAGTGATGCCTTACATAGGGTTTTTAGGGTCATTTTGCACTCAGGAAAACATATAATGGTCATAGCCCAACGTAGAGGCCAAATCTAGAAATGTCAAGGCCTACACTTTACTCTCACAAAATTTAAGCCAAAAAATGTCAAACTATTTTGATAATCGTGGACTATGTCAATAAATGACAACATTCTACCAAAGGTATGCTTGAGTTTTAAGAGAAGGAAGATAATAGTGCCCCAATATTAGATCTGTAATTAATATTGGGATTGTCGACATTGAAGTGGGGATTTATGTGCAATGAAATTAAAAAATAGAATAGAATCTCATATGATCCTGAGATGTTATAGAATAAACTTGTAGATTAGAGATTGAGATGTGTTGTATTGAAATGAACTGGGAGTGATGCCTTACATAGGGTTTTCAGGGTCATTTTGCACTTAGGCAAACCTATAATGGTCATAGCCCAACGTAGAGGCCAAATCTAGAAATGTCAAGGCCCACACATTACTGTCACAAGATTTAAGCCAAAAATGTCAAACTATTTTGATAATCGTGGACTATGTCAATAAATGACAACATTCTACTAGAGGTATGTTTGAGTTTTAAGAGAAGGAATATAATAGGGCTCTAATATTAGATGTGTAATTAATATTGGGATTGTTGACATTGAAGTGGGGAGTTATGTGCATTGAAATTAAAAATAGAATAGAATCTCATATGAGCTTGAGATGTTATAAAATAAAAGTCTTGAGATGTTATAGAATAAAAGGCACACTAAAATAGGAGCTCAAAGAGGAGCGTGTTGAGATTTAAAATAGAATAGAACTCATATTCTTGAATTAAATATTAATTTAAAGCTAGGAACTTGGTCCCAAAAGTTCTTAGAAGAATGGAAAGCTAAAATGAGTGCTAAAATAGTGTGAAATTGATCTCATTAATTAAAGAAGTGTTAAAAAGGAAATTGAATAGAATATCCTTATATCATATACCATATTTATAATATATTGCAACTATATAACAAACTAATATCCATACCTAAGTATAGCTTACTCATTGGAACTATACCTAAGTGTAGCTTACTCATTGGAACTATTATATATCATTGAATCCCCTCCAATACCAATTACAAGTGGCTAAGAAATGGTCTCAATCTCATAAAATAACTATTTTCTCCAGGGATAAATGAAAAGGCCAAAAGGACATGTGGCAAAGAATCCGCATTGGTAGCAATGAAAATACTGCAAACAAATGGATAAAAGAATGCTAAAATGAAATGTTGAACAACCATTAATTTTTGGATTAAAGAAGTACGCCAGTTTCATCGTACGGTGGAGGTGAGACCTCACTGTACGGTGATTCCACAATACGGTGAAGAGAAACATAGGTACAGTGGAAGTGAGACTTCACCGTATGGTGATTCCACCGTACAGTGAAGATCTGTATGGGTACAGTGAAGGTGAGTACCTGATGGAGTACGAAGATGCTATCTATGTACGATGATTCCACCGTATGGTGGACCATACGGTTAGGCTAGTAGATTGTTCTATAATGTAACAATTTCTATACCGAATTCTACAACGAATCAAAATCTCCTATTTACACTTCTCTTGGATTAAATCTCACACTTCAAATCAAGTTCATTTCCATGCATTCATCAACTAGACCATTGAGATTACAAATCATGGAGAAATTTTTTTTTCTATGTTTCTACAGACAGAGAATTACCCCCACATTTTTGTAATTATGAAGTCCTTGATGTGCATTTACTCAGTGATTATCTTGACCAAAGTTTACTGAAGCATGCCTCACATTTTCAAATATTATCTCATCGTACACTTTGCATATGTACTAAAAATAAATCCTAAAATTAGCCGTAAAGTTAATTTTAAATTTGGCATTTGAGCGGAGAATTTTACCCATCTCTCTTCACTTTAATTGAATTACATTGCTTAGCTTTGAATTTTAATTTTTGTTTAAAAGGGCAGTAAACAAAGAGATATAGTGTATATATAATTATCTTCATGTCAAGTGTGTGTCAACATAAAAAAAGTTAAACGTCATAGTTATATTATTTATAAAAATTGAATGCTTCAATTTATAATTTCAAGAAACATTCAATTTGTTAGACTTAAGCACTAGCCTATTAGCACATTTTATACCATGTGTTGTAATTGGAAGTGTCACAATATGAGATTTGAGGAAATTCAAGTTATGACTGCAAATGAAGATGAACCCAATTTCTGTAAGTGCACATATAGCGAGTTCCATTCTTTTTGTAAAGGGACATTGAACAAAGAGATTTAGGGTGTACAAATAATTCTTTTGATGTCAAATAGTAAGTGCTAATATTACAAAGATAGGAATTGGATTTAATTTTGTTGACTTCAGAAGTAAACTATGAATACATTTTATACCATCTGTTGGAATCAGAAACATCACATTATGAGATTTGAGGACATTTGAATTCTGGCTATAAAATGAAGATTATCCTAATCTTTCCATGCCTTCACAACATCTTACTCTCTATCAACCTGAGAAGAACCTCTTCCATGATTGCCATGGCAAAAACCCACCTGGTTATTGTTTAATAATGCATTAAAGTGAGATTGTGGAGAAAAACTAAATTGCATCTTTCAAACCAAAGAACTGATTACTTCAGCATATAAAAAGTTCCACTAAACATCGGTGAACTATGAGTTTGAATTTAGGAAAGAAATTTTCAAAAGAACTCCCATTAAACTTCATACTAGGGCAAGGTGCCCATTAATTGAGCACCCCCACGTTCAAATTTTACAAAGTCATGCAACCCCCAAATGATATAAAGAAAAAGTACGGGCAATAAGACCATTTAATGATTGAACTACCATTTACTTTAAGTATAATTGGAGGTAAAAACAAGATTTTGAATCAATATATTTCAGCATATTTTAAGTACATTTAGAAGTTAAAACTATTGTGATTTTAAATTGACATCGACCAATTATTATGCACCCTTTGTGTCATCTTATAAGTGACTCTTGAGTACAAGGTGTACAATATGCAAGACTAAGAACTTTTAATCACTTATTCAACAAACAATACTAAGTTGTACTAACATCAATATATCCTATCACAATTATTGGAATATGTATATATGTAGTCTTTTCACCTAATTCCATTCAAAATATGAGTCTATTTCCAAAAATATAAAAGTAACCAATAATACAATGTCTTGCCACAACTATAGCATCAAAAATAGTATTTTTCTCTTTTCACTAATCTGGACCCTTTTCATACATCACATTTCTTTTGGGCAATCTGCATGCAAAGACTACTTCAAGTTATGCACTGCAATCATATTGAAAATAGAACGGGCTTTGATAATCATGTATTAAGTTCAGGCATTGTATGACTATTAATTCTTTGTTGGAGGTCATGAAAACGGTAATCACCCCAGGAACTATTATTTTTCGTTATCTTTCCTAGGTGCTTATGTTATTTTCTCCTTACTACACTTTGATTATATATTGGTTCAGCAAACTGTCTGGCTCATACTATAACCCGCTTTTGTACTTTGGAAGCTTTTCTCTAATTTTTGTAGGAATCAAATTAGGATAACCAATAATGTTATTAAAGAGAAGTTGTCGGTACCTTTCAACATGAACTGGTCCCCTTTGCACTGATCCACCATTTTGAGAGGTGGATGCTTTATTGTTCGATGTGTTAGCAGCATTTGTAGCAATCACTAGTGTGACAATAGCAGCTTGATTGGCAGAATTTCCACTGTTAGCATTAGGTATTAAAAAAGGACTAATTACATTTGAAGGAGCTAAAGACTACCTAAGAAAATCAATCTTCTTTTTTATTTCCAAAGCAGTAGCCTGAGTTCTTCCTTTTCTAGCTCTTTAGCTAAAATTTATTTCTCTCTTCTAGCCCTTTCTAAATCATCATCTAATTTGGATGACTGATCTAAAGGGATCCTATCACTGGGAGGCTCATTTATTAAAATCCCTATTGAAATTTGTTTACCCTTATCTTTAGGTATTCTAGGTTCAACCATTTGACAGATAATAGGTTGTTCAACAGTTGTCTTTGGTGCCCTAACATAATTTATAGCTTCCAAGGTCAACAGTTGCCTTCTTAACTTCTCTGATCTAATTAGGGCCTATCTCTTCACAACCTCCTTTTCCTTTTCTCTCTCCCTTATAATGGCAATCTATTCCTGGATTCTTTTTTCCAGATTAAAATTTTCCTCAAAGATATCTTCAGAATCTGGGAGAGTTGTTTTGAAATCTGAATCTTCATCATGAAATTCTTGTTGTTCATCTCTAGGGTTATGAGGGCTTTCAGAGGTAGAAACCCCCCAGGCTGGAGGATTATTTCTTCCTCCTAGGCCCCTACTTTTACTTCTTGACCTTCTATCTTTCACTTGAGACTCTTTGTTTATAAACAATCCCTCATTATTATGCATTTCATCATCTCTTTGAAAGAAATAATCATTATATCCATCTAACCCTAAATCCACACCCCCCTCACATTCATAGGCATTCTCTTCTTGGCCAGGATGGGTTAGGTCATTTCTATTTGTGTTTTTCATTTGTCTCCATGTCTAAGGTATGCCTTTATCATTATGATCTCCTCTCGACTGATGAGCCCTAGAAGTACTTGGAAGTTCTCCTTCCAATCTATCCTCTGGATGATTCTTCATTCTAGCCCTAGTAAATCTTTGACTCATGGCTAAAAAGTATATATGATAATCTTTATTTTTAATCTTTACTTAGCACTACTGCAGAGATTCTCAAATTCGCCACCCAACACAAGTTAGGACTTATCTTATTAACTTAATAGGTCAGAGTACTTAATACTTGGGATTTATCAAAGAATGACTTTATAACACAAAAATGCAAATCCTACTAAATTTTCAAAATATTGCACAAAGCAATGGATTGCAAATAACTCTCTTCCTTTCAATGGTAACTGATTGGTTCTGACAAATAAGAAGGCTAGGAGTCTAGCTCAACTTGTACCTGTGTTATTTGATTGCAAAATTTATAACACCAGAGATCTTCAATTCAGATTTATCATAATTGTATCATCTATATTCCCCAGTAGAGTCACCATTTTGTTGGTTCCCAAACCAAACTTTATGCTTTCAAAAGAAACCAATACATCTATAGTTTCTTAGGAGGGGTTAGATCCAAATATGAGCTCTAAGATGACCGGACCAACTATAGGGACAAGACTGCCCTCTGCACTTTTGGCTCTACAAGACCAAGGAGGGTGCTCCTAATCCAGTAAAACAAAACTTACTTCACTAATTATTGACTGGATTTTAATATAATAGATGGATGGTAAGAGAAATCTAAATGAGCCCCACTCATTTATTGATTCTCCATTATCATAAGATGAATCAAAACATGTAGGTCTTAAAAACTTCTAAGATTTCAACTGATCTATAACAAACTTTTTAGGAATACAACAAGATCCTATCAGGTAATTATCCTTATAAAGTAGCTCCACTACTGACTAGTTCCTTATTCATTGGGTGACATGTTTTCTGCAATATGAAATAACTCAAACAATATACTAAACCTTGATGAAATATATCCTTAGAAAATACTAACACCCTATGGTGATTCTGATTCAAAGGACTCATGAATTCACACTTCTTATTTATATCCTTATGCAAGCTTTAAAAAGTTAGTGTTGTATCTAGAGCTTATTTAATTTGATCTTTAGATCAAAGCTAAAGAATATCAACACTTACATAGAAATAATCCATGCAATGAATCTGATAATTCATAACTCAAAGGGAAAGCACACAAAGGAGAGATATAAACTCATAAATTTATCAAACTTGCTATATTATTTTTGTATACACAATGCTTAAACATGCAAACCAATTGAATATCTTACTGAAACAGTAATGCCTGCTATTCTATGAAAATTCTTGGCCTTGATACAATTTATTATATCCTAGACTCAGAAACTTGTTAGACAAATGCTCAAGTTCCAGTCCTTACAAATTGATCCTGGAAATCCTTTTATAGAACAAGGATTTCAAACAAGCTTCAGATCAATTAGGTCAAACAATAAGGTCATTCAGTGGAGACCAAGGGCCTAAAGCCCTCAAAGCTATCACTAATTTGTAGTCTTAAAAAATGGAGGTTAAAATGGGCGCCAAGCCTTTTGTAATAGTTTCCTGAAATAGCTCTTAACTTTGCCAGGTGCCAAAATGATCCAATCAATTTATTCTTGTTTTAATAAACAAAAACCCTTAGAAATCTTTCTCAAAGTAACAGTCCTTTGTTTTTAACTGGTATGGCATTTTAAGAAATAATTTTGATCCGGGCGACTACCTGATAGTCTTGTTTTTTTACTTTATTACCTTTAATTGACCTTGGAAAATCAAACTGAATGCATCTTGTCACTTCTCTTCAACCGACTCAAAACCCTGGCAAAAACCCTAGCAGAAGATTTAAATTTTGAAAAATAACAGTTAATCGATTAGGTTTAAAACATGACCATTGATCTTCATCTTTTTGTGGCACATCGGACAACTTTCTTTTAATATATAACAGTCACTTAAGCCTTATAAAATAACTTAACCACGTCAACCAGCCACATCACCTTTCCTTCAACCAATGAGAAATGAGCATGTCAGCACATCTGGTGAAAGGACCCACCACTTTATCAGTTATCTCATCGGACGGCTTTCGTAAGATAGCAATCATCTTTCTTTCGAGCATCTTTCCTTCACAAAGATACGACAGTCGTTAGATCATCCTACACCTGCAATCACTTTATCTTACCCACGTCCAAGCCACTTAACCTTAAGTCATTCAGTGACTACGTGACTAAAGGCTTTCTCCTAGTCATTGAATGGAAAACTTAACCTTGGTCTGATCAAGAGATCACGTGAATAAAGGCATTCGTGTGGTTACTGAGCATTTCATTGACCCTTGGTTTAATCTTGAGAAAATGCGTTGACCACCCGATCAAATCTTTATCAATAGCCCAGATTCCTTCTCAGCATACTCTTTATTATTAACCCAGGCTTTATCTAGCGATTAAGCGACTGAAGAAACTCCAAGTCGCTAAATGATTTACTTAACCCAAGCTCGGTCCAAAGAACACATGAACACTGTATTGGCTAGGTCACCAGATAATTTCTTAATCTTGAGTTTGATTCAGAGAACCAGCGCTAGCCCTCAATCTTCATCATGTCTAATGCTCCTCGTTTGATTAGCTGAGCCCATAATTTAACTCACTTTGGATCTGAAGATTCAACAACAAAGGGAAAACCTTGACCGGCTTCTGACTGTGATTAAACTTGGAGACCATGCGAATGAGCAATTCAAATGATCTCTGAATGAATCCTCGACCTTAGGTTACATCATGAGAACACACGAAACCCCTTTAGTCACCAAATTGCTGAATGGAAAACTCAACCGCCCAAGACTAACCTCAACTTGACCAAATCCATCTGGAGATTACATGAACAAAAGACTTCGCTGGGTCTCGTAATCATTTCTTTACCATGGGTAAAATTAGGAGAATAAGTGAATGCCATTGATCAAAATAGGACATACGACCCACAATGAATCTTTAAAAACTTCATGTCATGACCGGATAATCAGGAGATTGAGTGACTGAAGAAAAAAAAACCATTTTCCAGGTCACCTAATGTTAAGCATTTAATTGCCAAGACTTTGAGATCATGCGAACACTCAGTCGTGCAATCGTTGAAAAGAAGATTTAACTGCCCAAGAAAGAAAATAAACATGTGCATAAAGGGGATTTCAGTGGCCTGGAAAAGGTAACAAAGAAATAGAAAAGGCCAAGGAAAAGGTAACAAATAAATAGAAAAGGCCAAGGTAACATGGAAAAGACCTATTTCAGAGACCTTAAAACTTGAATTTCTTCCTGGTTTTTGCCATTGAGCACATGCGCTCTTGAATGGGGCTTGCATAGACATTGAACAATCACAGGCTAAGGGTGCAAGCCATTAAACATCATACATTATCTTTTCATATTAAAATAAGTCACAGTAGGATATGACAACTTTTCTAGGGCTTTTGCAAGAAATAGACCTTTTTCATAAGATTTTGGCTATGACAGGAAAATGGGCTAACAGACAGCTATAAAAATTCATGTAATTTGGAAATGCTTAATGAGAAAGCTTGCTTGGTTACCATAAGATGTTACCTAACAGTTGTTACAACAATTGATAATTTTATTATCCCTCTAAGTTGCCAGTATGGGTACGGGCATGGGTGCAGGTATGGGTACGAGAACCTGGTGCATGGGTACATGCAAATTTTTTTTGCCCTTGGGTACGTGGGATTGAGTACTTGTGTAAATAACAAATTTTTTGAAGAAATATACAAAATTGTAAAAAAATCATTTGATATTATGATACTTCATCATTGATCAATGTAAAATGCCAAAGATAAATATTAAATGCCAATTGATAGTTCAGAATTTCAATATTCAGTCATATGTCATATTATATATCATATATGTCTAGGTTTACAATTCAAATGAAAATTATTACAGTTATTAAATTGACAATAAAAAATAATAGTTGTCTTCTATCTTCATCAATCATCATCCATTGCATTTGTTGCAAGTTCAACATCATTTGAAGCCAAAATAGTGCCACTCGCACTAGTTGCATCATGTGTAGGTATCTCATCATCATCAACCATAGTGACTCTAGCAAGATCTTCGATAATTGCATCCAAACTGGTGCACTCAGGGGTTACATTCCAATACTTCACTAACCCATTCCAATTGCATTCCAATAGGTTACACTTCATTGAATGGATAAAGGAGTATGTACTCCAATTCCATTCAGTAGAAGAACTTGCATCCCATTGAAATTGGAGAGAATTCCCACAAAATTTTAAAATGAAAAATGCAAAATAAATTAAAGAATGTTCAATGCTGAATTCTACAATACAAATGATAAAATAAAAAACAAAAAAAACTTGCTTGGATAGAATCTTGATTGCAAGAGGTTGGAGTAACAAATAATCTTGACCATGTCGGTACCACCATGTACGAGCATCCATTTTGGATTGGTCATTAACAACACAAGGAGTATCTTCTATTCTTGAGATGAACATGTCAAATTCTCGCATAACATTTTCCACCACTTTTGGATTTGAGAAGAGCCTTAAATGCCCACTTGTACCTAGTAGCAACTTTAGAATATCTATATGGTGTTCTCCCTAGCAATGAAAATACTTTAGAGCTATAATGCACAGGAGATAGTGCATATGCAAGGAGGTGCAATGGAATGGTCATCTAATTCCAACGACAGAGAATGGTTGATTCCACCCTATTGAAAAAGGTTTCTTCAAGGTCATTCTCTTTTTTTGCTATTGCGATTTTTATTTTCTCTATCATCTTGTCCATGCCATCATAGACTTCCCCCAAACATGGTGCATCTCTATCAAAAAACTTGACCATACCCATGATAGGCTCTGTGAAATTCAAGACATTTCACATGAGCCCACCAATCGTCATCTAGGATCAATGACTTGACTTTTGGGCCCTCTCTAAATTTGTCCGCTTCCAAACACCACATTGGTTGCTAATGCCTCTCGCACCTTCAAAAGTTGTCTCATAACAATTGTATGTGATTCAAATCAGGTCTCAGCAATCTAGGATCATGTTAATAGAACATTAAAAAATATTATATCCATATTGAATGTAGCATAAATAAAATAAAATAAAATAATTAAATTTACCTTAAACAATTCCAAGCTCGAAAAAGTACTAACAATGCCCCTCACAATCAACCGTCCTAAAAAACATTGCCCCTTTGGGGGACACTATAATAACATTTATGAATGGATAGTTTTTGCAATCTTTCCTCGATTGGGAATAGTAGAACCTCCTGATTTAACCCAAGAATATCTAATTGGTATCATTGATATCTCTACAAAATTCTTCTCTCTTTCCCCATAAGGTGATACACACCTTTTCATACCCAGGACTTGTGAAACCAAGAGATGCCCTATTGATTGCCGACACCATTTCCCACCAATATGGCGGTCTCACCAAGTTGAAAGGAAGACCATTGGATTAGATGTAAGAGACCATTTTTTTTCTACAATATCTTTTGCTTCCATTTTAAATGTTTTGTTCAATGGACCTCTTTTGTGGAAAAGATTGGGAATTTCTTCTTCATCTTCATAGAGCATATTTGTAAGAAGGGATGTTGGGAGGCCATTACTGAATCCGTAGGTAAAGTCATTGTATTTTTTCTTTGTGGCAGGATGATCTCTTAGTCTTGCTCTTTCAACCATATTATCACTTATTGTTCTCTAAAGTATCTCACTATTTGTCCAGTAGCCAACCCCTTCTTATCTGGTGCTTCACACATTCTAATCCCTTTCCCATAAGGGCCAAAAAAGTGAAGTTTCTCTTGATAAAACGAGCTCTTAAAATTGACTTTGCACTCATTACTATTCCAAAGATATCCCCCACCTCCTAGAAGTTATTCAATCATTTTAGTGTGTCAACATAAAGGATGTCCTTTATCAATTACAAATATTTGGTTTGCATCCACACCCACTGAACTTGAACTAGTGGCCATTCTTGCAATTTCATCTTGCTATTACAAGAAATAACACAGTTTTAATTTAGAAAAATAAAATTCAAGCATAGAAGTTCAAAATGAGGATCAAAAAATATTATAACAAATAGGTAAAATTGTTTCTTTAAAAAATAAATTAGAAAAAAAAACTTTAAAAAAATCATCAAAGTCTCGAAACATTTTGTTAGAAGACTAGAGAATAGGGTTAAATGCTTATATTAGATGCTTACATCTCCTTTGTGTAAGCTATCTTGCACTCCTCAATCAATCCCCTTCGAAAAAAACCAGCGGCCCTTTAAAATGCCAAAATGAGACAAGAGAGGGTAGAAAGCAAAGAGAAGAGTTATTGTTTTGTTTTAGGGGGAAATGGCTTCATGTGGGTTGTTTTAGGATTTCTTGCAAAATGGCTTTTATTGAGTTTGGGTGCTTTTTCTCACTAAGGCCTGCAAGTACCTTGTAGGTACGCCTCAGCTATGCCTTAGGCACACTAGGTGTGCCCCAAGTGCCCTAGGTGCACCGTGGGTACATGGCGCACACCCATAGAGCAATCAATGTGCCTAGGACGTACCCTGTGCTCACTTGGGTGTGTACCCCGAGTGAACCTGCTCTAGGTGCGGACTAAGAGGCACAAATGGTACAATGGATTTCATGACGATATCTTTCATAGTTGACCTTTTCCTTGGAAGACATGGACCATACTTACACCCGTTACATTACATTAGGCTGGATTTGTCTTGTGAGGAGTCTTGGTTGTTTGTGCTAATGTAGCTGGGGAATAATGACATTGTATTTTTTTTGCGTAAGAATGAGTATTGGTAATTGAGATGCGTGAAGTGGTAGACTAATTTTCTAGACCAAGGTCTTTAAATTGAATCTCACATAATTGTATATATGTAAAATAAAGAAATGTGCTAGTTGTAGCCCATTAGATGCTGCATTTGCTGGAAACTTCCTTACTTATGAGATATAAAAATGGGTTCCTGATCATCGACCTTCAGTTATATCTTTAGCACAAAATAGGTATTAGGAATGCAAATGAATCTAAGCATACGTGTCACACCATCAACTTGACCCTGCTTTTTATTTAACATGTCAACTTGATCGACTTGTGCTGCAGATATTTGTTTTCTTAGGTAGTACTTTAATATAGTTGTAAATACATCTTGTGCAAATGTCATTATACTATATGACATAAATCAAGTTATGATTTATTGGCTTATTCTCTAAGTTACCGGATTCATCTAGAAAAGGTGAAATTTGAAATTCGGGTCTGATTCGAATTTGTGTCAAATTCAAGATTTCACTATGTAATTCATGCCAAATTTGTTGGCACGAACCTTGGATGAATTTTGAAGAATTTAAAACAAATTTAAAACCCAGCAGGCGGACCCGGAATGAATTTATAGACGTTTTGGCGAATTTAGGTTGAATTTGCAGGATTTTTCAATTGCTTTGACTTTCAAGGCTTTTTTTTATTGTTTTTTAATTTCTTTTTTTCGCTTTATACCCTAAAGCGTCACATTTTTCCCAGTATGCAACGTTTTAACTTGTGAAACGTTCTGTTTGGTGAAATCATAAATGTTTTTTTTCAATGTAGACTGTGGGTTAATGAAAGCTAAGTGTTTTTTTCAATTTGGACTGTGGGTGGATGGAAGCTAAGTGTTTTCTTTTTGTGAGAAGATAGAGTTGTGGGTGGATTGTGGAAGCTAAGCATTTTTGTGAGAAGATAGAGCAACATTTTTTTAAAGTTTGAACTATGGGTGGACTGAAAGTTTGAAACTGAATGCTTCATTTTTTGTGCCTTTGGACTATGGTTGGACTTTGAATGCTATTGTGGACTCAGAGAGCCAGAGGTATATGTAATAGTATTTGTATTTGTATTAGTATTAGTATTACTATTACTATTACAGTATTTGTATTTGTATTAGAGTCTAGACTATTAGTATATGTAAAATAGTAAATGTAATAGTATTTGTATTTAGTTTTAAATTTAAATTTATAAATTATATTAATATTTTTTCTAATTTTGTTTTGTTTGTAAATTATTTTTTGTAGATTCATCATTCAGACTCAAAGAATGGTTGCAAGTTCTTCTAGCACCGAAAACTCCCGCTTCAAAATAGACAGACGCTCTCCACTATGGAAATATGTGGAAATGGTTAGACCAATGCCAGGTGGAGGAGGTTATGTGTGGATTTGCAACCATTGCAAAGAGGAATCTAGTAGCTCTTATAGTAGAGTGAAAGCACATTTGTGTTTTATTCCTCAACAGGGCATTAAATTTTGTACAGGGAGACCAAGAGTTAATGGGGTACTAACTAAAACCCTTCTTCCAAACCACATTGTGAACAAATATATTCAAGAGAAAAAACAAGCAAATGAAGTAGCTGGGAGGTCAAGTTCTCATCCTTTACAAAATGCTAGGAAAAAAACAAAAATATCTTCTATGTCTTCAACTTCCACTCCCAATGAGCCACCCATAGAGGGCCATCCATTCTTGTGTGGTCCTCAAGAACTAGTACAGAAGAGAGTAATGGGGCCCTTGGAAACATCATTTCAAAATGAAGCTAGAGACATTGATGAGGAAGCCATAGCAAGATGCGTCTATGCATGTGGATTGGTGTTTAATGTTGTTCGCTCATCGTATTGGAAAAGAATGGTGAGATAAATTAATGAGGCTCCAAAGGGGTTCAAGGGCCCGGGTTATGAAAAGGTGTGCACCACTTTATTGGATAGGGAGGTGATCAATGTAGAAGCTTCCATGTAGCCCATCAAGGATTCATGGATCAAAACAAGTGTGACCATAGTATCAGATGGATGGAAAGATGAGAGAAATCATCCTTTGGTCAATGTGATTGCAGTGTCCACAAGAGGTGCAATGTTTCTAAAAGCTATGGATTGTGAAGGAGAGGTGAAGGATGGTCCTTTCATTGCAAACATTCTCATCCAAGCCACTGAGCAAGTTGACCCTCAAAATGTTGTCCAGGTAATAACCGACAATGCCAAGAATTGTAAGGTTGTCGGCTTATTGGTTGAGTAGTGCTTCAAACACATTTTTTGGACACCTTGTGATGTGCACTCACTCAACCTAATGCTGCAAAAAAATGGCACTAAGATTGAGTGGATTAAAAAAATGTATGAAGAGGCGCAGGAGATCCAAATGTTTGTCACGAACCACCATATGACTCAAGCCATATTTAGACAATTCTCAAAATTGGAGCTCTTGAAGGTAAGTTCAATTGTTTAAAATTTAAACATATTTTAGAATTGTAGTCACTTTAATCTTGATCTTAATTTTAATTATTGTTTTGAATCTTTTGATCTTAAGATAGGTTGATGAGACTCACTTTGCCTCCAACACTATTGTTTTGAGACACCTTGTCAAGGTTAAAGAGGCATTGTCTAGAATGGTAATCAGTACTAATTGGAGCATATGGAGGCAATCTAATAGTGCCAAGGCAGCTACCATTAAGGCATTGATACTAGATGACTCTTGGTGGGATCGTGCTAAGTACCTTTTGAAGTTCACTGAGCCTATTTTGAGCATGATCTGATACATTGACATGGATAGGCCTTGCTTGGGTGAGGTATATGATGGCATTGACTCCATGATTGAGGATATTAGAAATATCATAAATGAGAAAGATGAAGATCCAAATGAAAAGTTCTTCAAGGAGCTACAGGTAATCATGGTAGAGAGGTGGAACAAAATGACTACCCCTTTGCATCTACTTGCCTTTGCATTGAGCCCCATGTTCTATAGTCAATCGATCCTCAGTGAGAGTACCACTAGAGTTTCCCCATATAGAGATCTTGAAGTTGCTCAAGGGTACAAGGCAGCCCTTTGAAGACTCTTTCCTGAGCACCTACGACCTACAGTGAGGTCTGAATTCATGAGTTTCGCGAGCACCGATGATTGTGGTCTTGAAGCTCTTGCAGACAAGAAAAATGTTGATGCTCATAAATGGTGGTACTTCCATGGACAAATGTACCATCTCCTGCAACCCATTGCCATCAAAATTTTATCACAAGTAAGTTCTTTACTCTTAAGATTCTAATTTCTATTCAATATTGAATTTATATTTTAAAAAATTATATTCAAAACTCTTAACTCTCTAGTTTCAAAATTGTAAATATTGCTAGGTTGCTAGTTCATCATCATCTAAGAGGAACTGGAGCACATACTCCTTCATCCACTCAATAAAACGCAACCGACTAAACTCCAAGAAGGCAGATAACTTGGTCTTTGTGCATTCAAACTTGAGGCTCACAACGCACAAAGACAATACTTACAAAAAAGGGGAGGCACATCATTGGGATGTTGAACCAAAGTCTACGGAGTTGGAAGCCCACTTTGATGCACTTGCAATTGATGATGGTGATCGTGAGCTACATAGTGATGTTGAGGCTGGTCATGAGGCTGGGCCTAAGGCTGCTAGTACTGATGCTAGTGGCATTGTTTGTGCTTCTAATCTGCAACAACATAATGATGATAATTTTTTTGATGATTTTTTATGATATTTTGATCACTGATGAAGACTGATAGTGATTATTAATGTTGACGTTATTGTTTTTAAACTGAAACACTGATATGGTGGTGTATTTTGACATTTTGTTATGTCTTTGAACTAAAAGTCTAAAACGATAATATATGTGGTGGTGTATTTTGCTATGTTACTTTATTATTAGCATAGTAATGTATGAACTTATTTGCTGCTGCATACGTTTACATATAGGTATATAAAAAAATTAAATAAAAAAATCTTGTACGAACGAACCCAAAACAAATCAAACCCAGCCAAAAAAAAATTCGAACAAATTTCAAACTCGAATCTTGAACCTGAATCCGAACCGGAATCTGAACCGGCAACTTAGCTTATTCTCCATTTTTATTATTTAGGAAGTACATTTCTGGTGAAAACTTGTCAACTTCCCATGCTTCTACAAATACTTATAATACTTCAATTATGTATGTTACTTGCATTTCACTGACTTGTGGCAAGGAATTGATTTCTTTTCATTTAATAGAATAGCAAGGAAAACCAAGACGATAAGCTAAATGATTTTATAAGTAATTTCCAAAGTCAAACGTTATTATTTTAATCCTTTTCCCAAGAATAATATTTTAATTGATGTGAGGTTATCTTTTCTCCTGTCAACTCTGCTTCTTTTCTTTTTTGTAAATATCATGTAATAGTCAACCACACTAGGTGGAATCACATGTCCACCAAAGGTGGATCATCCTTCATTGTACATCAAAGTATGTGCAACATGTGCAACAATGGGAGGATGATAATGTGATAAGAGCACTAAAGGTGGATCTCACACACAAAGAGGTATGAGATGACAACTATCACCATCTAAAGTGGAATTTCTCCTAACCATGTGCTAAAATGAAATGCAAACTCCTAGGTGTCTCAATGACAACTAATATGCAAATGCATTATCCTAAGTAAACTTAAGTAAAGTGTAATTAGTAATATTTAATTACACCAACATGAACAAATAGGCTAGTCGGTCAACACACTAAGTATAGTAACTGAGCACAGTCTTGACAAAACACATATACCGAGCTAGATGATTACTGAGCATCGAGTACAGTTATAACCGAGCATTCAGATTTACCGAGCATCAGTAATTTACTGAGTGATGAATGCAGTATATACCGAGCAATACAGGAAGGACATAAAAGTTTTTAATGGCACAAAATACAAGGTAAACGGTTTACACCGAGCTAGAAAATAGTTTACATAGATCAAGGTGAAGATTAAATGCAGATGTAATCATTAAATGATTGTTGATCCCTATGTAATGATGTTTTAGGTTATTCATTTGGATCGTAGATCTTAGGTTTTCTAGATGATACCATAACCCTAATTAGGTTAAAATCTTTTGATATAAGAACTATCAAGATGTCATTTTTACAAGTACCATACATGAAGTAGTTGCCTACACAGACATCTAAAGATCAGACAAGGTTGTGAAGTTAAAGTTTTGACAGAGCATTCAAGGATTATATTCAAAAGTACATCAGAAGGCTACTGAGTAGTATTCAGAAAGAAATCTTTCACATCAAGGTGATAACTGTTAAGTACTTATCAGATCTGAAATCAGGCAAAGTAAGTTGCTACATATAGATCAAATATATTGTTACTTTCTAACAATTGTGGCATACTTAAACCTCTTAACAAAGTAGACCTAACAAGTCTTTTTGTAAATATCTTAACCAAGTGCACACTTAAGAGTGTTGATTAAATCCTCTAACCAGGTAAATCCTAATAGGTCTTTATTGTTACTCCTAACAGGGTAAGATCATTAGAACTGATCAAAATTTGTAGCCTTAATCTACAAAATTTAAAACTACAGTTAGTGAAGCTTTTTGGGTGTCATCCCCACAGCAGTTTTTACCTTCTTATAAGGGTTTCTACGATACCAAAATACTTGTGTATTGTGTATGAAGTTTCATGGATGTTTACATGTTAGATTAGAAAGCATTTGTAATTTTCAATAATGTTATGAATGGATGAAAAGATAACATGTCAGCCGATTAATGAAACACATTGTCTTAAGGATTCAGTTGAAAAAAAGTTTTGAAGGTTACCGATTCACCCCTCCCCTCTTAGTAACTCACCTTTCCATAATCCCAACAATTTATGCTTTGAGCTCAAGTGAGATGATAGATATTTATCCTATCTTGAAATCTAAGCCAAAGAATCAAGTAATTAAGGCACAAAGAAAATAACCTCAAGTCATCAAGTGATGTATTGAAAGATCTGATGCCAGAAGTTAATTGTGATGAGTATGCCACAATTATTGCTAAGTTTGATAGATTGGTGATTGTTGCAAGAGATCAAATGAAAATTATAGAGGATGCTCAAATGTATTGAGTCCAAAAGATGTGAGCATTAAAGGAAAAAGAAATGAATTCAATCCATTCCTTTGGAAAGTCATTTTATTAGTGAGTATGAACCAAGTCACAAAGCCTCACAAGGAGATGGTAAGATTCTTGTCATTATTTGTATTTTTCAATTTTGTTGAGGTTCTTGAGAAGAGAAGAAAAGATGAGACACATGAAGAACTCAAGAGGCTAGTAGAGATTTTTGTGGCTCACTCAGCTACAAATTTTGGTATATCAGTTGTAGAAGAAAAAATGAGCAAGAACAGAGGATTGAAGATGTTGAGGTAGACTTAGTTCTACTAGATATGTGTGCATTTCATGCATTAGAAGAGTTAGCATTGTTGCTGAAAGGACACATTGTTTTTACTGAATAGCCTATTAAAGAACTAGATGGATGGTCTTCAAGCATTGAAGACAAGTTTTGTTGGGTGAAATTTTTGTAAAGAGGGAGTAGTAGCTCCTCTACATTTGAATTGGTAGTCAGTGATCAACTAAGGGGGAGCAGTCAGCAAGTGATGAAGACATTTACAACAATTGAAGGCTAAGGCATGTTGCACCTTTGGCATTGTTTTCAAAGGGGGATAAGAATTACTTAATGAACCAAAGAGGGAGAAGTAAACCAAAGGAGGAGAAGTATCAGTAAAGGGAGAAGAGTCTAATCAGAACATGTAAGTTTCTATTTGGTGTTGCCATCAATGTCAAAGGGGGGGATTATTAGCATAACTGATGTAACTAATGTTGAGATTAGATGAGTAAGTTATGTTATATTTTTTATGCAAGTACGATGATATGATGATCAGTTATGGTGTTGTCATTGATGTCAACTTAGTGGTTGTGGGTTGGCATTTTTTCTGTTATGATGAGATATGTTTAAGAGGTTGAATCTCGCACTATGGTAAGCTGGAGTGTGAGATCATTAAGAAAGATTAATTGATGTCTCTAGATGGTATATCTATGACCACATAAGTTTATATTATGTTTGTTGTGACTTATGATTGTTTGAAGGTTGTCAGGTAAATTGGTTGAACAGGTTGAAGCCAAGGAGTGATGATTTGATGAATGTGTCAAGATGGTTTCGATTCTGATGTTGTGATTTAGGATGTGGTATCTTGAATGTGTTATGGGGTTGCTGGTGCGATCGCATCATGTTTGGTGATCGGTGGATAGAGTTACTATGGAAAGGAGATCACTCAATGGGAGGAACTAGTTCTTAGTGCAATCGGTCATATCCTTAACTGATGATGTTGCGATAAGTGGTTACATGTCTAAAGGATCATGGTAACGTGTCAAATCGATGAGGAATGATGAGTTGGCATTATCATGATCATGATGATCAGAGTTATTGGAGTTGTGCAAGTGCATTGGAGAGTGTGTTATGGTTTGAATTTTGTTTTTTAAATCGATGGGCAATAGATCTAGAGGTCGATATGATATTGAGATTTTAAATGTTAATTGGTATTACATTTTAGGGTTTCAGAAATGAGAAGGAATTAATTGTAATGATGTAATTTAGGTCTTGGATGACCTAATTAGTAGAAATGTATTTATATCATTTCTGATGTATTATGTATTATGAGGAGAGGAGAAAGATCAATGCACAGTGCTACTGTTGTTGTTGCGGTACTTTATGGTAATCAAAGGTGTTAGTACATATGTGAAAAGGTATTTTAGAGTGGACCATTGATCAGGGAATACACTAGGTCTGTCATGCATTGAGTAAAAATATCATATCACTATTTACTTGTTGATTCTAGCAGGTTGATAAGAGAAATCCCTTAACTGAGTCACTCCTTACAAGGTGTACAAAATCCTAATAGGTTTGAAGACTAAATCCTCTAACAAGGTGACTTCTTAATTGGAGTTCTAAATCCTATTGTGAGGTAGATCCTAACAGGTCTTCATTGTAAGCTCCTAACAAGGCTTAATACTCTTAACCAAGTGGATGTCATGCTCCTAACAGAGCAATGTATTACTGCAGTAGTGAGGATTTGTGGGTACTAATTTCCACACACGATTTTTCCCTCTAACAAGGGTTTCCATGAGAAAAATATATGTGCTAGTGTTGCATTCTTTTGTTGTTTGATTACTACTTTTGTATTTTCTTTGCATGTTATAGCTTAAGGAAGTTGGTGGTGAAAATAGTTAGAGTTTTGGTTACACTGATTCACCCCGTCCCCTCGTCTCAGTGTCTTCTAGCATTAGTAGTATCTTTATTTCACAAACCAAGTATATCAAATAAATGTTAAAAATGTTTGGTATGAAGAACTTTAAACCAGTAAGTGCATCATGGCTATCGGTTGCCAAATGGAAAAGAATGAAGAATCTTGGAAGTAGATCAGGCAATCTATAGATCAATGATTAGAGGACTATTTTATTTGACTGCTTCAAGATCATATTTTATTTATGATGCATGCATGGTTGCTAGATTTCAAGCTAATTCATGTTAAGGTTGTTAAAATGATATTCAAATATTTGAAATGAACTCTAGACTATGACTTGTGGTACAAAAAGGACAATGAATTCTCTTTGAAGGCTTATACTAATGATTATTGGATTGGATGTGTAGATTACATAATTACTAGTGGAGGTACATTTTTCTTAGGAGGCGGATTAGTTTCCTAGTTCACCAAAAAATAAGAGTTTGTCTTTATTTGTTGCAAAAATTGATTACATTATTGCAACATCTTTTTGCACTAAGGTGATTTAGATGAAGCGGACATTGAAGGATACCAAGGTGGTGTATGGTGAACCCATTCCTATCATGTGTGATAATACGAGTGTCATAAAAATTTCAAAGAATCTGGTGATGCATTAAAGGACTAAACATATCTTTATCTGATACCATTTCCTAACAAAAACAAGTTGCAAAGGAGGAACTCATATTGGATTATGCACCTACAAAGGATTAGATTACATACATTTTTACTAAGGCATTGGCAAATGATACTTTTGAGTATCTAAAACAAAAGTTAGGGTTTATTACCCCTTCTCTTAATTAGATGAATAAGTTAGTATATCTTTCTAGGAGAGATTCAAAATATATCTTTGCCTCCTAGATTAATGTGATTACTGCTCTAAAGGGGATTAGGTGTCGTGGTTGTAAGAAAGAAAGTTTGAAGTATGGAGAACAAAAGGTGAAGAAAGTATAAAGAAAGTGGGGGAGAGATATGTTGAATACCGAGTGGACATAGTGAAAGGTCATTTTTCCTTGATGTCAAAGGGAGAGATATACCTGACGCAGAGTCTAGTTTGATAGAATAATGTGTTGACTTGTAGAGTATTTCCATCAATGAAAAAAGGGGATATAGTTGGCAGTATGTATTTTCATTGATGTCAACCTAATATCTAACAATATGTGTTAAGATTCATTGATGATAAAAATGATTGAGAACAAACAATGTTGTTGATATGGACAATGTTGTTGTTATGTGTATTATGCCTATTATTGTTTATTGTTGGATAGTGTTGTTGAAATGTCTATACAAGGATTAGTGATATGGAAGGAGAGAACATATGTGATATAAAATGAGAGAATGTTACTAATATGGAAGGAGAGAACATTGTTGAAATGGAAGAAGATAACATTGTTGATATTGAAGGACAAAACTTTGGTGATATAGGAGAGAACATTACTAATATGGAAGGAAAGAACATTGTATGATATGGAAGGAGAAAACATTGGTTTCCTCTCCATTGGTTCCCAATGTAACAATGGAGATGCTTTGAGATAAGATGACAATATGTTCATTTGAGAACTCTATGGTCTCAGGAGATTTGATAAAGAGAAATTTTGTTGAAGAGTTTGTTGCAAATATTCCAAAGGAAATCTTTGCTTTCATGCACGTTGGAGAATTTGGTCTTGCGGTTTAAGCACATTGTCTATGGTCTATGTACATTGCACTACTATCTTTTCACATCCTTGATGATGCAACTAATATGATTGGATCTTGCATTTAGCTGACAATATGGTTGTCTATCAAATTTAGTCTATTTCTCCACATTGATGTTTTAGGTGTTGTGGTTTGAAGGACATGCTTATAATGTATTCATGTATTCATGTGTCTTGCTTAGAGATAGTGTGTCTTCCTTCGAAGCTGTGTATCTTGCCTTGAGTGTCTTAGTCAGCAAGTCTATGTATCTTTCCCTAAGATAGTGCACCTTAACCTACAAGTTTAGGGAGCAGTGTGCTTCCTTGACAATGAGTCTAAAAATTGTAATACTTATTTTATATATTGTGAGATAACTCTCACCATGGTTTTTCCCTTCTTGGATTTTCCACATAAATCTGGTGCCCTCTTGTGCATGGTGTTCATTGTTTTAAGGGTTCTTTATGCTACTACATGCAATAAAGATTAATTGACTTTTGAAATTGGATTAAGAGATGAAAACTTTTGGTTTAATTGGAACCCTTCAATAATAATCTTAATGATCAACACTTCATCTTTTAAGGTTCAACGATTATCTTTGCAGTCATCATTACAAAAGTTTAGCAATTATCTCTAGAATCAACACTTGTATGTTTTCTACGAGAATATGTATGCTTGTACAACATTTTGAACACAATTATTATCTTTTGCTAATTAGATGCACTAATCCATCCACAAAACAGCTATATACTATCTTTTAGAGGTTGCTTCTTCCACTTTTTGGTCCATTAGAATTTCTCAGAATAATTTTTCAATCCACAAATAGTACAAGGATGAAGATCACATGTTTTAATTTTATGTCTGTACTTATAACAATAAGAACACTACATGCATTTCAATCATTGAGCTAATTTGTTTGAACTTATAATACTTGCAACACAATTTGTTTCTTTTGCCACTAACATTTTTTAAACCATTCTTCAGTGGCACCCTCGTTTCAATTGGCTCTATAATTCATCGCTCATGTTTTCTTAAACCTTTTCCATCATATCTCATTTTTTCCTTAAACTTAAAACTAACATTTGTTAAAAAGTGTTCTTTGTTATTATCCACACAACTAGCCTCACAACTAATAAGTGTTGTAGATTCAAATATATTGTAATATCCAATCATATACTTTTTATGAAAACAACAATTAACAATGTTGCATTATTAAAAACAAGTCATTTATATTGTGTGAGACATTACATAGTGTTAGCTTGGATTTTAGGTATTAGTTTTTCTTTACATTAACTTCAAGTAATTGATTGAACAAATTATTTTATTCTCTCAATTATGATACTTCTTTCTTATAATTTTTTTTCATTTTTTTCATTTTTTATTTTTTATTTTCTAACTCTCTCTAGTTATTTTTTCAAAATATCTTTTATGCATATTAAATTTTTATTTTTATTCTTCTCTCTTTTACCAATCTTTTTACAAAATATCTTTTATGCACAATAAATTTTCATTTTTATTCTTCTCTTTTACCAATGTTTCCCATTTAAACAAATAATTTCTTGATAGAATTAATTTTTAACTACAAAATTTTGGTATCTTATATGATCAAGTCAATTGATTTTGGTATCTTTACAAAATTTATTTTGTAGATTTAAAAGGATCTAACATTGACTGGGAATTGATTTTGGTATATTTACAGAATATACTTTTGTAATATTTAAAATGATTACCGTTGCTCTCCCAGAATTTGGAATATGCACATTAAATTTTCATTTTTATTCTTCTCTTTTACCAATCTTTCCCATTTAAACAAATAATTTCTTGATAGAATTAATTTTTAACTACAAGATTTTGGTAACTTATATAATACTTGATGTCAATTGATTTTGATATCTTTACAAAATTTACTTTTGTAGGATTTAAAAAGATCTACCATTGACTGGCAATTGATTTTAGTATATTTACAGAATTTACTTTTGTAAGATTTAAAATGATTTACCATTGCTCTCCCAACATTTGGAATGATCTACCATTGACTTTAAATCTCTATAGACTTAGGCTTTAAAAAAGACTGTAGACTTCATCCAATGTTACAAATAAATTAAGTTCTTATTAAGCTCCCTTGCAAACTTCAACCTCTTCATGATCCTTGGCAACCATTTTTCTTGTCCTTTGTTATGACTTACTTATTTCTTACAACTTAGACCTGGTCTGCTTACTCCTTTCAAAAGTTGCTCCACACGAAAAGGTGGGGGAAAATATATTTATTCCCTTTGCACCATCTAGCTGGTATTTAATGTGTGAAGTGGAAATTAAATCAATCGCTATTATTTTGTTTTTAAATACGTTCAAGACTAATTTCTCAAGCACTTTTGTACAATTTATGCAATAAACTTTTCAACGATGACTTCAACAATCCTGAAATCTTTCACCCAACAATGACAGTTTCAACAATCTAGCATATATATATATATACACCTCTCTACAGTGCCCATAACTTCCAAGGCAAAAGAACGATGAAGTTTATTGCTTTCTTTGCATAGCGCGCTGCTTTTCGCAGACTACACGAAAATTCTTTTCACTTTCTAAACCGAGCCCTTTCACAATATGGGGTTGCAATGTGTTTGATGTTTTTTTAAGTATTTGAATAACTGCATTAGACCTTTGACCTATGGTCTTTTATGATCCTGTTCTGATATATGATCTTCATACTCTATGAATTATCATTATCATCAGGATGTAGTAGAGTAGCATAAAAGGATACAGGATACAGTAGATCACATTCTGATAATGAATCATAGAATTATGATTCTCAACATCGATGAGAAGAAAGAATATGCAGTTGAGATCAGAAGCGTGAATCACATAATTGATATCAGTCTCAAGAGATCATATATCAGAGCAGAAGATCATAAGATCATAGAAGTCCATATGTCAAAGGTATAATGTGGAATATTTGAAAAACATCAAACACATTGCAACCTGATTTTGTGAAAGGGCTCAGTTTGGGAAGTGAAGAGAAGAATCATAGAGTATGATTTAAAATGTTGATGAGATAAAAGAATACACAATCGAAATCAGAAATTCAAATCACATACACATGAACGGTAAAAACTTTATATGATGTAAATTGTTAAAATTGAAGAGATTAATAGACATTCCCATATTACAAATAAACAGATCCAAAGATTCTTAAAAAAAACACATGTATAAAAAAGTGTCTTACAAATGTCTTGATTGTGATTAGATACATTTTATCTATATTTTAAATTTATTATTTGATTGTATTAGTTAATCAATAATCTATCTAACCCGCTCAAAAAAGGTGTAATAGCAAATAAAACAATAACTGTAATTTTGTTTCAATATTACAACTAAAAATAGAAGGAAACTATAGTCTCATTAAACCTATCAAAGAATATGTTTTCTATTACATTCCCGCATCCTCGTATAAGAAATTAGCACAGAGCATCCTCATGTGTCCTGTACCTACCTATGCAAGTAAAATCTTACATAATATTTCTAAATTATTGTAAAAACATTACATTTCATCGTAACATCATCAGGGATCCTATACTGAGTTTGATCTGAGCCAATAGAAACATTTTCCTTCTACTTTTTTGTTATGCTTTATGATGGAAAGAAGTGGTTTTTGGTTTCAGACTTAATAAAAATGTGTCTGTTGCATCTAGTTAAATATATGGAAAAGTAGATGCCAACCAGTGTTTTCTAATTGATCTTTATATTAGGATGTAGATATTCCAAAAATTTACTGTGACATTATATTTTAATTCATTTTATTATGTTATTAGCTAAAGAAGGGATAGTACAACAGATACTTGGACGAAAATAAACATCAGTTTCTGCAACTCCTTTAAAGGAGAGATCAAATGTTAATGTGTCAATCAACTACAAAATCTTCAAGTTTAATATATAGTCAGCTTCTATGTTTCATGAGCTGGCTTGGTTCAGCTGGTTGTAAACTTCTTTGATATATTGTATCTCTTACCACATTGTATAACTGATTATTGTATCTTTCTATTCTTGTCTTATTCTTTCCTTTTCTGTGCAGTCCTCTTTGGACTGCTATTTGTTTCCTTCGTAAATTTTCAGTTTTGATCATTACCAAAAAAACATTACAATACATGTGAACTCGCTACTAAATAGCTTAAAATCCAACTACAAAAATCACAGGACTTGAGAATTATTGCTTTCAAGTCCCTCCAACATCGTTCCATTGCTATCTGCCTTAAAAGAAATTCACCAACATGGTGTTTCAAGTTTTCGAACTGGAGCATACTGTCAACGCAATCATCTTTGTAAGTACGAGCTTGGTACAAACATTGGCCATAGATACAGTCACATCCTCTTATTCGAGTGGATCTCGCAACAATCTATGACTTGGTTGGTCAATTTCTCCACCACAATTTCAACTTGGTATTTGAGGCTTGTTTATATAATGTGTTATATAAGACGAGCTTAATTCTTGTATTACAGCCTGGTTTTACTTTGATTTACACACCATAGATTCCACTAACACATTGTTAACGCTGGGATTTATTGGCTTTAGATTCCACACTTTCTGATTCAAATTTCAATTGATTTAATGAAATAGTTTGTTATGAAGGCTATAGATTAGTAAGCCTGTTATTCCACAAATCTAAAACCCAAGTCGAATTCCAAAAAAAATCTTAGAAATTGCGACATCATTCCATAAAATTCACAATACATTGGTCAAATTCGTACATAGGATGGAATGGACAGGCATACAGAAATAAACATAACCAATTATGTTCTTACAATTCTTGATATGTCAGTAGATTCTTTTTCTTAATATGATAGTTTTCAACCAATTTCATTCAATTCATCGTTTCGACTTGGCAATTGCAGAACTAGCTTAACTTGGTATACAGAGATTCCTATCGTTTTATAGGTTTTCTTCTAAAGTTAGCATTTATTTTTCATTTGCGATGCAATAAAGCTTTTTAGCTTAATGGGCTTGATCATTTTCTCACAGTTTTTAAGTGAAATTTTAATAGTAATACCAAGCACTGCATCCTCTTTGGTTTGTATCATAAGATTAAGACATTTCATTTCCTTGGAAGGAAAGAAGGTAAATCCATTTAGACTGGCTGCACAGATCCTACTACATATAGGTATAGCTTTTAACTTTCAAGATCATTGTTTTTTATGCTTAAGCAAGAGCTGGAGGAAGTGAAAGCGAATCTATGAAATGTCAGTTGTGCACACAAATCATGTTCAAACATCAAACTTACCCCATACCATATAATTAAAGGCATACATATACATAGAATATCTAACACATCTTATGTTTTCCAGTTCAATATGCATAATCTATATATGTAATCAACGAGCATATCACAGATCTTGACCCTTGAGGCTTCCTACTGGAGCTCTTTCAAAAAGTCGGCATTGTCAACAAACACCTACAAAAGAAAAGAAAATATAACTTGCAGTTAATTCAAAGATGAATGATACAAAATGAAAAGACAAAAATGAATCTCCTCCAAAACAGAAAGTATTTACAGTTGAGATGAAAACTTTTCTAGTCAGTGATATCTGTTCGTGTGATGCAATTCAAATCCAGTGATTGCAAGTAAGTGGTCTGAGATTTCAGCTACATCTGAATATGATATAATATTGATAGTTCACAGCACCCATAAAACATCAATGTTTAAACTTTGGATATTTGTTTATGTTTGTATTGGCTCAGATATCCATTCTCAATTAGTAGGCACCTTCTACTGTTCATTCCGGCCATATACACACCGTACACAAACACCATATACATAATGTGCACACACACACACAGTTACCACAATTTTAAGTTAGCTTGTATGTGCTTGTAATTAGTGAGGCAATATTAAATGTTTTAAACCTAATCATGACTGTAGCATATGGAACCCCGTTTCTATGCATTTATTGCAAATGTTCAGCATCCAGGGTTGCATAATTATATAGGCTCATTCTGCATATTCAAAACATGAGGAAAGTTGATGCTATCATATGTAGTAAGCATAAAATGCATCAGTTATCATGCACCCAACTATGTATCATTCATTTGTCCGCTTCAGTTAGTTTGTTGTTAGTAGATTGTTGTCAATGGCTCTGGTTTAGGTGTTCTATATAAACTTTACATACTCAAACAAAGCAGTCTACTCCTTGGCTGATCATCTTTGTCTACTTCTGTAAGAAATTCATATGAAAAAAATTGTTACTAGATCTGGTAAGCATTATTATTTCTGTGCATTGCTTCAAATACTAATTTTATCAGATCATAAGCATAATTATTTCTGTACATTATTTAAAATTCTAATTTTATCAGATCAAAGAATAAACATTAGGGTCATTGCCTTAAAAAAGTTGGGTCTGATTTAAGAGAATCGTGCCCTTAGACCCAAATAAAGGCAACAAGAGACCAAAATGTAGTCAAGACCATTAAGACCAAATGATCTCTAAGGGTTGGTAGAGTAAAGAGAACGGGGAAGATGACAAGAGGTATCTGAAGAGACTAGTAATACAAATTCAAAGCCAATGACTCACAACAGATAACTCAAACTCAGTCAAAAGATATCAAAACATTCAACCTGCTACAAATAACCGCATAAAGGAAGAGTGGGTGGATGTAGCTGGACATCATCCTTTCCCAAATAAAGCATGCATTCACCTTGCAAACCAAGTTTGATACAAAGAATCAATATTGCCTCCTCTAAATGAGGAAAGCCTTCATCTTTAAGGACTTCTTCACAAATGGAGGGAGCATAAGAGAAGCATTGAAAATTTGTTCATAGAAAAAACTAAGCCAAAAACTCTAGGTGAAGTGTTGGAGCATACAAAAAAGAAGCAAAGAGCATAACAGATGTGCCCAACAAACTCAGAACTTCATTACTTACATAACTTACAAAAATCAGATACTTATCATTACATCTATTATTTTTTTGATGCTTAGGATCGTATAGGAACGTAACAACAGAGCATACGAAGTTACAAACTTTATAAGACTCTAAAGGAGACTACAAGACTTCATAATCTCTCCGATGCCTCAAATGGGCCCACCAGGCCTCCATTTATAGCAATTCTAGGCCAAGGGTATATGAGTGGTAGCCAGATAACTAGTAGGTGTAGGTTTGAAAGGATGAGTAACTGGTAGGTGTTGACTTATTAGAGTATGGTAGTTGTGAAAAAATTCAGAATCACATGGTACTTCGGGGAAGATGTAAGCTCATGTAAGAGCTTTTTTATATTTTACAAATTTAATAGCCTCCTAAAAAATTCAACTTTTTCCTAATGACCTATCATAAGGGCCAGATTCAATTGTGAGTGGGTGGCCCTCTATTCTATTGTTGGCGGGGTGTGTGCATTCATAGGGACTATAGTTAGGGGGAGTCTATCTCCGGCCGTATCAACCCATTACATTGCATTATTAGACGACGGGGCAATGGTTCCATCCGAGTACCGGCGGGCGCTTGTTATGCCTTAAAGAAGTTGCCCAATGTAGAGAAGATATAGCCGGGTAGGGCCCCGATCCGGCTATACTATGGCAGGTAGATGAACGATGTCGGGCCCGAGCGAGATGTACTAAGGATCAGATGTCTGTCATTCATGTCTAGGGGCATAGGGGAGTGCCGATGCTGATCGCCAATAATAGTTCTCTACGGCTGGCTGCCCCTAGGCCTACTATATATAGCTCAGCTGCATTTATGCTCCCTTGAACACCATATAGGTATATAGGCTGATCAGAGCGGAGCGGAGCATCAACACCCATTGCACCCATATATATTATTACTATCGGTGACAATGGTGATTGATGATAGGCTGCCATGGTGGGCCGTGGAGGATTTTTGGGCTAGGGCCCGTACCCTAGCCTTCTTTCTCTGTTGTTTTCGTTGTGAGTGAGGGGTGAAGGTGTGTGGGTTTGTAGAGGAGTGGTGAATGTTTGTGGGGTTGGGTTGTTTGGCTACAAGGGTGGTGTGGATATCGGTTGCAAGGGTTCCTCGAAGGTTTGCAACGATGTTGTTTGTGAGGGGAGCTAATTGGTATGGGGTTGTTTTCGGAGGGTTTGGAATATTTTGGCTTCTGTTTTTGGTGTTGAGGGTTTTTTGTAGCGGCTTTTGTTCTTAATAGGGGAGCCTCAAGTTTCCAATTCCCTGGTGGTTGCTGGCTCCAAGTTGCATCTTGGGTCTTCTTCTAGAATGCATTCACAGCAGTCTGATTCACTTTACACAATGGAGAGCTCTAATTCAAAACAAGTGAATGGTTGTCTTCCACACAGCCATGATCGTTCCACACAGCCATGATCGTCTGGTCTTGGCAATCCCTCCGGAATCAGTTATGGAGGATATTGATTATTGGTGTCGGCATGCTTTGATCTATATATTCCTCGGAATCCACGTTACTTTGTCAACACTTGAGGCATGGATTCGTCACATGTGGCAGGTTCAAGGTCATTTCAAGATCATGCTAGCCGTGAACAACTATTTCCTGGTAGTCTTCACAAACATGACAGACAAGAATCAGGTTTTTGAGGGAGGCCCATAATTTTATATCCATATGGGATTGTTTGTCTAACCCTAGCATGCGGGGTTTAATTCAGCGAAAGATATGCCTTCAAAAGTTCATATGTGGGTTCGTTTGCCAAGGCTCCCTCTCAAGTTTTGGCGTGAAGACATTTTGAAACAAATAGCTATTTTTCTTGGTAAGCCTGCTACGATTGTTCAACAAATCCAAGATAAAAAGGTCATTTCTTTTGCCTGCATCTGTGTTTGAATTGACTTAAATAATCTATTGTCAGATTCTTTGGAAATTGTTTGGGCTTTGCTTCATGGATCCAACAACTTGATTACGAGTCTCTCCCTTTTTGTTGTCAGGTATGCCATGAGTATGGTCATCTCCAACGTCAATGTCCTCGAGTTAGCAAGAATGTTGGTACTTCTGTTGGTAGCTCCCCTCCTTCAATCCCAAAGGCGGATAACGGAGATAAGGGTAAAGCCCCTATGGAGGCAAATGGCCTAGATAAGGATGGTTTCATGTCTATTAAACCCCGTGCCAAGGGGGGAGGGCCAAAAGAGATCCTTTAAGGATAGGTAGCCTGATGACAACTTTAATCGTTTTGAAGTCTTGGACACTATAACCTTGGAGGAAGGGATTCCAGTTGATGTTTCTTCTAGGGCGGCTACAGTAGCTATGGACATTGTGCGAGTGCAGAAGCTCCATGTTCTGAGTCAGCATGTTGGCCCGTAGCAAGATGGTTCTTCTACTATCCTTGTGTCAGGGTTCCCTACGCTCCCATTGACTTACAAGATGACATTGTACTAGCGGATTTGGCAAAGGAGGTGTTGTTGGCTGGCAAGGGGCAAGGCTCATCATTGGGTTTGGGTTTGCAACAACGCCCTCATAAGAAAGTCTCATATGATAATTCTTCTAAAGGTGGTTGTAAGAAGGATCAGCAGAAGATTAAATCTACTCTTGGAATGTTAGGGGGTTGATTAGCATCCTTTGACAAAAGGCTATTCATGATTTGGTTGTTGCTCATTCTCCGGAAATCATTTGTGTTCAAGAGACTGAGGTTTCTGTTGATCACATGCTTCACTATGCTTCTTGTATTTGGTATTTTGGTCAGTGTCAATGCATTGGTTCTCAGGGTAATTTTGGAGGTTTGGTGCTTTTTTGGGATCCATGCAAGATTGCTCCCCCTTGGTGGATCTCTAGTCATTCTTCTATTTCTATGGTTGCTACTTCTTTGAATTCTGGTGATGACTATTCTAATTACTAATGTTTATGCTCCAATTGACATCTGTGGTAAAATCCAGTTTTGGTCTCACATAAGCTATGTTTGGTCATGTGCTCCTTATCTTCCTTGGATCTTAAGTGGTGATTTTAATGTCGTGATGAGTTTGGATGAGAAAAGAGGAGGGCTGCCTAGGTTAGGTCTCACCTCTAATCTTTTTCGAGCACAGGTAGATTCTCTGGATTTAGTGGATGTCAAGCCTTCTTATGGGACTTTCACTTGGAACAATAGACGGAGTGGGCAGGAGGCGATCTCTCAATGGTTGGATAGGTTTCTTGTCTCTTGTTTTTTGGGTTGGTGGTGACTTGGTTACTAGCTCTAAAATTCTTGACTGGAGATGTTCTCATCACTGGCCAATTAAATTCCCTGCTTCTTCTTTTGCTGGTCCAAAGAATCCTCCTTTTAAATTTCAGCTTATGTGGCTTTGGGACTCTTCGCTGCATGATTTAGTGGCTAAATAGTGGAGAGAGGGTGGCCCTTCTTATGGCATAGCTGTGTTTCTCTTTGAGAAGAAACTTCAATATGTCAAATATCACCTTATGAGATGGAATATGTCATGTTTCGATAACCTTCAATCCAGGAAGAGGAGTGCTCTTGACCATCTTGCAGTGGTTACTCGTCAAATTCGGGATTCTGGACTCTCAAATGCTATTGGAAAGGCTGAATCCTAGGCCATGCGAGATGTGGAGGAATGGGAACTTCGGGAGGAGATTTTTTGGAAACAAAAAGCTCGGATTGATCAGTTACAAGAAGGGGATAGGAATATTGCTTTCTTTCATCATTATGTTCAGGCTCATCGTAATAAGGGATATATTTCCTCTCTTGTTATCTCTGAAGGGCATCATATCTCTTCTTTGTCGGCTATGCTTCACGAGGCTTGTCAATTTTATTCTGCTCTTTTTGTTGAAGATTCCCCTCTGGCTGTTGCTGAGGAGAATTTGATCCTTTCTTACATTCCCTCTGTTGTCACCAATGCGATGAATGATTCTCTCATTCATTCAATTATGTTGCCTAAGTTAGAAGAGGTTGTTTTTTGGGATGAATAAAGGTATAGCTCCGAGCCTAGATGGCTTCCCTGTTGAATTTTTTCAGGAGTTTTGGGATATCATTAATCTGGATCTATCAGAGGTTGTTAGGGTATCTCTTTGTAATACGAAGATGGTTTGAGCTTTGAATTTTACCTTCCTAACTCTCGTTCCCAAAAAGGAAGGGGCGGACAAACTTGAATTTTTTTGGCATATTGCTCTTTGTAATGTGGTGTATAAGATTATCACTAAATTGATTGCAGACAGGCTCAAAACTTGTCTTCCTATGGTGATCTCTAAGGAACAAGGGGGTTTTGTGGTTGGTAAACAAATTTTGATGGGGTTGTGATGGCTTCTGAGGTTATTCACTCTATGGCAACTTCAGATCTATGTTCATTAAATTGGACATCGCTATGGCTTATAACAGAGTCAAATGGAGTTTCCTTCAAAAAATTCTCTTAGCCTTTGGTTTTAGTGCAGAATGGGTGAGTTATACTATGAGTTGTATTGCTTTTGCTTCTTTTTTGGTTATTGTGAATGGAGAACCTTCAAAGCTTTTTGGTGCTTCCAAAGGCCTTCGCCAAGGGGATCCTCTTTCCCCTTAACTAAATTGTTATTTTGGCTGAGGGTTTGGGTCATTTTCTAAAATTTTGCGCTGCTCAAGGCTTAATTCATGGGTGGCAATGGGGCAATGGCTTGTCTCAACTCTCACATCTCCAGTTTGTGGATGACACATCTCTTATGGGATTGGCTTGTCTTTGTGAAGTTGAATCTTTTAGGCAAGCCTTGGATATTTACCTTGCAACTTCTGGTCAAAAAGGCAATGAGCATAAATCCTCCATTCTCTTCTTCAATACCCCTCAGGCCAATTCAGAGGAGTATTGCTGACATTCTGTGGTTCTAGATCGGATCTCTTCCCTTTGTTTATTTGGGCATTCTTCTTACTATTGCTAGACATCCCAGGTCCTCTTGGCAGATTCTACTTTGACAAGCTACGTTAGAAGGTTAATCACTGGACTCACTGTTGGTTATCTACTACTGCCCATTTGACTCTTTTAAAGTTAGTTATTCAAGCTCTTCCTATATACAGGTGCTTTTATTCAGGCTGCTCCCATGTACTTTCTTCTTTGGAGTGGGAATTTATCGACTACTAAATGGGGCCTGGTTAAGTGGAAAACTGTGTGCAGACCTAAGAATGAAGGTGGCTTTGGCTTACATTCTGCTATTTTAAATGGGCAAGTTCTTGCTGCTAAGTTATATTGGTGCTGGTGTACTAGCCAGAATCAGCTTTGGGCCCGTATCCTCACCCTTTAAGTATCTTCCAAGTGTTAATGTGTTTGATGTTCCCCACTTTCCTTTGGCGGGAAGAAGTTCTATGATCTAGAACGCTTTGAAACTTGGGGCTCAATTGGTAAATAATGATCTCTTTTGAATCTGTCATACAAGATCTCAAGCTCTTTTTTGGCTAGATTCTTGGGATGCTCATCCTTCTATCCTTTCTACTCATCCCCACCTTCAGGCCCTTTGTGATACCTTTACTATTGTTGGTGGGCACTAATGATCATTATAAGATAACCTTTTAATTGTGGGTTGACAATTCGTTTTCGTTGGAAACATCCTTCTGAATGGCCTCCAAAAGGAGTTGAGGTTGATAAACAAGAACTGGCACAGATTCTAGAGTCTCAAGAGTGCACCTCCTTTGCTGAGAATGATGTTCTGGATTGGGCAAGAAATGATTTGTCTAGAAAGTTTTATGTTTCTGCTGGTTATGTTGAGCTAGTGCAACAGACTTTTGGGGACATTCAGGTTCCTTGGTGGAAACAAGTTTGGTAGAAGTTCTCATGGCACATGTGAAATTTTTTCATGTAGTTGGTGGTCTACAATTGGTGTCTTACTTGGGATAATTTATGTAAGCGTGGCTTTGAGGGACCCTCAATGTGCATGTTGTGTTGTACCCATGAACAAACTGTCTCTCATCTCTTTTTCCAGTGCTCCTTCACTAGACATATTTGGCACTTTTGGTGGGATGTGTGGAATCAAAACTTGTTGGCATGTCTCTTCTTTGGCTAAGATCTTTGTTCGATGGGGCAAGGCTCCTATCAAGACTTCTTTTCTTCATGTTGCTTGGACTCTTGGCCCTTCTTTTATTATTTGGGATATCTGGTTGGAGAGGAATCGTCAGATCTTTTAAGATGTGTTGTTGGGAACTCACCACTTGCAGTGAAAAATTCTCCATTCTCTGAGAAAAACTGTTTCAGCTAAATGTAACTTGTTAGAGGCGATGGATCCTAATGATGTTATTTTCTATAATCGTCTCCATTTTCCTCCCGCACAAGGCCAACTCATGAAAAAAAGACACAAACACCCTCTTCAGAAGATAAATAGGGTGGGGAGGTGGAGGAGTCCTCTCTAGGGCATTCTAAAAATCAACACGAACAAGTCTTCTCGAGGAAACCAAAGTCCTGCAGGTATTGGAGGAGTTGGTAGAGATAGCTTGGGGATTGTTCAATTTATGTTTTGTTTATAAAGGTTAGTATACTAACAATTTGATGGAGGTTGTTGCTATTTTGTATGTTGTGGAGTTGTTGCTCTTGGGTGGAGCAAGCTCATTTGTGAATTTGACTCGTAGGTGGTGGTGCATCTGTTGACTCGCCAGCATTTTGAGGATATTAGTTGGCAGTTAGCTTTGGTTGTTAACTAGATCCTTAAATTGTGTGCTTCTTTGGATTTTGTTAATTTCACTAACATCCCCAGGGAGTGGAACGAGGTAGCAGATTGTCTGACCAAATGGGCTTCTGATCACATGCAAAATTGGAATATTGTGGATAAGGGGCAATTACCTCTAGGTTTGTCTCAACACAATTAGACCACTTAGTGGATCTTGATAGGGTTGTTTGATGCCCGTGCTTTGTATTTCTTCTTGTTTGAATAATTTGTAACCCCTCTTTTATTTCAGCATTATTACTATTATTGTTTAATATACCCAAGAAGTGAATATGGTTCGCTTAACATTTGTAGGTGGCTACAAGGATCTTACTTTTCATGACAAGGTTGCATCCTATTGTCGTATCATAATGGATGATATCATAGTACAAACAGACCCATGTGCTAGTCTGAGTAGGAACCAAGTGACAATATATTATATGGAAAAAGCTTTAAAATATCATCCCAATTTTGCAATCGTATGTTGAAAGCATGAACTATTTTAACTTCTTCCCCTAGTGCATAATCCCATTTTGTGTGAATAGCTAATTTGGCAAAAAATAACCTTGGTGTAGCATCTTCAATCTCCACCTTTGGAAACCATGGATGACTTAAAGGATATAATTCAACCCTACAGATGTTGTATTCTCATAGTCCAACAAGATAGTCAACCATTCCATAAAACATTGTAGTAACAAAATTTCCATGAATGAGATCAAAAAATTGTCTCATATTTGGTGGAGAGTTTGGAGTAAAAATCTCAACATAGTCTTCAAATTTACCCTATAAAAGAGTGATGTTAATGAATCCAAACATGCAACATTTGAGGAAATTCATTTTGGTTGAATTGGTCCACCACAAAGATTAAAATATCATTATCTGAATATCCATTGCATAATGGTTTCTACATATGAATCCCACAAGACAATAAGATAACCCAAAAGTTTATAGAAACCTTTCATCTTCAGCTAGAGAACAAAATCTTTGATTGTGATATTCTAAAATTGTTTTCTTGAGATCTCTCAACTATTTGTCCACAATCCAAACTTCAACAAAAACTAAAGTTAGTTGTCTTGGAAGTTGTGGAAGTATGATAATCCTTCCATTTGTCAAAATCCATTGGGGAATTGAATCGTGTAATGTCCCCATTTTAGCAGGTCCCTGTAGTTGGGCATTGTCAGTTCATCATTGCGACCCTCGTCAATTGTCAATTGGATTTGAAGGTCTTTGTGATAGTCTTTCTATTTATAGTAAGTCTATTTTGGGTGGTTTCAATTTTTGTCAGTGCAGTGGAGGCACAGGGAGTTGAGTGACAGAAGTGTTTAATAGAGTCTATTTGATGGAGCTTCATATTTTAAGTTGTTTATTAAGTCTATCTTAATAAATAACTTTATCTTTTATGTTATAATTTAAAGGTGTGTGTGAGAAGCCTCTTAAGTGAGAAGTGTATTGGAGAAGCTACACTTCTTTCATGTTTTAAAAGAGCTTTATGGGAAAAAATTGAATTCATTCTTGACTTGGCTTTTTAATTTATGATGAATATTGTTGAAGAGTTCTTTCAACTAGAGTTTGAGGACTAATTCCTCCCCATTTTTGAACTTTGAATCACTGGATTAAGTGGTGAATTGTGCTCTGAATTCTGAGAAGTAATTCTGATTTCATTGGTTGCAAATTTAGTGTTGTTGTAAACCAAATCTGATTATTATTGAGCATTCTCAGTTCAGTTCGTGGCTCTTATGCTGGTGCAATTTTTCCTAGATGCTCACGTGGTGAATTCAAGAGGCTGCAATATTGAATTAGAGGCTGCAATCAATGCAAGGGAGGCTGCGATAATTTGTTTGGTGGCTATGTGAGTCTGAATTAAGCCACGTTTCATATAATTGGGTGCAATAATCATTATAGGGAGATGCGTCAGCATTTGAGGAAGCTGCGTCAACTTCCTAGGTGGCAACGTCAACATTGAGGTAGCCACAATTTTCTTTCTGGAGGGCTGCATTGTCATCTCTTGCTGGCAGCCATTCGCATATTCCCTAAGGTGCATTTGGCTTGGAAATATTAATAAACAAATAGCTTATATTTGTATGTTTGCAAAATTGAATTCGTTTGCAATTAGAATTGTGAATTTGAAATTTGTGTTCTTAAAGTTTTAAAATTTCAGTTGCATATCTATATGTCGGAAACCTCCAAAAAATTGCAAAACTTCCAAAAAACAAAAAAAGTATAAATTCTTAGAAAGAGCCAGCAGGGATCATTACAAATCACCTATTTGAATTTAGATTACTATTGCAAGTTCTCTGGTTAATGAATTTGCAAGGCACTAAGATACCGATGCGGATGCGGATGCGGATGCATTCGGGTGCTGATGCAGAGCCGGATGCCTTGCGGATGCCACCCGGAAGCGCATCCAGGCGCCCAGGATGTGCTTCCGGGTGGCATCCGCAGGGCATCCGGGTGCATCAAACCAAAAATGCAGCCCCAGTGGCTTTTTTTGGCGAAAAAGTAACTAAAAAACACCATAAAACATGTGTATTTTATTCATTCTTTGTCTTTTAAACCCTAAAACGGCCCTAAAAGAGGCCATTCAAACATTTTTCTTCTCATTTCGTATGCAGCTTGCCTCTTTTCTCATTTTCTCTCCATTTTCGATTTTGAAGCTAAGGTGATTGTTTTCGAAGAGGATCATTCGTGGGTTGAGAGATAGCTTCCAAAGAGGAGTTTTCAACATCAAAGGTAAGCATTTCATCCCATTCTTGAGTTCTTTTATGGATTTTTTTAAAGTTTTGATAGATGTTTTCAAGTTTGGGAAGAAATATTTCAAGTTTTTTTTCAATTTTTTTTAAAGAAATAATGAAACAAGTTTAGCTATTCGTTTTAGACCAAAGAAACGAGAATCGGAATCGGCAAGGCCGAATCGAATCGTGAATCGGCCATGAATCAGAATCGAATCGGCCACGAATCGGCAAATTTAAAAAACCCTTGAAATTTAGAGATTTTAACAATTTAAAACTTATTTCATGCACCCTTTATTGAATAAAACTTAAACACACTATAACATCATCAAATAGAAGCTAATATACATAAACAAGGAACATAAATGATAAATCCATCACATACATTACACGTAAAATGTAAATTGTAGCTAAAGTAAATAGAAATCATAGGATCGTAATGAGTCAAATCATAGAATGTATGTAAGATGAAGATCCATAAGACATCAAATCATAAATGTATGTAAGATGAAGATCCATGAAACATATGTCTATCAGTATCTGTAAGATCCATAAAACTAAATCGTTTCATGGTATGAATCTGTGATGCTTGATCATTGATCAATGCCAAATGTCAAAGTCTTCATAACTAGATCTTAGGTAGTCTTTGTTGGTGGCTGTTTTCAAGTCCCTAGGTCCGGCAAATGAGGTTTGAATGATTTTGGCCTGTTGGGAAGTCATGTCTGTCTGGGATTTGGGCGAGAGCTAAGCTAAGTTTGTCATAGAGATGGGGTCAAAACCAAGTGATTTGTGATAAAATGAGTTAAAACCCTTTGAGAATCCTTTTGCCAGCTTCAGTTTGACCTTAGAAAGCCATGATGGATTGTGGGAGGTAGCCCTACTAAAGGCTTGTTGAATCCTGAAATTTGGTTAAGTCTGGAATTTTCAAAATCTAGAATCTGCATCTTAACTCCTATGAAGCTGGAACCTATCTCAAACATCCTGAAGTATATATATTTTATAATTTATACAAATATAACTTAAAGTATAAGAAATTAAATAAATCAAACTTATACTTAAATGTTATATTTGTATAAATTTACAACAAATAGGGAAGGCAAAAAAAACATTGAAAATATTTGTGCTTTTTAAAAATTTGACTTGACTTTTTAGCTACCTGCCGATTCATGCCGATTTCCAAAGCCGATTCAGGTGATTTTTTCACATGAATCGCCGATTCGGCGATTCATCACAAAAAATCGGCGGTTCCGATTTCTGGTTCAAAAAAAATTGTTTTTGGTGAATCGAATCGTGAATCGCCCGATTTAGGCGATTCATTGGCGATTCTCAGAACACTGTTTTAGACTATTTTTGTATCATTGTTTTGCACTTGTAAGCTTGATGTTCATAGTTTCTTTCTAAATTATATTTATTTATTTTCTTATTATAGCAAGGAAATTGATTGTATTGTGCAAGAATGGCCGCCACCAGTAGTCAAAGTTCAGTGGGAGGGCAAAGTACCAATAATTTTAATATTGATGTAGGATCTCTTTTACGGAGATATACCACAAGAATATCACAGGTTTCAGGAGGTGGCTCGTATCTTTGGAAGTGCAATTATTGTCAAAGTAACAAAGGAAAAGCATTCAATAGCTCATATTCCCAGGTCAAACTTCATTTTATGGGCCTTGTTGGAAAAGGTATTGCAATGTGCAAAGGCACAGGTGGGAAGGGGATATCTAATGCACAGATAGCTTCATTTGTAAAAGAACAAGAAGAGGCTGATTGTTTGGTTAAAAGATAAAAAAAAAAAATTTATCGACCTCCATCTAGAAAGAACAAAATGCAATTACCCAATGAACCAGTTGTCTCCAAACATCCATTCTTGCAAGTACCTATACCGGGAGAGGAAGAGGAAGAAGTAGGAAATTACAGCCTGCAAAAGAGGCCCATTGGATAGTGCATTTAAAATGGAGGCAAGAGAGCTTGCTGATGAAGCCATTGCACATTGTCTCTATGTAAATGATCTTCCTTTCAACTTGGTAAGATCACCATATTGGAAGGAAATGGTGGAAGCCATCAATAAAGCCCCAGCTGATTACGTAAGTCCCGGGTATGAAAAGGTGCGTACCACTCTGTTGCAAAAAGAGAGGACTTCTATAGAGAGGGCTCTTCAACCAATTAAACATTCTTGGAAATCTTCGGGTATAACTATTGTGTCTGATGGATGGAAAGATACAAGAAATCGACCATTGATTAATGTGATTGCAATGTCCCCCAAAGGGTCAATGTTTTTGAGGGTTGTTGATTGTGAAGGGCAGGTGAAGGATTCATAGTTCATTTGTAGAATTCTCCTTGAGGCCATAGAGATGGTGGGGAGTGAAAATATGGTACAGGTGGTTACAGACAATGCCAAAAATTGTAGGGGTGCAGGTGCTTTGATCGAGGGTCGGTATGACCATATATTTTGGACACCATGCACAATACACTCCCTAAACTTGATCATGCAACAAATTGGCACTCAAATTGATTGGGTGAAACAAATTTACCAAGATGGGGAGGAGATACAAATGTTTGTGACGAACCACCACATGTCACAATCCATATTTAGATCATTCTCCAAATTGGAGCTGCTGAAGGTAAATTCAAATTGTAATTACTAAATTAGTAAATTTCATTTATTTATTTAAATTGAATAAATTTTATGTTCATGTTCAATTATCAAATTGTATATAACTTTGCTTAATATTTATTCACATATTGTTAACTTGCTTTATGCTTAGGTTGCTGAGACCCATTTTGTGTCTCATACTATTGTTATGAGACGACATGTCAAGGTGCAAACAGCATTAAGCAAAATGGTTATTTCTAACCAATGGGGTATATGGAAGGCTTCAAATTCAGAAAGAACCCAAAAGGTCAAGGCTTTGGTCTTGGATGACAGTTGGTGGGAACATGTGCAATTTGTATTGGCCTTCACCGACCCTATCATGACCATGCTCTGCTTTGCTGATACAGATACACCTTGCTTGGGGGATGTGTATGATGGCACGGACACCATGGTTGAGAAGGTAAAAGTTTCCATACAAGAACATGAGAATGACCCCACGGAATGTGAAGTCTTATGCAATAAGGTGGAGGCAATCATTCATCATCATTGGGGGAAGATGACTACCCCATTGCAACTCCTTGCATATGCATTATCTCCAAGGTACTATAGTCAGCAAGTACTTGGTATGCCAAGAAGAGTTGCATCATATGCGGATGAAGAAGTTGCTAACGGGTGCTACAAAGCTTTTACAAGGCTCTTCCCAGATGATGAAATGCACGACACAGTGAGGCAAGAATTTGGCTTATTTGCTTCGGGTATAAAAATGTCTCCATTTGCAATAAAGGACCAATATAAAATGGGAGCTATCACTTGGTGGTACATGTATGGTCAACCATACAAGCATCTACAAGGTCTTGCAATCAAGATCCTGTCACAAGTAAGTTTTATTTTGTTTTTTGTTTACCACATGTATTCTACAATTTAGTGTTTAACATTCTTTAAATTGTTTTTCATTTGTATGTTTAATTTTGTGATCACTATCCAAGTTGCAAGTTCTTCTGCTGCTGAAAGGAATTGGAGGTACATACTCCTATATCCATTCAATGAAGCGCAACCGGTTGGGGTCAAAGAAAGCTGAGGACTTGGTTTACATTCATACCAACTTGCATCTTTTGTCACGCAACCAAAATGAATACAAGGAAGGGTCAACCAAGCCCCTGAGTGTGCAAACTTGGATGCAATGCTTCATGATCTTACTACAGTCACAGATGATGGTGATGATACCATGACACATGGTGCATCTAGCACAAGTGGAACCATTCTTGGTTCAAATGATCTTGAACTTGCAGCAGTTGGAGATAATGAGAATGCGGATTTTCTTGAGAATCCTTATGATTCTCAATCTGATTAGTGAATCTTGAGTCTTGACTCTTGAATCCTTGATTGATCAACAATGAAACATTGAATGATGAACTAAGTTTTGAGTTTGTAATTAGTTATTGAACTTCTTTCTATTTGAATATTTTTGTCTATGAAGTTTTAAGTTGGAGTTGAACTATCGAATATGAAATATCTTGAATCTTGTCACTTGATCAATGGAGAAGTATCATTATTCTGATAATCTGATTCATACTATCAAATGATTTACTTAATATTTTTGTATATTTCAAATTTCTTGCACTTCATATATATATATATATATATATATATATATATATATATACACACACGCATCCGAACACATCCGCATCCCCTCAAAACAAAAAATTCACGCATCCGCACCCGAATCGGCAACTTGGGTGCCAAGGCAGCAAGAGGATAGTATTCCCATTTTAACCATTTTGTCTTTAAATCATAATCTAAGAACTCGAAATACTATCTAGCGATTCTCAATGGCACTTGAGCTTTTTCTTTGTGAAACTCATCGTGGCTTAATTGTTTGTCCTCTTCACATAATGTTTTGGTTTGAGAAACATTTTGAATTTCTCAATTCCCTTCTTAACTACAAGAATCTGAATCTCTTTTTCATTCATATATATATATATATATATATATATATATAGTTCTGTATCTGTAGAGGTTCTCAATCATATTCCACATATCTCTGTTATTTTATCTAGGAATTCCTAGGTCAAAACAGTAGACCATGTTACATCGGATGCATCAGTATATAAAACCAATAGATTACCTAGCGTTGGAATCTGAAGGCTCAGAAGATTTTGGCATTTGCTTTAATCTGTTACACAGCTTTGATAATTCGAAAATTCGATCCAGAAGATGTTTACTTGAGTTGGTCTTGGATTTTCTTTCTGTCTTTGGCCAATTCTTTATAAAATGGTGCCACATAATTGAGACAACCAAGAAATCTTTTAACTTTTTTATCTGTCAACATATCTGAAAATTCTTGAATCCTAATTAAGAACATGGAGTTGAAAATTTTATCTTGCCCTTGTCCAGATGTGATCCAAGAAAATCAATCTTTCTTTGTCTAATCACCATTTTCTTGGTCAATAAACAAATTCCATTCTTCCTCATTGTTGCATACAATTGCTTTAAATGTTCAATATGTTAAGCAACATTGTCAAACAACAATAATATCATCAATATAAATAGCACAAAAATTTCTCAAATGTTTGAAAGCTTGATCTATCCATCTCTGAAAATATGCAAGTACATTGTACAAGCCAACTGGCATGGCATTCCATTCAAATAGTCTTCATTGAACTGAGAATGTTGTCCTATACTTGTCTTCATTTTTTACCTTAATCTACCAAAATCCTGATTTACAATCAAACTATGAAAAATCTGTTTATTTGTTACTATTCTGATTAGATCTGAAAGGTATGGGATAATTAAATGGTAAAAATAATATCATTGAGAGGCTTATACATTTTTTTTTTCCTTTCCTCTTTCACTTTCATCTCTTTAATTACAAGAAAGGTAAGACATGTAAATGGACTCTTTACTGTTTTTGATAAAATTGCATTCTAGCAATTCATTTATATGCTCATCCATTTCTTTTACTTCATTGGGGCTTAGTAAATATGCAAGCTCATGGAAGATAATAGCCATGCCTTCTTACCTTATTTTAATTTCGCAGTCTTGTTCTGCAGACCAAAATTCCAGATGATTCATACTACAATAATCTTTTTCACACATTTCTTTAATTTTTTGCTTTTTTTCTGTATTTTTTTTCCATCTGACCTCTATTGTCCATTCTTAGTAGTATTATGTTCTGGTTCTCCTAATCCATATTTTACTACTTTTAAAATTGGACATTTTATTTCATCATCTTTATGATGGAGTGACAACTATATTCTTAAGATAAATGGTTCATATTTAATCAAGAACAAATATCCCAATAGAATGTCACTATCCATATTGTTGAGTTCAACAAAATCTGTGATATATATCCTACCTTGAATTTTAATATGGACATCTTGTGCATACCTGCCCCAATTCAAGTTTTCACCAGTGATTAAATGTCATTTTGAAAGTTTTGGTTTTGGTTTTCCCAAAACCTTTCTGGAATTCCCTTTGTTTTAGCAAAAGATCTTGCTGAACCTGAATCAATAAAGGCATCAAACTCTATGGGTTTGTAACCAACAAAACATAAGGAAATGGATTTGTATACACAATTATAAGTAAGCACCATGACAGCTAAGATTTTTTCTCTTTCTTGTTTTTCAAGTTTTGAATGTACTATTTCATCATCTTTGTTGGCTTTGAATAAAACATGTCTTGTTTCTCCCACTAATCGATTCAAGGTTCTTATCTGCCCTTTTTGTTCTTTGATCAGTCCAGTTAATTCTTCAAAATCGTTTCTAATCATATCCAATTTTTTAAAGATTTTAAATTTGTCCGTTTCTTTCGCCTCTTTCCCTTTGTTCCAATTCTGAACTTGAATCTGGAATTTCATCTTCATACATGATGGTTCACTTCAGTGCTTTTGCTGCCATGGAGGAATCTTATAGCCAACCTTTTTCTGTTAATTATTCTTGAGTTTGCTCCATTTCTTCTTTGAAATGCTTCAAATTTTCATGTCTTCTTCCTGTTTCTGTCTTCTCTGGACTATGTATCCCAATAGGGATCTATGCTTGTTTTGTATCATATTTCTTTTGTGTTTCTTTCAACTTTTATCTCAGAAGATTTACCACATAAATATTTTTCATTCTCAGAACTTTCATAAGAAGAATGATAATAAGAAGGATAATACTTTATATCATTTTCTTTCACCATATTGTATGTTTCCAAACTTGTCAGGAAAAGCTCATAATAGTCTTCTTCTTTAATGAATCCCTGAAACCAGGTATCACCTCTCATTCTTCATTTTGCTGCTAGAATACTGCATATACCTTTGTTATTGTGTTCATTTTCATATTAGCATCAGTAGGATAGTAAGGTTTGCTGCAAAAAAACATCTAACTTGCCTAGAAACCTTTCTAGATGCATATTTCTTCTTTAGCATGTAAGGTGGGGGTTTAAAACCTTTCCTCTTAAACTGAATTCTTTTGATAGGGGAGAATTTATACTTCCTAAAACTTCTCAAGCAGCGAGAAAAAGACTCTATTTCATCAATGAAATAAGAATCATGAGCAAAATATGATGTCTGTTGTTTTTGACAAGAAACTTTCCTTAAGAATTCTTTGACAACAGCAAATTCTTTAAAATCCTTGATAGGAGGATAACTCCAGAATTCTCACAGATTGCAGTAGACTTGTATTCATTGTCATTTATACTGCTTTAAGCAAGCAATATTTCTGCAATTTAGTAGCTATGACATTTTTGAGTTATAGAAATGTACAATTTTGGACCTAAAATCCTTCCTTTCTCATAACAGTCTTCTGCCCAACTTTCCAATTGACAAGGCAAAGAGTTAAATAGTACCCTTTTGCTGATTCGTTAGTTTGCAATCTTGCTTGGAACAAATATTTGAAATTCTCAAAAACTAAATTATATTTACGTAACAGATCTAGATTTCTTAAATTTAGACTACCCAAAAGTTTTACAGCTCGTCTAGCTTTATTTGTAGTAGCTAGACAAAATCCAAATCCATCAATCATCCTAAACTTCAAACACTCAAAACTAGTTCCATTATATCTTCTTTTCCCAGATCCAAATCTTTTAACAGTTTCTTCACCAGACTCTTCCTCCATTATTGCAGGACATATGTCTAGTAGACCTTCCCAGCAATCTCTTACTTATCCAGAGAACAGTCTAACCCACCTTCTGTGAATCTGTCCAGAAGGTTCTGGTGTCAAATAGATTCCGCCGTGAATCATACCATACTACAATTGCATCATAAGAATTTATTAACTCGTCACTATTCAGAATATATCTATTTGTAGCATTGGGCCTTAATTGTTTTATGTGTGTATTCTGAGTAAGGACAATTTGTCTGTCATATTTTCATCATCATCAATTTTGACAAACTGTAGAAAAGAGTTGCACGGGACATTTACTTTGGTGCAAAAAGTTCCCTCACAAGCTTGGATGAAGCTCCTTTCCTAATCTGGGGGGCATCTCAATCAGAACCTGTATCTTACCAAATGTTTTCATGTACATGAGGCTAGCACACATTATGGTAGTGTAATGAGCCCGAATTAGAGCAGGGCCTGGGGCCCATGCGGTGCTCCTAAGCACTGTTATTGGCTTTTGCCAATATCAAAAATAAATTAATTAATAACTAAATAAAACATCGAGTGTCAGCCTTAACCACCTTAGCAAGTTTAAATTAATTTCATTTTTGCAATCTTTTTGTTCCTAGGCCGACATGGCCGACCGTGTTGGGCATATATTTATAGGTAAAAGGGTGGTTTATTTGGGGTTTTATGCTTGGATAAACTGGAAAATGCCTTGCGCACAATTCTTATCTGCTGGGACAACAGTCTTGTAGGTCTGGCAAGCAGGAGTATAACACTGGAACTGTGAATGACCTGAAAGAGAATTGTGGTGCACACATGATGAACATAAGAGCAGCAGAGATCACACAGGAGTAAAGTCACGATTTGAACCAGAAGAATTTGGCCACCACTAGGCAGCAAAGACAGATACAGTTACAGCTCAATCCTCAATTCCTAAAGCATGAAATTAAGTACAAAGCCAAACGCTCGTGTCTCGATTGGGAATGTAACTGTGACTCTCTATAAGGGAAGAGCCGTCTATATTCACTGGAGGAAGTTTGTAACAGAGGTCGTTTCATTATATATCATCTAATCTCGTGAGGTTATCTTTCTTGCCAACCATTGTATTTTTAAAAATTAGATCACGGCATTGTCAAAATGGTACTCCTACAAAGTTAAAGAACGCAAAGTTGGCATTCTGGCCAAGATAGAGAGAAATTCTGGAGGTTTATCAAATTAAGAATGAGCGTCAAACAAAAAGTTCTCTTTGATTTCTTGCGTGCAATAAAACCATGTGATTGGAGGTTGCCAATACATTTATGATGCCCATTAGTTGGATTCTGTTGAACAACAATGTGCTTAAAGACAAAATTCCTTACTCTTAATGAGAAACTTGATGCAAGCAGCATCCAGAATCACAAGCGATCCCACATCACCAAAAAAAGAATACTTTCTTTTCATGTCCAATTTTTGCATGTCTGATGTAAGTTGGAGCTTCAAGAGAATATCTTGGAGTGTTGAAAGATAAAATGATTGTTTTATCATAACTTAGCTTCCATTTCAAAAATGAGATAAACTGAGAGACTAATGTGGTTTTTAAAGTATTATATTGCACAAATTCGAAGTTTCAAGGACTGAACGGATTCGTTGGCATATTATAGAATTGAGAATTAATTACTTCTCAGTTTTAATGCCAATTTTTTTTTGTATAAGGCAAGTGACCTTTGGCATTCCATTATTGTCTTATTATTTCAATTTGGGTGCTTAAAATGTGTTGAATTATAGCATCAAATTGATTGATATAATTATATTAATCTAATAGTCGATTATATATATATATATATATATTGCTATTAATAATCGATGATATTAAATGAGTTTATTATTGATTGCTATTAATACAGTCGATTCATATCGACTTATATACTCTGCTGTGCATATATAATAATGGGTTACGTTTAACTATCTTTCGATAGTTAACGTAACATATCATACGTATATGATATGTTACGTTAACTACCGAAAGGTAATTAACGCAACAATGTTTAGTATTACGAAGGGCTGCTAAACATATTACAAAGGGCTGCGTAAAGGTAAAGAGCCGTCTACGTATAGACATGGCTCTACATGGCTTAGAGTCATGTCTCTACGTAGACGTGACCTTCCACACTGATATATATATATATGTTTTTGTATGCTGCAGAGAAAGCAATAAATAACCACGGCATTGTTTTCTCTCTGCAATCATACGACCTAGATAATTAGTATTCACTGCACAATATAATATATATATGAACAGCACTTATTTATAAGTTAGATTTCCTCTATCAAGATCTTGCAATTTAACATGGTATCAGAGCCTCAATAGAGGAAAATTGTTTAAACTAACATTGAAATTCTTATAAATTCATTATAAACAAAAGAAAAATTATAATGGCCAGCATCATCAAGGTAGAAGACAGACTCGAAGGTGCATCTAATTTCTTCTCATGGAAAATTCGAATTCTCACATTGCTTGAAGAACTCAAGTTAGACTCTTATGTTGAGGAAAACAAAAATATGCCAGAAGAAGAACCGGAAATATCAACTTGGAAAAGACGTAACAACAAAGCAAAGAAGATCATAATTGATGCCGTGAAAGATCGCATTCTCCCTTCCATAGCTAGACTTAAAACCGCCTATGAAGTATTCAAGACTATTCAACAGACATTTGAGATTAACAATATAAGCAGATTACTCACTCTCAAACAACAACTTCTAAATCTAAAGATGAATAAAGGGGAAACGGTCACATCTTACTTTCTTCGAATTTCCGAGTTAAGAGATCAACTCTCTACTATTGGAAATAATATTGATGACATAGAGTTAACACTATAAGCTCTTAGAGGATTACCCATCACATGGGAAACATTCATTCAATGTATAATTGGACGTCCTTCTCTACCCAAGTTTGATCAACTCAAGAATGATTGCACTCAAGAAGAATCTCGGTTAATATCAAGAGGGATTGGGCCTACCAAAGGAAATGAGATTCAAGCCCTACATCCTCAATCAAACTTTAAAAGCAATAAAAGGAAATTTAAAAATAAGATAGGAAACTTTAACACAAGTCATGTAGGGAATCCCAATAAAAATCATAAAAACCGAGACTTCTCTAAAATTCAGTGTCACAAATGTGATAAATTTGGTTATACACACAAATTCTGTCTTGAGAAAAAGAAAATTCAAGCAGCATTAACTGAAGTCAAAGGAGCGGAAATATCATTATTCTTCTTGGCATTATCAAGTGAGGTTAACCCTAACAAAAACACCTGGATAATTGATAGTGGAGCATCTCGGCATATCACAAGATTCAGAGATCAATTTGAAACTCTAGAAGAAGATTCTTTCGAAGAAGTTACAATTGGAGACAACTCCACTTATCCAACAAAAAGGGTTGGGACCTGCTCTATCAAGTTGAAATCAAGGGCAACTATACTATTAAAAGATGTTCTATTTGTGTCAGGCATAAAAAGAAACTTAGTCTCAATTTCAGGCTTAGCTGATCAAGGCTATCGAGTTACATTCCAAGAAAATAAAGTACTAATATGGACAAAGAACACTAATGTTAAAAATGCAATTTCCTTAGGGTATAGAGATGGAAGTCTATTCAAAGTAGGAAATAGTATCAAATCAGCAATAAGTCATGAAATACCCAACACCAATGAACTTTGGCACCGAAGATTAGGCCATCTTGGATTTAACACTCTTCCCTCCCTTAAGAAAATTTCTACAGGGATATCAAATCTAAACTCAAAACATACAAGCATTTGTAAAGGATGTGCACTAGGAAAAAATATTAAAAAATCTTTTCCCTCTAATGAGCACAAAACCAAAGCTGTATTAGAGCTCATTCACATTGACCTATGTGGACCTATATCAACTCTCTCTCTTGGAGGTTTTTCATACTATGTGATCTTCATTGATGATTACTCTAAGAAAACTTGGATTTATTTTCTTAGACTAAAAGAATCAAATGAAGTATTATTAAAATTCAAAGAATTCAAAGCATTAGTTGAAAACCAAACTGGGAGTAAAATAAAAGTTCTAAGATCCGATAACGGAGGTGAGTATATTTTTGAAAACTTTAAAGATTTCTACATTTATGTTGGGATTAAGAGGGAGTATACAGTACCTTATAATCCTCAACAGAACGGAGTAGCAGAAAGGAAAAATAGAACTATCATTGAAGTTGCTAAAGCCATGATGCATGATCAAAATCTTCACACTTCGTTTTGGGCCGAAGCATCAAACACTGTCGTATACATTCAGAACAGATGCCCGCACTCTATTCTAGAAAACATCACACCTGAGGAAGCCTTTACAAGAAAGAAACCAGATCTAAGTCACCTTAGAATCTTTGGATGTCCTGTATACATTCATATTCCCAAAGAGAAAAGAACCAAACTAGATCCTTCCGAAAAGAGAGGAATATTTGTTGGCTACAATGAAACTACAAAAAGGTACAGAGTATACATACAAGGACAGAAGTCCATTGAAGTTAGTAGAGACATCAAATTTGAAGAGGACACTGCTCTAAAGATTTCCATTCTCACTGAAGAAGGATCAAATGAGAATCACAAGGAGAACATTACAGAATATGATGAAATTGAGAATCAAAGGGAGAATATTTTTCAAAATAATGAGAATCAAAGAGAGAACATAATAGAAAACATTGAGCCTTCTCCATCTCATCTTGAAGATGTCGACATACCTAACAGCAACAAAAGGCCATTATGGGCAAGAAAAATGTTTGAGGAAAACAATGTTGAACTAGATGAAATGTCCAAAGAAAATAAAAGAACAAGGAATAAAAAATGCTACCTTGCACTGATGGCAGAACTCACAAAATCAGAACCGACTAATGTGAAAGAAGCCCTAACATGTCAAGCCTGGAGAGATGCGATGATTGAAGAATACCAATCTATTATCAAAAATGATGTTTGGGAAATAGTGCCTAGACCAAAAGGGAAAACCGTCATCTCCTCTAGATGGTTATTCAAGGTCAAATATGCTTCTGATGGCAGTATTGAAAAACATAAAGCCAGATTTGTTGCCAGGGGTTTTTCTCAAAAGGCTAGAATTGATTATGAAGAAACCTTTGCTCCAGTTGCTCGATATACTTCCGTAAGAACCATCATAGCCATTGCAGCATCCAAAGGATGGAAGATACATCAAATGGATGTAAAAACAAGGTTTCTGAATGGAGTCATAGAAGAAGAAGTATACATAGAACAACCAGAAGGCTTCATCACCCATGACAATAATTATGTTTGCAAATTAAAGAAAGCACTCTACGATCTCAAGCAAGCTCCCAGGGCTTGGTATGAACATATAGATAATTATCTATCCAAGTTAGGATACTCCAAGAATGAAGCCAATCCAAATATATACTTCAAAATGTCCAAAGGTGAAATGATAATCATAGTTCATTTAAGTTGATGATCTACTAATTACTGGAGAAGATCATCTCATTGCTAAATGCAAACAAGAACTCACAAATGAATTTGATATGAAAGATCTAGGATTATTACACTACTTCTTAGGATTAGAAGTAGTACAGAAAGAAAACTACATTTTTCTAAATCAAAGGAAATATACCATGAAAGTATTAACCAGATTTGGCATGAAGGAATGTAAACCATTAACCACTCCGATGGAAACAAATCTTCACAAACTCAAAGAAGATGCTGCAAATTTAGAGCCTACAGATTCTTCTTACTACAGACAACTAATTGGATCTCTTATGTTCCTAGTAAACACTCATCTAGACATCTGCTATGCTACGAATGTTTTAAGCCATTTCATGTATGAACCTAAGAAGATTCATTTGATAGTTGCTAAACATATTCTGAGATACTTATGTGGTACAATTGAATTGGGTCTAAAGTATGAGAATGTTGAGATACAACTCCAAGGATTCACTGACTCTGATTGGGCCGAGGACTCTATTGACCGAAAAAGTACTACAGGATGTTGCTTTAGCCTTGGATCCGCAATGATTTCATGGTTCAGTAAAAAAAAATCAGCAATTGCTCAGAGTTCTACAAAAGCAGAGTACTGTTGTGAGGTTTCACAACATCGCCCCATTCCATGGGGACGCCCGTTCTAAAATTTCCAAGCTTAGATTTTGCCTTGCCTCCCGACTCAGTTGTGATTGCATGGGTTCCGATGACTTGGTAGTTTGATTTGCAATGAGGATATGATTTCGAAAAATGTTGAAGTGATGATTTTTTTTCGCAAAGCATGGAATTTTGTTGTTAATGGTATTTTGCTAGTGATGGAATTTCGATTTTATTTGAATTGGCAAGATGAATTCTCTGAGTTCTTTGTTAAATTTTGAAGGTTGCTCATGCTTGAAGGTTTGATAATTTTGAAAGGCATTTGAAATGGTGATAACGATTTCATGGCATTGGCAATTTCTTGACATCTCGATCTTGTTCAAGTTAACAATTTTGTTGGATTTCGATTTTTGTTCAAGTTAACCATTTGTAATTCTGAAAATACAATTTCGAAGCATACTTTAAAGCAAAAATTTCCTTAGAATCGAATTCAATAGATCATTTGCAATCTCATGAAATTTTCGATTTTGAATTCAATTGCTGATTGGAATTAGTTTTGAAATCAGATTGCTTGTTTGCCATTTCTTTTCATCAAGTTCGAAATTTTCATGGGGCAAACAATTTAAATGCATTCAATTTCAATTTGCAAGTTTGGGGACAATTTTCGATCTTGTATTGGGCAAATAGAATTATCAAAATCTGGAAATACATCCATAATTTCGATTTTTTAATCATTATTTCCTTGGCTTTTTTCAAAATTACATTGGGTCTTGTTTTAACTAAATCTTGGATATTGTGTTTTGAAATCAGAATTTAGTGCTTTAATTTCGAAATAGGGCCCAGCATTAATTAATTTTATAGCTTTTTCTAAAGGCTTTTTTTTTAAAAATTCGAAATTGCCTTCTTTTTGCAAAGTCGGCCCATCATGTGGCATTAATTAATTGTTTATTTTTGCAAATTGTAGGCCAGGTCAGCCCCCTAAATGGACCCCAGCGGCAAGTACAAATAAAGAGCCCTCTCCTTCTTTTTTCACAAAACATTTTTGGTTCTCTGCTCTGCAATTAGGAGCGAAAAATCAGAGATCATTGGCAGCGATTTTTCACTGTTTTGGCAAGCTAAAATCAGTCTTTTGGCAAGCGATCAGAATTTAATGGTGGTAAGTTTTAATGGTGGCGAGTTTGAATGGTGGAGGTCTTTGTTTAGAGGCAGGCCTGGGGCGGATTTAAGGGCAGTTTGTAGGGCGGATTCGTGCCCTAGAATCACTGTGTTAGCAAGCGATTCAGTTGGAGAGTGGCGATAGCAGGCCTGAGTGTTGTGAGGTTGCATTTAGAGGTGTTTAGAGGGCAGTTTTGAGCCCCAAAGTCAGTGTTTTGACAAGAAAAGGGGAGCAGAGATTTATTATGGGTGATTTGAAGGCCTCTTTCTATACATTTTATCATCCAATATCGAAATTCTAAGGGCAGTATTTTCAGAATTTCTTCCAAATCCGAAAATAAGAACTTTGCAATATATTCTCAGAATTTTGACAAATGAGGGATTGTGGTGTCAAGTTGTGATTTTGACAAGGCAATTGCATCAAGATAGCATTCAGAATTTGATATAAGGCGCAAGTCCGGAAAGTTGAAAGAGGAAGAGTTATCAAGCTAAGAATAACCGGTGAGTGGCCTATCTTACCCTTTTCTTCTTAGTTGTTTTCATTTCATTGGTATTAGTGTTAAGTGTTGAAAATTAGTTTCAAAAGTAAAATTAAAAGTTTGGTTTGTATTGATTAGCTTTTTTCCCCAAGTTCTTGTTTGCATTCAATCATTTCATCATCATTAGAGGAAGATTGGAGTGATAGGTGTAGCCCATTTCATAAGAAACGGCGGGGAGTGATAAGTGGTAGTCCCACCCCTAGGAAGAAGTTTGGAGTGATAAGTGTAGTCCATCTTAAGGCAAAGGCGGGGAGTGATAAGTGTAGTCTTCATCATCATCATTAAGAAGAAGATTGGAGTGATAAGTGTAGCCCATTTCATAGGCAGAGGCGAGGAGTGATAAGTGTAGTTTCCATCTCATTAAGAGGAAGTTTGGAGTGATAAGTGTAGTTCCACCATCATTGTAGAAAGGCGGGGAGTGATAAGTGTTTAGGATGGCGGATGCCAATGCAAGCAAGCGACCCAAAGGAACTAATGCTAAAATAGGAGACAAGGAAGTCATGATACCCAATTCCAACTTCCGCTTGAAACTGAGACACGTTGGAGACACCAACATTGGTACCCTTGATATGATTCAATTAAGAGAGAGGTTGAGAGACAGCTAGTCCCCTGTGGCAAAGAAGATCAATAAGTATGGATTTGTGCAAGGAAGTGTTCAGTCTACCCCAGCAGCAAACAGAATACAGCAAGTCAAAGTATGGCTACTTCATTACCGGATCCCAGGCTCTGCTCAAGGTACACAATTTGATCCTTGGATGTTTTATTTTATTGAAGGCATTGAAAATGGTAAAGGAAAGATTGATTGGATTAGGATCATTAGCATGAATTTAGAGTTGCAACTTAGATAGTACAAAATCACAGGCAAATCTACATGGGGTCCTACCTTTTCAATTCGAGTGCAAGACTTAGTGATGCTTTGCTAGTCGAACCAAATCCAATTTTGGGGAGATGCACTTCACCACTATGGTTGGGGCGGATGCTTATGCCAAGAGGCGAGGTTGTAGCAGTTCGAACAGTTGAAGGCATCCAAGGGTTAACCAAAGAGGGAGGCTACGAACTAGGAAACAGTGGATGAACTTAATGAGTATCTCAAATCAAGAAGGTGGGTGGATTGTGGAACAATCAAGGAAGCGTGGCCCAAAACCCAAGAGTATTGAAGCAGAGGTGGGATGCATGCATGCAAATCAAATTCAAGTGGGAAGGTTAAAGAAGGCAAGGATAAGGAAAAAGGAAAGTGAGGTGAAAGGTTGAAGAAGGTCAAATTTGATTTCAAGGTGGTGGCCAAGAGCAAAGCTCTCAAACTGCAAGAAGGTTCACATCCAGGCAAGCCACCGAGGCCAAGGCAAGATTACCCCAAGTGCATGGAGACCTCACCCTTTCAAGGTCAGGACATCAGGTACAAGCAAGTTCAAATGGTGGTGAGAAAATTTCTAAGGACAAGCTCAAGCATCCAAGGCTTCACCTCATCTCAAAGATTAAATAAATTTATAAGATAAGGTTGATGAGGTGGCAATTTCATATGCATGCAATCAAATCATGCCAAGTGTCCTATGTTCTCATTGGTTGACAAATTATTGTAATTTTCTCATTGACCCACAAAGTTGGTGCCCTCATGTAATTGGTTGAAAGATGGTAACCCTAATTAGGGTTTGTAAGGTTTAATCTTGGCCCTTGATTTTGCCTCTTAATCTTGGCCACTCGTAATTTTGAGCCTCTATATAAGGCCATTTGTACTCATTTGTAAAGAGGGTTATGTTGGAAGATTGTTGCCAAAATACTCTCAAGATTGTTCTCTATTCATTGTTGTGGCTTGCATGGTGGATATACATGATCATTTTGGTGTATTGCATGTTTCTTCTCATCTCTCAAATTAAGTTAGGATTTCATTTCATGTTGTTAGAGTAGAAGTAGATGGCTAGTTGTATGGTGATATAAATATTGGTAAATGTTTGATAAGGATCTATGTACTAGGCCACTAGCATCCTAGCGGCTTGTTAGGAAGCCTTGTGTGGTAATCTAGTCCAGTTGCTCCCAAGTTCTACTTGCATTTCATCTTTCCGCTTGTACTTCAAGTTGGGTTGGAAGATAGGTGTTAGTGTGAAAATCCTAAGAGTTTCCCTTAGAATCATTGCACCAATGGAGTTAGCGCCGCTGGTAAGCTTTCATTAGGTTGATCCCCGTCCATTTGCCAATCTTTTCGTTCCTTAGGAGTAGTAGTAGAGCAAGAAGTAGTTTAGTAGTGAGAAGTTTGAGAAGTAAAGTTGAAGGTGGTAAATTGGAGAAAGTCATTGAATATACATTGCAAAGCTAAATCATCATCATAGCGAGAATTAGACATCCTCAAGTGAATGAACAACGTAAGCCCGCCGAAGTGATTACCAGCAAATCACATTTTTATAACTGAGTTAGTATCCACAGGTGTAAGGAACCTTGGAGTATCCTCATATACTTTTCAAGAGAGGGTTGAGTGTTTGGTACGCTGTATCAAGTATTTCAATTGCTATATGTTATGTAGTGGTACAAAACTCACATCAAGTACATGGCTACATCTATGGGTGCTCGTGAAGCAATATGGTTAAGGAAGCTACTATTTGGATTGTTTGGCAAGCCTCTACAACCTACAATAGTTTATTGTGACAATCAAAGTTGCATTAAACTCTCTGTAAATCCAATTTTTCATAATCGCTCCAAACACATAGAAATTCCTTATCACTATATAAGAGACATGGTAGATAGAGATGTTATCAAACTTGTCTAAATAAGTACTAAAGAGCAAAATGCTAATATCTTTACTAAGCCTCTTGCGAAGTTGAAAATCGAGTACTTCAGACAGAAACTTGGTATGATTAAATTGTAATTAAATTTATGAGATTCTATCTCTTAATATGTAATCTAATATATTCATGAATAAATTTAATATTGCAATATTGTGTTTTCTGAAAGATGACGATCTTTCTTGTGTGTAAAGTCTCCATTGTAAGGTGACGACCTACAATGGTTTGACTTAAGTTATCATCTAATCCAGTTCCGAATTTAGTCGGGGATCATGATAACAAATGGTTCAAGTTTTTGATCCGGATTGCGCCGGATATCTTGACACCTATATTTATCATTAAATCCAGTTCCGAATTGGTCGGGGATTATGATAAATTTCTTATCAAGTTGAATTATGTTCCGGATTATGCCGAAAATCCTGATTCTAAGTGGTTGTGTTATTTAAAGGAAATCTAGTTCCCAACTAAGTCGGGGATTTCAATAACACTCACTTCTTGTGAATATCAATCTCCTCTCGCTAAGAGGGAGTGTTGAATTATAGCATCGAATTGATTGATATAATTATATTAATCTAATAGTCAATTATATATATATATATATATATATATATATATATATATATATATATATATATTGCTATTAATAATCGATGATATTAAATGAGTTTATTATTGACTGCTATTAATACAGTCAATTCATATCGACTTATATACTCTGCTGTGCATATATAATAATGGGTTACGTTTAACTATCTTTCGATAGTTAACATAACATATCATACGTATATGATATGTTACGTTAACTACCGAAAGGTAGTTAACGCAACAATGTTTAGTACTACGAAGGGCTGCTAAACATATTACAAAGGGCTGTGTAAAGGTAAAGAGCCATCTACGTATAGACATGGCTCTACGTGGCTTAGAGTCATGTTTCTACGTAGACGTGACCTTCCACATTGATATATATATGTTTTTGTATGCTGCAGAGAAAGCAATAAATAACCACGGCATTGTCTTCTCTCTGCAGTCATACGACCTAGATAATTAGTATTCACTGCACAATATAATATATATATGAACAGCACTTACTTATAAGTTAGATTTCCTCTATCAAGATCCTGCAATTTAACAAAATGGAGGGAAAAGCTATTGATTTTTGTGAAAATAATTAGACTTCAATTTCTAAATGAGCACAACTTGGTTTATGTTTTTATTCATTTTTCGAAGTAATCTACACCAGCAAAGCATTGGATATAGCGCAGCAAGCTTGAGTGCCATACTTGGAAGCATTTAATGATGAATTTGACGGATATAAAGAGGAATTTCAAAAGACAATAGAAGGTAAAAGATTTAAGTGCCTCTTTTGTGGGCTCTTACAAAGGTTTAGCCTCTATAAAATGCAGTTTTTAATGGTGTTAAGGAGCAGCAATCAGCAGCAGCAAGGTGGGAGAAATAACTTACAGGTTGCTCTAGAAGACTGCATGAGAAAGGTGTAGGAATTCAGCTAGCCAACAGAAGAGGAATTAAAGAAGAGAAGAAAAAGATTGAAGGCTTATTGTAGGTGTTCAGGGCATCTGTGAGAGCTATGAGATGAAAAGAAAAATCAGATCTCAAAGGATGACTGAAGCCAAGAAGGTGTGAAGGCATGAAGATTTGAAGATTTGAACGTAATTTCAAAACACAATAGAAGGTAAAAGATTTAGGTGCCTCTTTTGTGGGCTCTTACAAAGGTTTAGCCTCTATAAAATGCAGTTTTTAATGGTGTTAAAGGAGCAGCAATCAGCAGCAGCAAGGTGGGAGAAATAGCTTACAGGTTGCTCTAGAAGACTGCATGAGAAAAGTGTAGGAATTCAGAGCCAAGAGAAGAGGGATTAAAGAAGAGAAGAAAAATGTTGAAGGCTTATTGTAAGTGTTCAGGGCATCTGTGAGAGCTATAAGATGAAAAGAAAAATCAGATCTCAAAGGATGACTGAAGCCAAGAAGGTGTGAAGGTATGAAGATTTTGAAGGTATGAAGTGCCTAGAAACATTGTAAAAATTTTGTATACCAAAAGCAATGAACAAGAAGTAAATACATTCTTGATTCTAGAAGATCTATTTGATGAAGCAAGCGTATATATGGCTGAACTGAAATTTCAAGTTTTCTTGCGACTTAAGCTTAGAGCATATAATTGAAGAAACTTTTGTGTTTTGCGATAGAAAACTACAAATAACATTATATGATATTATAAAACAAAGGTATGTTTTAAGGGTTCTTCGCTCGGATAATTATAGATTAAACTACATAGATAGATCTGTGAAGGGTGTCATCCTGTATATTCTCTCTGATAAGAGAACAGAGGCTACTAGATATTTCCTGAGGGCAGAATAAAGTATAAGGGCATTTCAACCTTGGAGGATATCAAAGGACACCCAAAAAATCAAAGGCGGTCAACAATAACATAACAATGTTTCCCAATATCATAACAGATAATCCCAGCTCTGAGGGACTCATAACTTTTTACCGTCATGGCAGACCAATTTTCCCTATCAGAGCAAAGTGACAAGTTATGACCACATTATATCCTTTGCCCATGTGAACAATCTATAGTGGCATATGCCTGTCATTCTTAATGAGTCAGTTCGCTCAATTTCACTAGATAACTTATGTAAAATCAAGGTCTAAAGCTACAAGCAACAATATACAAGAGAGACACAACTCACCACTTTCCAACCATCGGGATCGAGGAAAGAAGTAATTTTAGTATTAAGCCCCGGTACTGGTCCTGGTTCCCGGGTTATTTTCCCACCAAGTTCCTGTGTAACTATACGAACAGCCTCCGCGGTCTTGTATACATCATCTGTGCCAAGTGCAATCTACAAGCAGAAACTCCAAATTTTGATTATCAAATAATAAGGATAGTCTCCAAAAACCATGACTTATGCTATTTATATGATATGCTCTTACTTGTGCATATGCATTGCCTTTGGTATATTCAGTTACACCATAATTATATGTTAGCTCCAATACAGTTGTCTCTTCCTCTTTCGCATATCCCATCATTGCTAGTGTATACTGCAAGGCATTAAAATCCATTAAGACTATTTACTCCCCCAAAAAAATGGAAAACCAACACGTTCATTAATTAGTAACAGGATCAGACCAAGCACAGAAAACTCCTACTTACCTTGTAGTCAGGGTTATCCTTTTTCGTCAAGAGTTTCATTCCACAAGCCTATAGGTAGAACACAGATAGAACAGTTAATTTTTCTATAAATTAGAATAAGAATTTAATATATTATCTGCTTATTAACTATGAAAAATAACTTTAGTAAAGTAAATTGAAACAATAATTGACTGCTGAAGTTATGACAATTTTTTAACGGCATGAACCACCTCTTCCAAGTATTTACTTGGATCAATAACAGATATACAGAGAATATATGAAGCTGTAAACTGTTTTTAGTCTTCTCCCCAAAATTATCCTATCAAGGAAAAGTTGTATAATCATACACAAAATCAAAATGTCATTAATCAAAGGTACAATTAAACTGACTAACAAGAATATTTTATTGTTTTTTTTTTCAGAGATGAAAATCTGCAGAGAATACAGAATGGGGCCAAATAAGGCTTGCTTTCCCGAACAAAAATGATAATTATTTTAAAAACAACCAACAACACATGTTTTTAAGGAAAAGCTTGAGAGTACATAAATCGAAAAGTACCACACCACAACAATGTCATCTTGTAAAGTGGGATATGCCTAAGATTTTGTGAACTCCATTACCCTACTTGAAAGGAGCACAAAGCAATATGCTTGGGTTTTAAGAACTTATGAAATGCGTCAAAACTACCAGCCTTCATTACAACTACAGCAATATATTATGTTAGTTTGAGGAATTTCACAAAGACAACTTATCCACAAGTGGCATGGTGTTCTGATGGAGTTCTGTTTAACCTTTCTATATGGTTCCTAATAAATCAAACATAGAAATCACCCAATGCACGAGATTCCACAAACTTCACAGAAAAGTTATATTCAGTTGGTTGGCACAGTAAAAGGCATTAGACATTCTTATGCAATCCAATGACAAACAATCTCATCTTCTATAATACAGTAGTTTCTCTCCAGAATCTTTCTTAATATACATGGAATTGTCAATGTGCTGCCTCAGGAAGGAACATTTCCTTACTTTTTCATAAAACGCAATGGACCGATCAAGATCTCCAACACGAAGCATGACCTGACATAGTGGTTCTGGAGTGGGACCCCTTTGAATAAGCTCGAATATATAACCATCTGGATCCTGCACAAATGCTATCACTGTTGAACCCCCTTTTACAGGGCCTGGTTCTCTTGTGATTTTTCCTCCCTTTGCTCGGATATCCTCAACCAGCTTGTATACCTAGAAAACAATCAAACTTTAGACATGCCTCATTGATGCCATACAATAGATTGACAAAGAGAGAGAAAAACATTGTTCACTTTTAAGTTGCCAGATTTCCACAGCCATATCTAATAAACTTATATGTTGTAATTGTAAAAGATACCTACATCTTCAGTTGCAATTGCAAAGTGTCCAAACCCTGTGCCAATGTCATACTTGTCAACTCCATAATCTGGCAGCATAAGAAAAATGAGAAGGAATTCAAGCAGCGCCTTCCTAGAGGATATACCAATTAATAGAAACTAGATACTATTGCAATATAAATGGATAAAAGAACCTTAAGCAATAAAAAATAGCAAAAATTGGAGCTTTAAGCTTTGATTTTAATTGCATGTATAACAAAAAGTGAAACCCATAGGATATCGTACAAACAACTAAAGAAGTTTATGCCTTAAAACTACATAATTGCACAGTTCTTGAGAGCAATGCTCCTTACTGTATGTCAGTTCCACGACAAAACGAGACTCCTCAGGTCCAAATCCAAGAAAAGCATTTGAATACTTTTCCTCTGGAATGTCTCTTTGTCTCAGTAATTTCATCCCAAAGCACTCAGTGTAGAATCTGAATCCAATTCCAAAAGCTTATCAGCATTGGTTTGACAAATTAAAACAGCTTTTTCAAAATTGCATCATTTCACATAAAAACCTATCAGATAATTCATGAAATCTTGTATACTTGATGGTTCTCTCCAGGTTCCCAACTCGATAAACAGCATGGAGAAAGCGGTGCTTATCGTTTTGCACCCATTCCAATACATTCTGAGAGGATTCTTCTGAAGCCATTCTTCAAAATGAAGGTACTTGGAATTTCAAAATTTCTGAAAATAATAATTTACCTGCAGTATTGAGCATAAAATCAATATTATACTTTATTTTCATTCAACCAGTATGAAAGTGTCATTCCAAGCACACCAGTGGGCTATACAAAGAAATATCTCTGCAACAAATAAAAAACTATATATCCATTACTGCTCTTGTGATTAATCTATAGACAAAAGTGCACACTGCAATTGTTAAGATTTCTCTTACGCATAAAATTTTCCAGAGATCTCAAGTCATGTTTTGCCTCCAAATATTTGATCAGAAATTGCTGCGATAATTAAACTAGCCATAATGTGAGAAATCATTGCAATAATCAAGCTAACACACACCAACACAAAATTTTGTTAATGATGTCATCTAATTTTCCTGAATTTTGAAAAAAATTAGTTAACTTCATTCCCTTGTTTCTTAAATGTCTTTATAGCCTCTTCCTAATATTTTGAATTATTCAGCAGGTAAATCCATCGAGATATCCAACACTGACAAACAGGAATCCTGGAAAGAGGCTGATGCCCCTTTCAATTAACAGAGAATTTTTACTACCTTGACAAAATATAATAGAAGTTTATTTACTTAAAATCATACATGTTCTCTCAAGAGTAAGACATGTATGATTTAAAGTTGTAATCCTAGCAAGAGGTAACTTATGCATATTTTCATGGCATTTAAAAGTATTTACATACATTAATACATTGAAAGTCATGTGTACCAAACATTATATGCTATACAGCATGTCGCACAGAAAAGAGTAAGCTCCCAATCCTAAAGGTGTAGCACAAAGTCATCAGATTTACAGTTACGCAGAGATTTACTCCATTAATGATTTAAGATAGGTTTGAAGATATAGCTCAAACCTAAAAAATCTGTTTTTTTGCTGCATGGATGATTTTGAAAGTAAATCTCTTAAAGGTGTACCCATTAATGAGATGTTCAGCATTATTATTGGGGGCTATCAGATTGTCCTTTCTAAATGAATGACTTTACTAACTCTATTTTGCCCAAATATAAAGACAAACCATTAACTAACAGTTGGGTAAGACTTAAAGTTAAGTTATTAATTAACTTCCCTCTTAATTTTATTAAGGTACAGCTCCCTCTTAAGATCAAATTTTCATTTTTAGAATTATAAATTCAAAGTATGTTTTTAACCAAAGGCGACTAACATTTATTCATAGCAATGAAATAAATGTGATGCAGGATCAACAACAATTAAAAATGAATTGTTGGGATAGCTACCAACACTCAGGTTGAAATACCAATAACTATGAATAGAATTAATTTCACACAGTATTTCCAACACAAAGATTGGAATGAGTGAAAGATGTAAAACCTTTGAATTTGATATTTCACCTCTATGAAAAGAGATGAATGTTTAGTTAATGAATACCATGTTCACACAGAAAGATGATAACCAGATATTAATTGACACACACAAAGTTGCAAATAAATATCACATAATTCAAATTCACATGCACACAAACTAAACAATCCCTTCAAAATGGGCAAAAATTTATTATTTCCTCCTAATCGTGTCTCACTATCACACTACAATATGATGGGGATCAAAAATTCAGATCCTTGCGAGTCTTGTGGTTGCATATTTGAACATATGAAACATTATTAACTTTTAAAAATCTTATAAAACAAAAGACTAAGGCTGAGGTTGGTGGTGGGTCTTGTGAGCCCATATTAGTTCCTGTTGCTTGTTGGGCTACTGCTACTTTGGCTTTGAAGTTTTTTAGTGCCTTTCTGACAGCTGGGATCCCGGTGTGCTGAGGAATGGTCACGTTTTTGGTTCTCAGATTCCACAAGACCTTATTGTTGCGGATGCAATCTATTTTGGCAATAAATTTCGCTGTATGGTTCTCATACCAAGATAAGGCTGTATCAAATCTTTACCAAATTCTTTAGATTTTCCTTGCAAAAGGATTGTGCACTCGACTACTCTTCTATATTTTTGTTGAATTCCTCCTTTAACTCATCCACCATTGCATCACTAGCATAACCTTTTTCTTTAATTGACACCCAATGTCTCAAAGCTCCTTGTGGATATCAGCATTGATATGGTTGCATTCTTTTAGCAATTTACTTTGTTCCTTGATATTTTTTTTTCCAAAATGACTCATTCTTCTCTATGTTGTTCCTCCACATGGTACACTGAGGATCATCTGCACTTTTAACAATTTGCTCTGCTGCTGCCTTTTCTAAACCCATATCCAAAATTTCCTTGAGTTAAATATCAACTTGCAGCCAAAGGGATTCCTTGTGTATGGTATTGGTTATTTCTATGCTTATAGCATTTGTCAACAAAATCAAACCATGATATATCTTTCTAATTTGCTCAATGAATTTAAACCCTCTAGCTTTCATGTCTTTTTCCATTCTTGGGTAAGTCTGCAATAGGAGCTATCTATATGCACCTTGCTTACCAATTCTTTCCCAGCTATTAAGTTAGGAACACAAGAAGCACTTGTCTAACTAATTGGTTGGAGAGTGGGATCAACTAAAGACTTTATGCAACTAGTAAGAAGTTCCACAACCTTGTTTACCTCATCTTTGCCTTTCTTGTCTTTAACTATCCTTTCTACTAATCTGGAAGTAGTTACCTGGAAATTATGAACATCTTCATCTCTGCTTATAGGTCCCATATCAATTTTGGTCATATTATAGTCACTTGTTATGGCCTGATTGAGCTCCTTCTAAGCTGAAGGGTGTGCTATTTCTATAAACAAGTGCCCAGTATCACTATCATCCATTAGCCTTCATGTGGTTTTCAACTTTTTAGGGTTGGAAGTCCTTTGTAGTCCTTTGTAGCAACTGCCCTACTATGTTCTCATCGGCAAGCTTACTCGCATTTTTTTTCTTTTCTTTGAGAGGGTGTCCTCTAGCCATGAGGTGGAGGAAGAAGTGCCTACAGCTCTACTATCTGATTGGGAACTAGGATGTGTAAATTGCGGGGCTCTCCTTTACAGAGATGTTTTGGTAACATATTGCAAATTAAAATTATGGGCATTCAACTTCTCCCTCACCCTATGAAGTAACACCACCATGTTTGAGACCTCTTTAACGAAGTGTGACTTATGCAAATTGTTAGGCAACAGGGACTTGCCCTTCTTAGGGACTGCAACCATTCCCTGGCAATTATAATCTAGTAATGCCCTTCTTTACATTGAACTGCCCTTGAGATGATGTAAAATCAAAATCTAGCACAGAGCGCTAAACAAAAGCAACCACAGATAGTTGCTCTGTCAACAGTGATGAGAAAAACATTATTTTTCGTTTTGATTTCCCTAGTCTCAGAATCATAGTGATTTATCAATTCTAGGGCTAGGTATGTGCATTGCACAACCACAGGAAAAGAAGCTGCCTCTGGCAACCCACTCTCTACCATTCTTTCAAAGATACCCCATGCTTCATTACTAGCATCAATTTGTACTATCTTCTTTCCTTTTCCAGGTATCCTTAGAGGTGGCAAGTTTTGACATTGTTGCTTTATGTCTTCTATAGCCCGATTATGTCGATCAGACCAGGCAGGAGCATTCTTCCTGAACAGCTTATTAAGCTCTTTTCTGGCTTCTGCAATATTCTTAAAATAACCGGCAACATAATTTACCATACCTAGAAATCTCTGTAAGCTTTTCTTATCTTTTACCTCAACCTTTTGAATAGATTTCAACAAATGATCTTGAGGGTAGAGCTTACCGTTGGGTTCAATGCGGGTACCAATAAAGATCAAACTTTCTGTACACCAACTCAATTTAGTAGGATTCAAACAAATTCCATGAGTTTGGCATATAGACAGAAACTTCTTTAAATGTTCCAGATGAGATTTATAATCCTGACTGAAGATTAAAATATCATCTATATAAGGTTGGATGAATTTAGCATATGGAGCAAATATTCTATCCATGAAACTCTGAAAAATCGAGGGAGCTGTCTTGATACCGAATGGAAGTACATTCCATTCAAACAAACCTTGTGGTACTGAAAAGGCGGTTTTATAGCGATCCCTCTCATGCACTGATATCTGCCAGAAACCTTTTGTTAGATCAAACTTACTGAAAACATTACAACCTTGTATACGTTGCCAAATATAATCCTTCCTAGGCAACGGATGTTGATTGTTGGCAAGACAACTGTTTAAAGGCTTGTAATTCACAACTAATCTTTTCTCAGCAATCTCATTACCATGTTCATCTTTTTTGGGAACATACATCACATGGCAAGAGAAAGGACTAGAACTGGGTCTAATCAGTTTCTTTTCTAGCAAATCAGTTATTTCTTTTTCACACAACTCCTGTTCAGCTCTTGACAGAATAAAATAATTTGCTTTGCACTTTGGGAATTGATCATTACCTTCAGTATCTTGTTTCATAGGTAATGTACATACAAACTGTCGATCATATTTCTGTAGATCTTTGGTTAAGACAGTTGCAACAAAATTTGCTTGAATCTGTTCCAACTCCCCCCGGGTTGAAAGAGACTGGTTCACAAACCACACACGAGAACCGGGTAACACAATTTTAGGAGGAACAGGCAAAGACAATTTAGGGCTGTAGGCACGATGTTCATTGATCTGAGGAACAGTGCCAAAGGAAAATGTAATTGTAGTGCTAGGGAAACCAACAGTGTAGGGACTCCATTCTTGCAAAGTTTGACTGCCAATGATACAATCATACTGTTTAACTGGATATTGTAAAAAGGTAGTAGTATAAACAGTATTGGAAAATTGAATGGGAATGGAAGCCTGGAACTTAATAGGATTCCCTGTATGGGTTACCGAATGAATAGTAGTAGTGGTAGGTAACCAACAATCAAAAGGAAAACATTGAGGTCGAGCAATGTTACAGTCAGCACCAGAGTCTAAAAGAGCACATAAAGTATATGGCTTGATACCAGGGATTTTAATGGTAAGCAGAAAAGCTGGACAAGGATTGGAAATACCTTTCAAATAGGCAAAGGCTTGCTTTTCAATTGCTTCGACTGGTTCATCTGGTGGAGGCTCTTGGGCTATCTCATTTTGAACTAAATAGTTATCAAGAGAAGTGTATTTTTCCTCGTGGAGTTCATTCTCCACACTAGCAATTTCTTTCAACACATCAGCTTTAACTGTATAAAGAAATGCTAGACGATTTTGCAACCAAATTATTCTAGAGTTTTTGGCAAAAGCTTTTTCTGCAGCAAGGCAAGGAATATATCCATGAGAAGGCTTAGAACTTTCTTCTGGTTCATGAAGAGATTCATAACACTGAAGATCAGGTTCATCAGATAACTCAGGATGAGTTTCAAACAATTTCTGTCTATCTGATTCTAACTTCTGAAGCTCAATCGTCAAATTTTGATGTTGATAGGGTGTTAGAAATTGTTTCCTTTTGCTTTCTATTTGTTGTGCTTTTACTCTAAGCTGTTGCAATTGTTGTTCGGGACTTGGCTTTAGCCAATTAGGATTCACTTGAGTGAGAGACTGTCCACGAAGTCTTCCATAATCTGAATTAAACATATTACACATGAATGAAATATCAGAATCTGAAGATGATGATTCTTCAGATTTAACATCTTGATAATCTGATTTTGAACCATGTTGAATATTTATCACTTGGTGATCATCTTCATCTTCACTGGAAATATCAGTGATGCTAATATCATCAGAATTAGAAGCTTCTTTAACTTCTGTTAAAGGAAGGGTGTCCAAAGAATCTTGAGTAAGTCTTCTTACTCTCTTGATATTTCTCTTAGTCTCATCTAGACATTTGTTTGCATAATGTGCACCTTTACAGATGTAACATGCAGGTGTAAACTTCTTATGATGCACTTTGTTTCTATTTCTCAGGTAAGTCTTTTTCTTTCTCCTAAAAGGTTTGGAGAAATGATCAAACTTCTTAGAATATTTCTTACCTGATTTGAAACTCTTCTTGTGTCCAGAACAACCATAAGAATGACTGCATTGACACAAATCTTTTTTCACAAGGAAGAACCTCTTTCTTCTTCTTCCTATTCAAGATTACTATTAATCTCTTTGATAAACTGAACTAACTGTGGGAAAGTCACATCATTAAGAGACATGTCAGGTGTATTCATAATACTTTGAAGAATCTTCTCTCTGTAGTAAGATTGAACTTGACTAGGGAATCCTTCAAGAAAAGTATTATACATCCATTGATTGTTGTTGGTTTGACCTGACTGATAAAAATTGAGATATTGTTCATTACAATATGCATCCAATTGTTTCATGTCACACAGACGATTTTCACAAAATCTTGTATGAGCAGCGCTTTGCTCATTATCATGTTGACCTACAAACATTCTGTAGAGTGCTTGACAAACACTGTTAACACCATCATTGATCAAATCATCTTTATACTCTGTTTTCAGAGAATCCCATGCAGATCTGGCAATACCAGTGATAGCATTTAAAGCTTTTCTCAAAGCTTGTTCTGTTGATAGGGATTGAGTATAAATAGCATTATCAACCCATGTTCTGAATGCATCAACAGTAGCTTTGTTTTTAGTGGGATCATATGTATCAAGATTTAACAATGGTGGAACATTTTCAGAAATGACTTGTAATGGGTCATGCATCTATTGAATATTATGTTGGACCATATTCACATTCTTCCACTGTCCTGTTGCTGGATCAAACTCTTGTAACTTGGGCTTTGGAACATTCAAGGATAAAGATTTACCTTGAAATTGACTTCGGAGTCTGGCTACATCGTGGGATGAGTCAGGAAAGTTACATACAGGAACTGAGGCCTTAGGAGTGTGATTTGAAAGGACTTGTTGAACACTAGTAGTGACAGTGGGAGCAATTTGGGAAATTCCATGACTGTCGGCAAGTTGCTGACTACGGATCTGGGTAGTAGTCTGCTCAATACGGGCTGTGGTTTGAGTTATAGTTTGCATGTGAGGTACAGGGTCTTTATAAGTAGCCCACCACGCTTCGGCAGATTGCTTGAAAGTAGCATAGTCACGGCATAAAGCAGCAAGATCAGTGGCCAAATTATTGTTCAAATGGGTGCTCAAACGGGCATCAATAATATGCAAAGTAGCGAGGATATTATGAAAGTTGGTATTCATACTGGCTTCGGTGCGTTGACGGCTAAGCTCAGCTTGAACAGACTTAATTTGCATATCAGCTTGGATGACTAAGGCTTTGCGAATACAAAGGTTAGCATAATTGAGCATCTTGGTTTGAGTAGTGGCATCTGGTTGACTAGAAGCAATTACATGATGTGGCCAAAAAGGAATAGAGAACTTATCATCTTGCAAAATGAAATCACGCAAGGGTGGAACAACAGGTTCAGTAAAACTGGATTCAGTAAAACCTGTGGATTGTCCAGACATGAGCATACGAATATGAAATACTGGTTGGACAAAGGGACAATGATTACACTGCATACTGCCATCATCTAATTCTGTGAATTGAGGATGTGAACATTGTGGCAGTTGTTGTGTCAAAAGATTTGACACTGATTTTCTTTCATCAAAAGACTGATGACATATTCTTTCATCAAAGAACCAGTAGAATAGGTCATCAGTCTTTTGATGAAAGAAAATCAGTGTCAAATCCTTTGACACAACAACTGCCACAATGTTCACATCCTCAATTCACAGAATTAGATGATGGCAATATGCAGTGTAATCATTGTCCCTTTGTCCAACCAGTATTTCATATTCGTATGCTCATGTCTGGACAATCCACAGGTTTTACTGAATCCAGTTTTACTGAACCTGTTGTTCCACCCTTGCGTGATTTCATTTTGCAAGATGATAAGTTCTCTATTCCTTTTTGGCCACATCATGTAATTGCTTCTAGTCAACCAGATGCCACTACTCAAACCAAGATGCTCAATTATGCTAACCTTTGTATTCGCAAAGCCTTAGTCATCCAAGCTGATATGCAAATTAAGTCTGTTCAAGCTGAGCTTAGCCGTCAACGCGCCGAAGCCAGTATGAATACCAACTTTCATAATATCCTCGCTACTTTGCATACTATTGATGCCCGTTTGAGCACCCATTTGAACAATAATTTGGCCACTGATCTTGCTGCTTTACGCCGTGACTATGCTACTTTCAAGCAATCTGCCGAAGCGTGGTGGGCTACTTATAAAGACCCTGTACCTCACATGCAAACTATAACTCAAACCACAGCCCGTATTGAGCAGACTACTACCCAGATCCATAGTCAGCAACTTGCCGACAGTCATGGTATTTCCCAAATTGCTCCCACTGTCACTACTAGTGTTCAACAAGTCCTTTCAAATCACACTCCTAAGGCCTCAGTTCTTGTATGTAACTTTCCTGACTCATCCCACGATGTAGCCAGACTCCGAAGTCAATTTCAAGGTAAATCTTTATCCTTGAATGTTCCAAAGCCCAAGTTACAAGAGTTTGATCCAGCAACAGGACAGTGGAAGAATGTGAATATGGTCCAACATAATATTCAATAGATGCATGACCCATTACAAGTCATTTCTGAAAATGTTCCACCATTGTTAAATCTTGATACATATGATCCCACTAAAAACAAAGCTACTGTTGATGCATTCAGAACATGGGTTGATAATGCTATTTATACTCAATCCCTATCAACAGAACAAGCTTTGAGAAAAGCTTTAAATGCTATCACTGGTATTGCCAGATCTGCATGGGATTCTCTGAAAACAGAGTATAAAGATGATTTGATCAATGATGGTGTTAACAGTGTTTGTCAAGCACTCTACAGAATGTTTGTAGGTCAACATGATAATGAGCAAAGCGCTGCTCATACAAGATTTTGTGAAAATCGTCTGTGTGACATGAAACAATTGGATGCATATTGTAATGAACAATATCTCAATTTTTATCAGTCAGGTCAAACCAACAACAATCAATGGATGTATAATACTTTTCTTGAAGGATTCCCTAGTCAAGTTCAATCTTACTACAGAGAGAAGATTCTTCAAAGTATTATGAATACACCTGACATGTCTCTTAATGATGTGACTTTCCCACAGTTAGTTCAGTTTATCAAAGAGATTAATAGTCAACTGTGTAGTGAAGGGTTGAATAGGAAGAAGAAGAAAGAGGTTCTTCCTTGTGAAAAAAGATTTGTGTCAATGCAGTCATTCTTATGGTTGTTCTGGACACAAGAAGAGTTTCAAATCAGGTAAGAAATATTCTAAGAAGTTTGATCATTTCTCCAAACCTTTTAGGAGAAAGAAAAAGACTTACCTGAGAAATAGAAACAAAGTGCATCATAAGAAGTTTACACCTGCATGTTACATCTGTAAAGGTGCACATTATGCAAACAAATGTCTAGATGAGACTAAGAGAAATATCAAGAGAGTAAGAAGACTTACTCAAGATTCTTTGGACACCCTTCCTTTAACAGAAGTTAAAGAAGCTTCTAATTCTGATGATATTAGCATCACTGATATTTCCAGTGAAGATGAAGATGATCACCAAGTGATAAATATTCAACATGGTTCAAAATCAGATTATCAAGATGTTAAATCTGAAGAATCATCATCTTCAGATTCTGATATTTCATTCATGTGTAATATGTTTAATTCAGATTATGGAAGACTTCGTGGACAGTCTCTCACTCAAGTGAATCCTAATTGGCTAAAGCCAAGTCCCGAACAACAATTGCAACAGCTTAGAGTAAAAGCACAACAAATAGAAAGCAAAAGGAAACAATTTCTAACACCCTATCAACATCAAAATTTGACGATTGAGCTTCAGAAGTTAGAATCAGATAGACAGAAATTGTTTGAAACTCATCCTGAGTTATCTGATGAACCTGATCTTCAGTGTTATGAATCTCTTCATGAACCAGAAGAAAGTTCTAAGCCTTCTCATGGATATATTCCTTGCCCTGCTGCAGAAAAAGCTTTTGCCAAAAACTCTAGAATAATTTGGTTGCAAAATCGTCTAGCATTTCTTTATACAGTTAAAGCTGATGTGTTGAAAGAAATTGCTAGTGTGGAGAATGAACTCCACGAGGAAAAATACACTTCTCTTGATAACTATTTAGTTCAAAATGAGATAGCCCAAGAGCCTCCACCAGATGAACCAGTCGAAGCAATTGAAAAGCAAGCCTTTGCCTATTTGAAAGGTATTTCCAATCCTTGTCCAGCTTTTCTGCTTACCATTAAAATCCCTGGTATCAAGCCATATACTTTATGTGCTCTTTTAGACTCTGGTGCTGACTGTAACATTGCTCGACCTCAATGTTTTCCTTTTGATTGTTGGTTACCTACCACTACTACTATTCATTCGGTAACCCATACAGGGAATCCTATTAAGTTCCAGGCTTCCATTCCCATTCAATTTTCCAATACTGTTTATACTACTACCTTTTTACAATATCCAGTTAAACAGTATGATTGTATCATTGGCAGTCAAACTTTGCAAGAATGGAGTCCCTACACTGTTGGTTTCCCTAGCACTACAATTACATTTTCCTTTGGCACTGTTCCTCAGATCAATGAACATCGTGCCTACAGCCCTAAATTGTCTTTGCCTGTTCCTCCTAAAATTGTGTTACCCGGTTCTCGTGTGTGGTTTGTGAACCAGTCTCTTTCAACCCGGGGGGAGTTGGAACAGATTCAAGCAAATTTTGTTGCAACTGTCTTAACCAAAGATCTACAGAAATATGATCGACAGTTTGTATGTACATTACCTATGAAACAAGATACTGAAGGTAATGATCAATTCCCAAAGTGCAAAGCAAATTATTTTATTCTGTCAAGAGCTGAACAGAAGTTGTGTGAAAAAGAAATAACTGATTTGCTAGAAAAGAAACTGATTAGACCCAGTTCTAGTCCTTTCTCTTGCCATGTGATGTATGTTCCCAAAAAAGATGAACATGGTAATGAGATTGCTGAGAAAAGATTAGTTGTGAATTACAAGCCTTTAAACAGTTGTCTTGCCAACAATCAACATCCGTTGCCTAGGAAGGATTATATTTGGCAACGTATACAAGGTTGTAATGTTTTCAGTAAGTTTGATCTAACAAAAGGTTTCTGGCAGATATCAGTGCATGAGAGGGATCGCTATAAAACCGCCTTTTCAGTACCACAAGGTTTGTTTGAATGGAATGTACTTCCATTCGGTATCAAGACAGCTCCCTCGATTTTTCAGAGTTTCATGGATAGAATATTTGCTCCATATGCTAAATTCATCCAACCTTATATAGATGATATTTTAATCTTCAGTCAGGATTATAAATCTCATCTGGAACATTTAAAGAAGTTTCTGTCTATATGCCAAACTCATGGAATTTGTTTGAATCCTACTAAATTGAGTTGGTGTACAGAAAGTTTGATCTTTATTGGTACCCGCATTGAACCCAACGGTAAGCTCTACCCTCAAGATCATTTGTTGAAATCTATTCAAAAGGTTGAGGTAAAAGATAAGAAAAGCTTACAGAGATTTCTAGGTATGGTAAATTATGTTGCCGGTTATTTTAAGAATATTGCAGAAGCCAGAAAAGAGCTTAATAAGCTGTTCAAGAAGAATGCTCCTGCCTGGTCTGATCGACATAATCGGGCTATAGAAGACATAAAGCAACAATGTCAAAACCTACCACCTCTAAGGATACCTGGAAAAGGAAAGAAGATAGTACAAACTGATGCTAGTAATGAAGCATGGGGTGCTATACTTTTAGAAGTTGTTGAACATCAAGGTCACTTGAAAGAAGAAATTGTCAAATTTGAATCAGGTACTTTCAAAGGTTCTGAAATGAATTATCATTCAACTCATAAAGAGTTACTTGCAGTTGTGCATGCCTTTGAAAAGTTTCAATTGTTTATTGGTGATCAAAGATTTGTTTTGAGAAGTGATCTTCAGAATTTACCTGGATTCTTCAAGAAAGAATCGAAGAATAAGGTTGTTAGAGCCCGATTACTCAGGTGGGCACAGTTTTTAGATACCTTTGAATTTGATACAGAACATATAGAAGGTACTAAAAATGTTCTTGCAGATTTTCTCAGTCGTGAAGGATGTTTGAATAACGTCAACAATTTGAATCAATTTGTGTATCATGCAGATGAGCTTCAAATTCTTCAGCCTCATCTTAGAGATTCTGTTACTGAGAGTCAACAAGATATTTTGTCTAATCTGCAGATTGTTTTATATGATCAACCTAGATCATGGGAAGAATGGATTCAACGAAGAGATGTCATGAGACGTGAAGAACAAGCAGTCCAAGAACTTCAAGAACAGCATGTTCGTAGTATCAGTGCTCCTGTCTCTGATATACAAGTATATCAGCCTAATCTTAACACTGAATTGGAAACTGTTCAAGATAACATTGTTCTTCATCTTTATGCAAATATTCAGGACATTGCAGATGATTATGAGAATGAAAGATATCAGGTGATTCTCTCTGAATTCAATAATGTTCCAGTCCCTGAATATAATGTCAGAATGATCAGAGAAAGAAAGGAAAGCTATAATTTTGTCAGTCATGTTAATTGGAATATTGATACTTTGTCTGTCTCCAAATCTATCTATTATGATTTGAGAAATCTTCATTTTGCTGCCTCAAGAAATTTGTTGACAGATTCCATCATTCAGAAAACACCTTGTCAACCATCAGAACAAGAGATAAAAGTTTTCTTGCAGCATAATCAGACAGGTACTACATCCTTTGAATGGCCAGTTCATGTTCTCAGTAGTACTCATATTCCACATCAAAGAAGATGGTTAGTTGAAGCAAATCCGTTTGAGAATTTCTTCAGAGGAGTATTTCCTCACTCTCATGATTTGCTCCCTGCAGTGAATAATTATGGTTACTTGTTTAAACTGATTTTCCATTCATATTTGTCAAATCCTATCAATCAATATATCTTTGACCATTATGGACCATCTCAGTTTCAAACTGACACCATGGAATTAAGAAGTCTGCATCATTTCGTGACAACAAGAAAGCCAATCTGGATTTTCACCAGATTCCAGACTCTTCCTGAATACCACAGTGATAAAGCATTTGTCCGTTTAACTCGCAATATCCTCTGGCATGAAGACACTTTGGAAGAACGTCTAGAGGATCTCAGTCGCCGACCTGTTGATGAAAGTGATAATGAAGAAGGTTTTGTTTGGTCACCCTGATGTCATCAACAGTGTAAACCTAATAAGTGGGGTTGTCACTTATCTGAGCAACCTTCCTCTCAGAAGGAAAAGGAGCATGGACCCTACCATGGTATAAAGGAGGTAAAATACTACCTTAAAGTATTACGAGTTATCCTTCTCGTGTCAAAAAGATGTTGTTCTCATTCTCTTGTCACTATTCTATCTCATTCCTGGCGAGATTCCTGCAAGAGAATGTCTGCTTTAATAAAGTAGCTTTTGGAGATGCTTCACCGACAATGTGATAAGGTTCCTGATAAGATGAACACGTGTCATCTTCCTATGGACGGATTTCAAAGCTTGTAAAACTCATTTGAAACTAAAAGACGGTTCCTTGCCTATAAAAGGGATGCAGTCCTCACTTTCAAATCAAGTTGGAGTTGGAGAAGTTTTAGTCGGAGAGTCTTTTAGGCTAGAAGGTCTTTAGAGTTATAGTGGTTTCTAGACAGCATAGAGAGTATGCTCTCTAAGGAAGATCAGAAATCAGACTGCTAATCTGGATGTAGTATGTCTTCAGAATCAGAGTCCTGTAAGAGAGTCATTTGCAGTATCATAATCCTTGTAATGATTGTCATATGTATTGGCATATATGTCTTATGTAAGCGCCCGATGTAATGAAATAGAGGACCTATTCTCCATATTTACTCTTTCCCAAAATTCTGCTAAATTAATGTTGACTAGTCTAGCAATTAATGTAATCAGATTTCCACAATCCATTAGAATGTAATTGTATGCTTCTGGTTTTGATTGTGTCAAAGATTTTTAGCATCAATCAAAACCAGATGCATACATTTATAGTCTGGCAATGTCAATTCCTCACAGTGAGCTAGTTAAACCTGACAACTATTTGTAGCCAAGGTACTTATACTTCATTTTGACTGAAATCTGTCTCAGGGTAGTGTTTCCTATAATTGGGAAAAATAGGGTGACATAACAAGGGAGCACAATTTTCACCATTGAAATTCTTTTAAAAATGCTCTTTTCCAAGCAAAGACAGTTACCATGGAGTTAAGAGAGCAAATACTTACCAATTTAGCACACTTCAATGCTTTCCATCTATGGTTCTTCTTATGTTGCGGTCAACTCTGCTCTCCTTTCTCAAATTCTCTGTGAATTCTTTGCTCAAACACTCATAAAATGATTTTTTTAGTTACTCTCCCATTTTAATGCATCAGCATTAATTCTAAACTTCAACTCTAATAACATTTAATGTTGGGTAGGTGAGAGCTCCTTTTGCACCAACGTTCAAAACCAGCTTTAGAAACAAAGAGTTAGCTTTCCGAGGGGTTGTCAAAACCATGTCAAAGTCCAACAAAGGTTACAAAACCTCATCTCTATTCCACCTTGCTCTCTTCTCTCCTTTCTTTTTCTCTTCCCCTCAATAGCTTTTCAAAACTAAGGGAGAAAATTGTTTGTGAGTTTAACATCAAGTGTAGACAAGGTAATGAAAATCTAGTTGGGCCCTGAAAGAAGTTTTGAAACTCACAATTCATTAGAAATATCTTCAAGTCTTTCAGCAACATTCTTCTTCTTTGGAGACTAGAATCTTTGAAGTTTAGAGTTGAGAGTTGGAGTCTAACAAGGTTGTGGAAGCCTTGTCGGCTCTTCGCTATACAAGTTTGAAACCAACAAACAACACTAAGAAAGGAAGACTTCTCAGTGAAACTTGTCTTCTTCAAAAAACAAAATTTGAGAAGAATAAAAGATTTCAAGAACCTTGGTGGCTCTCAAAAGGATTTTGGAAACCAAGGTTTGGCCCAACACTTTCGGAAAAACTTAAACACTTTTAAAAAGAAAGGCCTTCTGGTGAACAAAAAGGAAATGCTAAAGACTTTATCCGGGACCAAACGATGACTTTGAATCTACCCTAGAAGGCCAAAACCTTGTAAAAGACTCAAGTGTTTAAAGTTTTAGCAAGACTTAAAGAGATTGTAGAAACATAAAGGACTCCTCGGACTTGGGCCTCTTCATTTGATGGGTAAATGGAGCTTTAAGAGGGGATGACCAAATCCAAAACAACAACTAGCTCTAACTAGAGACAAAGACTAACAAGGATAAGGGACTCAAAATCTATCTATTAGACTTCCATTGGGCAATAGGGTCAAAGAGACATGACCAAAAGCCTCCTAAAGAATCTAAGGACAAACCAAAATTGAGACACAAAAACTCCTAAACTACTAATGTACAAGAAAAGATGACACCTATTTTACATATGGTACAATTTCACATCTTGCCTATTGTAGGGAAAAGGCAAGATTGTGCCATCAAGATACACCAACTTGAAAGTGTTCTTCTCACACACCTGATTTATCTTGAGAGGGCCTTTCCACACACAATCAAATTTGCAATGAGCACCTTTAGGTTCCCTTCTCTTGTCCCAAAGGAGAACCAAATCTCCATTCATCAAACTTCCAGAGATGTTTTCTTGTCAAACATTGTCTTCTTTGGCTTGGTGAAGGGTAATTTTGTCCACCATGTATTCCCTTTACTCTTCAATCTTGCCCATATACATGATTCTCTTCTCTAAAGAAAGCTGAAATTATTATCTTCAATGATAGTTTGCAATTTGGTGGTTGATAATTCTAATGGCAAAGGCAAGGTGGTACCAATACCATACGCTTAACTCAAATGGAGACATACCATAGCTTTGTTGGGGATAATCTTATCCACCAACAAGGCTTCATACGATTTCTTGTGCCAAATTATCTAACTCTCATCTACCATCTTTTTCATAATAGAAACGGAATTCTTGTTGTTGGATTCAACTTGTCCATTACCTTAGTGTAATAATCTTAGAGGATGAGAAGGTAGAGGCACTATATGTTACCAACTTTTGTGGCACTCCAAAGGTACTAATACCATACGCTTAACTCAAATGGAGACATACCATAGCTCTGTTGGGGGTAATCTTATCCACCGACAAGGCTTCATACGATTTCTTGTGCCAAATTATCTAACTCTCATCTACCATCTTTTCCATAATAGAAACGGAATTCTTGTTGTTGGATTCAACTTGTCCATTACCTTAGTGTAATAATCTTAGAGGATGAGAAGTTAGAGGCACTATATGTTACCAACTTTTGTGGCACTCCAAATGTACTAAAATGTTTTCTTTAATGAAATTCCAAACCACTTCACTAGTTGTATGCTTCATTGGCATTGCCTCTACTCATTTAGTGAAATAGTCCGCAACTATCAAAATATGAGTATGGCCAAGGCTTGAAGTTGGATTGATAGGTCCTACAAAATATAGACCCCATTGTTGAATTGGTTCTTCAATCACCATAGGTTTCCAAGGGAGAGCAGCCAACTATGGGCTACTAGCAAATTGTTTACACTTTACACTTCTCACGTCCAACATCCTCCAAATTTAGGGCTCTCCTAATGGCCTCATGCAAGCCATTTGGAGCAAATGCCCTTGCCAAACCCTCGAGTGCTTCAAGTAAACCATCTACAAAAATAATTATGAACCCACTCTCTATCACATATGGAACCATCACTAACAGCCTCTGAAATTCTACCACATAGTTCTCCATTGTGCCCTCTTGCCTTAATTGTGCTAACTCTCTAAAAATGAATTTCTAGATCCTTTATGTCAAATCTCCCCCTCGATCTTTCATTGAACACCTCTAAATTAGTGAACATGTCATGTCCTTGGGTCACCGTGACATGGTACCGTGACACGATCTTTCATGGGCTACACCTTCAAGATGCAAGGTGGTAAACATGATGGCTTATTCTTCAAACATGGTATTCAAAGAGAAATATGTATCCAATTTTTGCACCCATGCTTCATTGAACTCCTCTAAGTTAGTGATTGAGTCATGTCCTTGGGTCACCGTGACATGGTACCACCATTTATGGGTTACACCTTCAAGATGCAAGGTGGTACACATGATGGCTTCTTCAGACATGGGATTCAAAAAGAAATATGTATCCAATTTCTGCACCCATGCTCTAGTTGAACAATGTCTCAATCCCTCAAAAGAAGTATTGTAATCTTTCCCAAACAATGTTGGATGTTTGTACAAGGTTTTTCTTCGTGTCTTCTCCTCCTATGTCCATTTCTCATCTCCATGTCATAATACTCTGAGAATGCCATGCCACAACAAAAGGTTGGACTTAGAGCACTATCATCAACATGATATCTTGTCATCTCATCATTTCAATTAGGTGGCACTTGCTGCTTTTCTACAAGTGGGTCTTCTCCTTTGAATGTAGACCCACTTTGAATGCCTTGGCTAGAGGATTGACTGAAACTCCATTATTGGAAGAGAGACTTGTTTTAACACCATTGGAATTCAACCTCCTAGCACTTTGTTGCTGGTTCATTTCCCTCAAAATCCTCACCATCTCTGCAATAGACTTCCGTTATGGGGGTCTATAATTATTTGGCCAGCTGTCACTTTTCATTTCTAAAGGCCTCCTAAAGATTGGTTTCTTCATTTCTCTCACCCATGACTTCTGTCATTCTCCTTTTCTTCTCCAGTACATGATTTCACGATAATTGTTTTTATTAATCGTTACACCTCACATGCTAGTAGAAAACAAAGACTCTAACGCAACTGAACCTACGATTATATAGCTGATCAACTAGTTTTAGAAATATGATTTCAATAAATTTTATAGCAACAAAATTAACATTGGGAACAAGGTACTCAATTTACTCAAACTTCCAAAAGAGTTTCATTTCAAATAGAAATTTCAATACGTGCCTAGATACATAGTCTATTATTAGAAATAAAGGGTCACTTGAAATGACAGTCAATGACCATCCTATTAATATTCTTCACTGTAAATTTGATTTGCACTTACTTGTATGAATAAAGCCTTATATTGTAGCAAATTTAGAAGTTGTTCTAGTATCGAAGTGGTGAGGTTAGAATTTGCATTAACTTCTCAATGATGCATGAAACTTCAGTAGTCATCTACCTAAATAGAAGTTTGTATCCACCTAGTAATTTTAATGGTGGTAAACCCCATGCAGATTTTAATTGAGGATGTCACCATAGGTGTCCCTAGAGTGATAGATTACAAGTTTACTAAATAGAAGAAAATTTGGTTCCTTGTTTGCCAATTTGGTTCCCTTGTTCACAGAACTGGGTTCTTTAATTACTAGCCAAACTTTCTACTTACAGAATATTTGGAAACTTTGCCCAAAACTCTACAAAATTTCGTCCTATAATCTTATCAAGGTTAGCAGAAATACCAACTCGATGATAGAGGTGGCCTACAACCTTGAAGATAGAGAAAATCCCTTTAAATATGCAAACAATGGTCATCTGTCTAGAAAACACTCCTACTAGGTTAAACTCAAAATTTTCCTATCAATATAATAATTGCATTTTCAAGAGGAACCAATAGAAAAAGGTCAAGGTTCTTGTTCTAACCTTGAGGTGCAGCTAGGGTTTGTGTCCCAGCCAACGCCACTTTAGGATTGCTCCTAGAAACCATACCAAATCTTCATGAAGTCCCAGCCTACCTAGTTGACACCTATTTATACCTATTTCATTTATGTTGGCACCCAAAAAAGACAATCCAAGTCGGCCAAAGTATATATATAATAAAAATTCAAAGTTGACACCCAAGAAAAAGTTTGGCTCAGCCCAAAAATTAAAAGAGTAGTACTATTATGTGTATTTATTAGTGTCTAAAAACACTTTTTAAAAATTGTTGAGTCATCCCAACTAGGGCAGAGTTATGGCACATCATGATTAATATTAGAATATCTTCTCTTTAAAGAGACAAGTGCACTACAAATCCAACTAAGAGAAATTAGACCAAGCATCAAGAAAAGCTCCAAGTGAAGCTTACAACTCACTAGAGAGATAGCCAATCTGACCAAACAATCAACCAATCTAACTAATCAATTAACCTAGTCTAACAACTAATTACTCCAAACCAATGTACTCGAGACTAAGTTACTTTCACAAATTAATCAAGTTTCAAGTAATTAACTAGGTGCTTATCTCAATGAAGACTGCCTATTCTCTTATATAACTAAATCCTCTATAAGTTGATCTCTCATCTGGACAAAAACCAATGTAACTTATTGAATCTAAAACATTAATTTGGCAACACTATTGTCACATTGTTAAAGGAGCCCTACGTGATCACACAAACCATCAAATCATGTTATTGTTGAACAATCAACACATCATGAAGAACACAAAAGCAATGACAACCTTCACAAGTTGCAAGAAGCCGCCACATAGCATAGTTGACAGTATATTGCCATATTGTGTGTGGTAAACAATTGAGGAATAGATTTACCGTCATCCAAGTTGCACTCAATTGACTGATAGCACACAAGAGGTTTGATACACTTCAAGGGGCCACTTAGGAGATTGCTCGAATTGTAAGATCATGTGAAGACCAAACAGTTCACCCACTCGAAGGCCTACATTGAGCTCTAACAATGATTTGATTATGTAGATATAATGATTGAAATAAGATCAACAAATGTAGCACTTCATGCCAACATAGATTCCTATAATCATCAAACACTAACAAAGAAGTTATAAATCATGTAACATCATCACAAGGGCACAAAATCTTAGCATGAGCCTGACAACAAATACACAAGAATGTGAACTATTAAGGAAAAGAGGCTTTCCCCAGTTTTATATAAGTGAGAATTATTCATAGGATCCATATGATTCCCAAACATAAATTCATAGGCAAGATACTTAAGCCAAAACATATTTGAAGCTTCAATCATTACCATGAGGTTTTAATGGGTTATGGGAACTCCAAATGTACATGGCCTTAATTGATATAGATCTTAGCTCAATTCTAATATGGGATATAATCATTGTGCTCTACATCTAATTTTTTAACGAGTAACATTATCCACTCACCACACCATGCAAGTTATATTAAGAATACCAAAAAACTAGTGCCCATGCTAGTTCATTAATCTCTCGAAATAATCATCTAAGTGTTTTTGATGTTTTGGGATTTTTGCCTTTTCAAAACTCCCATGGCATGCAATTCTTTGGCTCAACCTGATTGGTGATTGCTCACTAGTACAACATGGTAGATGGGGTTCCTTATACCCATGCACACAATCTTTTTTGGGCTTAATTTAACCATTGTTACTTGCAACTAGTTGACTTATGCTATTCATAACTCTTGATAACTATCCTTTTGTCTGACATCTCCTGACACCATTTTACTCTTGTTAGCTTTGCTCATGTTGTGCTTGCTCTTGTTAACTAAAACCTATCCACTCTATTTTTTCCTCCATTGGGACGCCCATTGACTGTCCCCAACCACTAGTTAAACCCTATAAAACAAGGTTCCTTCAACCTAGTTTGACCAATCTAGAATAGCAATACATGCATGGTCAGACAAATCTGTCAAGGTATCAGGCTTCTTACGAGAATTCATGTATACTTGTATGACATAATCTAACAAATCACAAACTTGAGATTAGCCTCTAGTCATTTATCAAATTAGTGTCTTAAATTTCACATTGATCATCTAAGGTCTAACTCAAGACAGCTCTAGGCCCTTTGATCCTTTATGGAAGGCCTTGTCCAATTTAATGTCAAGAAAAAAATGTTAATCTTATTCAAATATCACATAGCTACTAGACCTTGATCAGCATTATCACTATTTCACCATGGCATAATCATCAAAGTGTTTTTGATGTTTAGAGATTTTTGCCTTTTCAAGACTCCCATGCCATGCAATTCGTTGACTCAATCTGATTGGTGATTGCTCAATAGTACAACAAGGTAGATGGGGTTGCTTTTACCCATGCACACAATCTTTTTCGGGCTTAATTTAACCATTGTTTCTTGCAACTACTTGACTTGCGCTATTCATAACTCTTGATAACTATCCTTTTATCTGACATCTGCTGACACCATTTTCCTCTTGTTAACTTTGCTCATGTTGTGGTTGCTCTTGTTAACTAAACCTTGTCTACTCTATTTTTCCCTCCATTGGGATGCCCATTGACTGTCCCCAACCACTAGTTAAACCCTATAAAACAAGGCTCCTTCAACCTGGTTTGACTCATCCATAACAGCAATACATGCATGGTCCGATAAATTTGTCAGAGTATCAGGCTTCTTACGAGAATTCATGTATACTTATATGGAATAATCTAATAAATCACGACCCTGACATTAGCCTATAGTCATTTATCAAATTAGTGTCTTAAATTTCACATTGATTATTTAAGGTTTGACTTAGAGCAGCTCTAGGCCCTTTGATCCTTTATGGAAGGCCTTGTCCAGTTTAATGTCAAAACAAAATGTTAGTGTTATTCAAATATCACATAGCTACTAGACCTTGATCAGCATAATCATTATTTCATTATGGCATACATTGATATCAAGAGGAAATGTGGTTTATCAAACAAAAAATGATAGCATTGGCCCTGTCTTTTCATCTATTAAATCCTCATGATTTTACCAGTTACTAGCCTTTTGAAAATGTGGAACAAAAAGGTTTAGCCTTGATGTTTCCAAAAAAAGAAATTGTTGATTTTAGAATGTGCTAAGCAAATTCCGCACTTAAAAATTTAGTCCTACAATTAGGTAGCTTAAAACACCAAAGCTTCAATCAAAGCAATAATATATGGTGATCCTAGTCTACAAATGCATACGGCTGACAATGTAAACAAAAAAATACAGAGAATCAAACTCTCAAACCTCTAATCGTCCTCTCATTAAATCTGAAAACAAATTCACTGTGTTGGTATTAACCAGTAAGGATATAACCAGTACATGGCAAAGAGTTGTTGTCGTTGATGTCAAGGGATGCAAACAATGTTCAAACAGAAACAAGCAAGTACAGTTGACAATAATAAGCGCAAGAGAGACTGGTTAGGAGACCGGTGACACATAGTGAGCAAGAAGAGGCATTGTCTCTGTAACTGATAAAGCTCTAACTAATCATCAGAGCAACCAATAACCAAGGAAGGTGCAACTAGTAATCACGAATTCAGAACTGTGACCGATAAAGTGTATAACCTAAACCAAGGAACCAAATTGGTATAGGGAGAGAAAGGAAAAGTGACAGGTGATGGTTGTTACCTGTATACAACCTAAGGATATAAACTGATCAGTGAAGATGTCATCGAGACTGATGAACCAAGGAAAGTCACAGTCGACAAACACTTGTGTGACTCTTTGACTGGAAAATTCGGACGACTTTGTGTTATTAAGAGGATCGATGCAAGGCGCGATTAAAAGTTTTAACGCCGAAATTTGTGGCATTAAAACATGGAGAAATCTTAAGTAAAGGAAAGCTTGCGGCACGCATTTGTCGTTTCCTTTATAAAGCAGAAAAAGCACATGGCATGCATCTGATGTTTCCATAGTGAACTGAAACTCAACTCGGTGATGGATCCGAAGGAGATTTATGTGAAGGTCGTGCATGTAAAAAGTAGAAAGGGCAAGATGACCATATATTCTTCAGCCTAAGAAGAATATTGTTTGCCTTCATTCTGCCAAAGACAAAGAGTGAACCTGTATGCTAAGAGAAGCTACAAAAAGGTGAAAAGAAGTGTGTGCAAGGAAGCACAACAGTTGAAGGAGAGCATACCTGTGGTGACTGGTGATGACTCTCAATTGAGAAGCACAGTGATCTTATCAGGCTCAGCAAAGCCATTTCTACAAGATCAAACCCTCTATTGCTCTCTAACAATTGCAATAGCAAAATCTCAGTATTTTGGGTGGACATTAACAGGTCCCTTGTATTAAATCCCTTAACCGGGTGACATCTATGTAGATGTTTTAAGTCCTCTAACAAAGCAGGCTTTAACAGGTCTTATTTCCTAAATCTCTTAACCGGGTTGCATTTAACAGTGCATTTGTAATCCTTTAATAGGGAAAGCTCCTTACAGGGCGCACTTCAGAAAAGTGCAAAATTTGTGAGGTTTCCTCACACCGTAGTTTTCTCTCGATTTGGGTTTCCACATGATAAATCTGGTGTTGTTTATTGCTTGATTGTGTGATAGCTATTTCTGTGATAGAATTTGCTCTGCTTACAGTTTTAGTTAGATTATATCAGATTTGATTCTTAAGTTTTAGTGAGTGTTGATTCACCCCTCCCCTCTCAACATGAGTTAGGACCATCACACTACACTAGAATGAAAGTTTAGAAACAGATTCTTTAAGCATCATGATTAGAAATTGAATATATTCCCTTTAAACAGACAAGTGCAATATGCATCCAAGAAAGAGAAACTAAATAAGGTATGATGCAAAGCTCCAAGTTAAGCTTGATACTTAATGGAGTGACACTCAATGCAAATGAACAATCAACGGGTCTAACTAATCAATTAACCCCATCTACCAACTAATAACTCCTAGTCAAAATAGTTAAGACTAAGTTACATCCACAAATCACTCGTGTCTCAAGTAGTTAACTGGATGCTTATCTCAAAGAATATTCCCCACATACCCGAGCTTTATTCTTCTATATAAGTACGTCCTCTCCATGTTGATCTCTCAACTGCACAGAAACCAGTGTGAACTCTAACATCACTGCTGCTGCGCTGCAACATGCTAATGCTGATGCTGCTCTTGACCGTGCCTTCTACACACCTACCCAAAGATCAACAACACTGCTTTGTATGCTTAGAGAATAAGTTACATCCACAAACAACTCAAAATCTTCAATAGTTGACTGGGAGCTTATCTCAAACAAGACTCCCTGCACAGATGGACCTTATTCTCCTACATGACTATGTCCTATCCACACTGATTTATCACACACAAAAACCAATGTGAACTCTGCCATCATTGCTGCACCATGCTAGTACTAATGTTGCTCTTGACTGTGCCTTCAACACACCTACACACAGTTCAAGGTTGCTGGTGGGTATGCCTATGTGCTGAGGAAGAATTGCAGACTATTGTTGTGCTTGAAGAATGACACTTTCAAAACAACACAGGTACAAATCTAACAATTCTCTGTGTATGTTATGTTTCTGATGTGTTCTCAGTCTTATTCATGGTTGTGAATTACATTCTGATTTCAGCACTTAAAGCAACACAACTGAGGTCATATGAAGGCTTTTTCCTTATGTGATTTGCACAAAAATGGTAAGTAATTTCATGGTAGAAAGTTCTCAGATTCATGTTGGAAAATTAAGTAATGGAATATTCATTATAATTACTAAGCAAAACTGGAATTGTACTTATTTAAAAACCACAACTGATAGTTAATGTATGCATATACGGAAGATGACAAGGGAATTTTGAATCTAGCCATCGGTTTGGGAACTAAGTAAAAATCAACATATAGCATTGATGGTATTTTGCAAAAAAACTGATTTCTTATATTGGTGCATCCATGTCCTCCAGATTGTACACTGCTGACCAAGTTTTAACCTTCTCAACATGGGCAAAGCAAGATTTATGCCACGATCTTTTTTCAGATTCAAAAAGTAAAATAGTTCTGTTCATCTTGGTTTGATAACTTTTAGCCTAAAAATCAGTAAAATACTTCTTTAATATGGAGAAACATCTACAAATCCATATAAGCTCTGGCATTTCCTATTATTACGTTATTCACATAAATATAATTCAATGAGACAAGATGCATTTATAACAAGAGTTTCTACACTATGCCGTCCTCTTCTCAAAAATAAAGCGAGGCAGGGTATGTGTTTTCACCTATAGAAATTGCAAATTCCAATGCCTAGAAAAGTTTTAGCGCCACCAAGCCAGCCACTGGACATTAAGATTTGACTTCTATGTTTTGACCCATCATTGGCATAATAAAGAAACGTGACTGGTATCTCAATATAGCTCATTTTATTATAACAAGAAGTCACGTTCAGATTGATCCTTCAAAAATAAGCGGTGAAAATAAAGAATTATATGGAACAGCATATAAAAGCCGAATGTATAGTTTGACATGTGAATTTTTAATAAAAGAAACGATAATGGCTCAAAGAGGATTATTGCTCACTCTTTCTGGAACTTTCTACCCACCTTGGGTATTCTCCAGACCAAACTCTTTGTGTATGCTCTGTTACTGATGTGTTCTTGGTGTTACCCATACTTGTGAATTTTATAGTACACTATTACACACAAAGGATATTTTCCTTAAGTAATTTGCACAAAAACATCAAGCAATTTTATGGGAGCAAGTTCTCAGGTTTTGTGTTTGTGACTTAATTAATGGAATATTTATCCTAAATACTGATCAAAACTGGAAGTGTGCTTATTTAGTCACCTTTGCCAAATTACTTCAGGGGCATATTCATATGGCATTGCAAATGTTAACGTAGACCCCATCTAAAATATGGGTTTAGAACCCAACTGAAAAGTTAATGCATTATGCACTTGTTATGACAATTTCAACTTCCTCAATGGATGTACAGAAGATGACAGGGGAATTTTAAATATAGACATCAATGTGGTAACTACAAAACAATGTATGTAAATCACTGGCATTAACCTGCAAAATGTTTTTCCTATGTTTTAAAGAAAAACAAGTGTTCTGAATTGCATGCTGCCTAATAAGGTTACAACATTACTTTTGAAAGAAAAGGAAGGAAAGGAGTTCTTATAATCTGCAATACCAGCCATCTGTTTCTGGATCTACATATGATTAGAACTACTCCGTACTTCATGTAGGAACCACCCCATACTCCTTGCATGAGGCACCTAAATGTGGTACAAATGAGGCGTACATACCTTACCTCTTCAAATTTGAACTTGTGACCTCTTCTTTAAGAGCACAAGTTCTCCACCACTAGGCCAACTAAGACCGTACATAAAATAACAACAAGAGTGCATAAAACAAGATATACACCAAAGTCCTTTTAGAATCTACAAGTAAAATAGTTTATTCACTTAAGTTCTCCATATTTTACCGTAAAACCAGCAGAATAGTTCCATTAATATAAAGGATCATTCATGGAGACCCATCTTTATAGCTTAGGCATTTCCTTATATTCAAACAAATGAAAATGGGTGAGACCAAACGTCATAATAATCAGGGTTAGTAGGCTTTGCCCTCCTTTTAAGCAAAGTAAAAGGTAGATATGCGATGTTGCTCATGGAACTTCTATATTCCAACTTCCAAATTTAACACCATCAAGCCGATCACCCAACGTCAAAAAAATTTACATTCGATCCATTATAAGCACATTATTTCGGTCATAGGTGTATGGGATAGCAGAAAGACGAAAAAAAAACATACCCGTTATGACCACGCTGAGCTGAAGGGGAAATCGAAGATGCTCCAACTAGTGCTTCCCAGCTGATGCTTCCACTCTCTATTTATAAGCCAGATATTTTGAATTGGGCCTCTCTATTAATTGCTGTGTAATCCTTATCTTTCGTACCATCTGCTTTTTATCTTGTGGTAGGGTCCTCTAATGAGACATGTGCCTTTTCAGGTACTGTTTTTGAAGGGCAGGTCAAATTCAGTTGAAAGTTAACCTGAAAAATCTTTCCTTCGAAGTAAAATGTGGTTTAAAATCGGCCAGTGCTGTGATAGGTAAATGTAAAGAAAAGACTAATGAGGTATGAGCTGTCGTCATTTGAAACAAGCATGCCAGCTTCGCTTTCACTGTAGGTTTAGGTGTGGAACATTCTGGATGATGAAAGCCAAAAAGTATTGATTCTTGCAGCCATTAGAGGAAGGTGGGGCATGCATACCAACGAGAACCATGAGGTGTAGGAATGAACCATATATATTCCATTGAACTATGGAGTATTTGCTTGTCCCCTTCTATTAATTGAAATACTCATTTGACCAAAAAATAACCCTTCATTACGTACAATTTTCTTGGATAAAGATGAAAAATTTATCGAATTAACTTTAATGTTAAATCAATGTAATAATTTCATTTTTTATAAGAGAATCATATATAATTAATTTAGATTAAATAATTGAAATTTTCTATAGATTATTAATAGTTTGTAAAGGATTTTTAATATCTAGTTGATGTTGAGGATTAAAGAATTAAAAGTGTGGACCATTTTTCTTTTCTAATATCTAAGTTTGTCAACATATATAGGAAAATTATTTTCAAGTTTGATGATTTCTCCTAGTTTAAATCTTTTTGGTGAAATGGATTAGTATGGATGAGATATTGAAAAATGCACAATAAATGTCTATATCATGTTAATTTCTTATAACTCAACTACAAATTAATTGTACAATAAATTCACAAAATAGAAATTCTATTTGATTTATAACAATCAATACTTTGGGTTAATTAACAGATAGCAGAAGCAAAAAGCCAATCACAAAAAGGCAATAACAATAATCTTACATCTATAGAGCCCAACTACTTTATTTAGCTTGCAAGAAGAGAATCTTTCCTTACTTTATTTGGCTTTAAATCATATATAAAATCACTCTTAGTTTTACTCAACCTCGCAAACTTAGAAATATTTGTTTAAATAATAAAAAATAAAGTTGTTGCTAAATATCCAACTCAAGTTGTTTTAAAGCAACTCCACTCCACCTTTCAAGCTAAATAAAAAATCAACACTCTCTCTTAGCGAGGAAGGTACTTATCCCTAAAGAACATAAACCTATTCTTCATCAAAGCCTTTGTCAGGATGTCTATTATTTGTTCGTCTATAGAGATGTACCAAAGTTTCATTGTCCCCTTCTCTACACAATCTATGATGAAGCGGTACTTGATCTCAATGTGCTTTGACTTGTCATGAAACATTAGATTCTCAAAGAGTTTGATGCAACTCTAATTATCACAGTAAATAATTGTAGGATCTAGCTTCTAATCAAAGAGCCCAGCTAGAAGTTTTTGAAGCCAAAGAGCCTCACATGTAGCCATATTGGCTACCATATACTCAACCTCTACAAAAATCAGTGCAACTGACTTTTGTTTCATGTTGTACCAAGAGACTACTTGTGATCCCAAACTGAATCTGCACCTTGAAGTTCTCTTCTTGTTAGTTGTACTACCTGCCCAATTTGAATCAATAAACCCCTCGAACTTCACTCTATTTTGTTGAACATACTTCGGCTCATTATCAACTATGCCTTAGAGATATCTCAAAACATGTTTTACAACTATCTAGTGCACATATTTAGTTTCCACCATAAATTGACTAAGAGAGTTCACTACAAAATAAATATGTGTTCAAGTGTTGACCAGATACATAAGAGAGCCTATCAATTGTCTGCATAAAGTCAAGTCCACCGCATTTGATTTGGAAGCATCAATATTCTTCCAATTGGTCACAAGTGGTTTTGACATGGGCTTACCGTTCTCCATCATGAATCCCTTCAAGATATCAATTAAGTATTTCCCTTGTCCAAGGAAGATCTCTCCCTCTTTTTGCCACAACTCTAAACCTAGAAAGTAGTGCATCAACCCCAAGTCCTTCATCTCAAACTCTCCTGCAAGATCTTACTTGCAATGTGTTGTGAGCTCCTATGACCCTATGATAAATAAGTCATCAACATACAACAATAGTATGATAAGTTCACCCTTCACTTGAACATAGTATAGGTTTGAATCTACCTCACTCTTTTTGAAGCCCACACTTTGCAAGTAATTGTCAATACGTGAATGTATCATCCTAAAAAGTTAGCACCCATTCATTTGGAAGCTCTAGGACCTATTGGACCCCATTTTAGTAATTTCCTAGATTTGAATATTCTTATGCTTGATTTCCCACCCCCAGTTTTCCTCTCCTTGAATTTCTTCACATTTCCCACATCTAGAAGGCCATTTTGAAAAATGTCTCTCCGAGACTAGGCCAAATTCGGCCTAGTCCTTTGAGGTTATTTTTAAATGGGCTTTAGGCCCAATGTGGGGATATTTCTTTTCCCGCTCTTGATCATTATTGGCCTGTCAATTTTGGACCCCAAAATGAGTATAAAAGGACATGAAATATTTTCATTTTGAGATACATTATGATCTATCTCAATTGCAATCAAGTCTATGTGCAAGCAATTATTGGTGATTTCAAGTGCTCTTTTAGATTCAAGATTTGAAGACAAGGCTCCTAATTCAAGTTTCCTTTCATTCAAGATCCATTCAAAATAAATATTCTCTCATTAATGCAAGTTTATCTCTTCAATGGTGTCCAAGTAGAGGAATTCATAAGCAAGCAAGAAAATCCACATCCATTCCTTCTTGTTTCTCTTCTCCATTGAAGTGATCAAGCATACATACATCTAAGATTTAAGGATTTGGAAAGTGTAGATTAATTGCATTTGGGAATATATCCTTGATTCTACAACACATTTCAATCATACATCTTCATGGGTTTATCGGATCTGAATCCATCCATGAGGGTTTGACAAGCAAGGTGAATACTTACATTTATCTTATTTTACATGCATTTCTTATTTCCTTTCAAGGTTAATATCTATGCACAGGCTTGACCAAGGCAAGCCCCTTTCCACAACAATTTCCTCATTTTTCTTGTGTGTGAGAATAGGTGGGGCAATTATAGATCCATATTTTTAGGGTATTGGAACTAGAGTTTGATCCTCTACAGATTTCATCAGTTTTTACCCTTCCAAGACTAGGTTGACTTTTTGGTACCAGGATGACTTGGGTCAGCATTGTCTTGAGAATCTACAAATTTCACGATTGAAAGTTACAAGTCTCAAAATTCTAGATCCCAGACGGTTCTCGATTCTGACAGGTTTTCGACAGTCAATTGAAGATCTGAAATTCACTTGTCCTCTTCTAGTAATTAAGGTGAGTACATCATTCTCATTTTCCTTTAGCACTTGCTTTGATACATTAGATCAAATATCATACATTGTTGGTTATCATCTTTTTTTATTATTGCATAAGTGTTTGTCATGCTTTACATTTCATACACATATTTATGTTTGTATAGGGAATATCACCAAAAACTCCCCCTTTTATTTAGATTGTGCATTAGCACCCCTTCATCCATTTTGGGTTGTGCTAATCAGATTTGGACTAAGGGTGGGGTTTTGTATTCTAATGCATATATAATTTATTATTCTACCACTGATCACCACTTTCCATATCACATTTTGGTGAACCTGACTCATAACATTTTCTTTTTGATCTTTGTGTCTAGATCTCCTTCATTGCATGCATTTAGATTTGGTAGTTATTGTATGCACCCAAAAATGGCCGCCTAGACTTTGGGCCCCATTTATTTGATTTATCAACCCTGAATCAGTTTTATCAATAATCAATATTTTCAACATTATCAATTTCTTAATCAAATCTTAATTTCGATCATATATTGGATGTTTATCCTATGGGCTAACCATTTTATCCTAAGTTTTTATTTATTTAAAAGGAATATTTCCTCTCCTTTTATTAAATAAAAAGCCCCACCTTTTCTTCTTATCCTAAGTTGCACAAATAAAGCACTATTCTTATTTTATAAAAAGGGAAAAAGCACTTTTTGTCTTATGTGGGACACAAAAGTCAACTCCTATTTTCCTATTGGAGGATATTTGTGCACAAGGATCAAGCTTCCATTTTTCTCCACCGTTGATTAAGTCTTTTGCCTCTTAATCTCAATGGTCCATTTCACCTCACTTCTTATAAAAGGAGAGCTCTCTCCTTCATTTGTATCCATCTTTTTCATGCTAATGTTATGTTGCAGGTTTTCTAGGTGTATTTGGAGCTTTTTTTTGAAGATTTGGAGCTTTCTTGTTGCATTACATCTACATGCTTGCATAGTTTCCTTTCTTGCATTGTCATAGAATTCATAGCTTCATTCTTAGTATAGATTTTCCTTTTATGCAATAGATTAGCTCACATAGCTTAATTAGGGGTTTGTAATCCATTGCTATTTCATTTCATAGTTGCATTGTACTTTCATTTTGATAGATTAATCTTGCATATTCATATTAGTTTGCATTACATTTGCATACTTTGATTCAATTTGGGGATATTGGCATTCTTGCCCTTGTCTTTGGATTTGAATCTCTCATTGTATGGTTGACTAGCAAGATCACTAGTTTGTAGCTCTAGCTGAGAGCAATTTTATCATAGTCCCTTGCAACTTCATGCATAGAGAGTTATGAGCCACTTTGTGAGGCCTCAATGTTGAGCAACCTTGCATGTAATGGTTCATAAAAGTGTGGTCACTTTTACACCATACATTTCTGGTGCCCATCATGGAGCAGAGTAGATAGACTTTGTCCTTTAGTTTCTTGCATTTTCATCATTTTTCAGATTAATTTTTGGATATTTTGCATTCTCTATTTTTCTGTCTCAGAGTATCGTGCGACACTTCTCAGGTATATCGCGCAATAGACCTTATAATACAGGTGCGACACTTCGCGCAAAGGAAGAATTGCCCGCCAGTATTAAGGTTTGTCGCCTGGCATCACGCAAAGTATCGCCTGTATGTTCTGCAGTGTATCGCCCAGACTGAGTTATATCGCCGAGGTACAGGAAACTATGTTGCACGATTCTGGTGAAGTTTGAAGTATATCGCCTGATCCGACAGAGACCTGTATTTTAAGTTTTATCATCCGAATCTGATCATATTTAGTTTGCTGGTTTACTTTATTGCATTTAGATAGACCTAATTGGTATTTCTTAGCCTAGATTAGTCAATTTTTTACATCATTTTCATTTAGATTTTGGATTTCCCTAACCATAATTGTCTAACAAGTTGTGGTTGTAGGGGCTTTTCTTGAAGGAGATTGCCATAAATTGCATACTAAAGGGCTACTAATGGTTTTTGCAGGGCTGCCCAAAGCATAATCAAAAGCAAAAAAAAATAATTTTCAAGTGTTTGTGATTTATTTCCTTTCAAGTGTGGCATCTACTAATTATTTTAGGAACTTTAATACCTTATGAAAGAGATTTTGAGGTGGTAGGAGAAGTATGATCTTCACCTTTAGGTGAACCAGAAAATCTTGACCCATCTTAAGGTTTTGGAAGCAAGGGGGTAATTGAGTTTTCTTGGTGTGTTTGGGAGAAGTTTTTGAGATAGGGGAGTATGCTCTTCACCCTTGAGGTGAACCAAAAACCTTGAACCTCAAAAATCATCCACTCTTTGTTTAGATTTAGAATCCTTTAGCGGGCCTACTCTTGAGCAATCAAGAGGAACGACCCAAGTGGGGACAAGCCTTTTGCCGGCTATTCCAACTCACTATAATCTCAAGGCTACCTCAGACACTAAAAATCTTGGTAGACATAACACTTTTCTTCGCTTGATGTGAGTAGCCCATGGGATTGCGACCATGGGGAAAGCATTGAACAAGAATGCTTAAGGTACTCTTGAGGCCGCGAGGTCCGAGTCCTCTATGAGGAGCAAGAGGGGTGTTATGAACAGAAGCCCTTACTAAGAACCATAGGTTAGAGGCCACCTATTTTAGCCTCTTATCTTCTTAGTGCAAGGATTGATCCAAGTGGACTAACCTGGATCACCCCAAGATACTCACCATATGTGTCCCTTTGGTTGTGTTATTTGACACTTCCACGACAAAGCCAATATCTCTTGTGGGCAACCACTTGGTGTGAGGCAAGGGGACATCAAGTTGTGGGCTAAGTTGGTAAGTATTAAGCCTTGTCTTGTAGGTAGATATTGCTTGAAGTGTTTTCGAATGTGCTAAACTAGTGTAAACATTCTCAACATACAAACAATCGGTAGCTTCCATAGGGTGCAATTTTACTTTTAAATATCACAAGTGCTTGTCTTGGCAAGGCTGCTTTTGCCCTTGTTTCAAGTGTTTGAAGACATGTTTGATCCCCTACTATTTGCAAACCTGTCCAAATGTTGTGATTGAAATCAAACCATTTCACCCTCAGATTTGAAAACTTGAAATCAAACCTTAAAAACTTGAAATTTTGCACACATTTGGTAAAAAACTGCATCAGTATCGCCTACTTAAGAGAGAAATATCGCGTGATAGTTCACCTGGAACTGTATCGCCTAACAGTTGTTAAGTCTATCACCTAGTAGTATCGAGGTATATCACCTGGTATTGTGCAAAGTATTGCCCAGTCCTAGGTTTATCGCCCAGCCTGCCTAGAGTCTGTCGCCTAGAAGTTTTCAATAGTATTTTTTAGTTTCAGTCATTAAGTTGCTTTTAGTATGACCTAACCTTTGAGTAGGATATCTGATCTTGCAGTTAGAGACCTGTTTTGACTGCAAATTTTTTATTTTAGCCTTCTAGGGATCATTTCAATTGATTTATAAGGTTGCCTTGAAAATAATTTGTCAGCTTAGAGAGGTATTCCTAGTGAAAAGTTTGTCTTTAGAATTGTTGATTACACCCTTGGAGAATTCTGATCCTACTATTGTCCAAATAATTTTTCATATATCTCAATTTCGACTTGAGTTTTGGCTAAGTCCAACCTCCTGATTCAAAAGTGCAAGGGTATTCACCCTTTGATTTGAAGCACCTCTTTGATAGTGTTGGTGACGCCTTTTATTTTCTATCTTTTCATTTTCTCTTTGGACAATAGAGAATCTCAATTATCTTAGGTTGGAATTGACACTTTGAGAGATTGACCCATCATTAAGAATCTCTTTCTTTCATGTCAGTTACAACAAGGTACCAAGTCAATCAAGGGAAGTGACCCCCTATTGTCTTTAGCCAGTTACCACCAGTTAAGACTCGTCAACAGCACAAGGGAAAAGAACCCCTTTTCGATCAATCTCCTAAAAGTGAATCTGAGGTTTGTTTTAATCCAAAAGGTAATCCTAGTGAAGTGAGCACCTCTTTAGCACCACTTTCATCAAGTATGGACATGAGTTACACTTTCACTCGCCAACAAAGAGAAGCCATGAATCAAACTCTTGAGGATATTTTCCAACGGCATAGGAGTACTAGAGTGTGTGGTGGTTCTTCTCATGCTAGTCCACCCGGGTCACCCCCCAACAACACAAGGTATTTTGATGCTCATCAACGAGCTAAGAGATATTATAGGCAAACTCACTCAGATTCAGGGTCACAACACAAGGACCAGAACAATGATTCTAGTGACCATCACACCAACGCAGCCAACGCAATAAGGCATTCAAGACAATCTTCTCCACTTAAAGATACCTCTCGATATGCAAATATGAGATTGAAAAGCATTGAAAGGGAGAAGCAAGCCTATCTAGATGAACAAGCCGCCAAAAAGGAGAAATTTAGACAACTAGAGGAAGAGGAACGTGCATTATTGGACATAAGAAAAAGAGTCTCCCAAGAAGAAGAAGATAGGCTCTATGCACAACAACTCTAAAATCAATTTAATGGGAGGGGTACCAATAGTGGGACCAACTCACCCCCATCTACCCCTTCACCAAGTCCTAGAAGAAGGTCAAGGATGCCCTCAAGGTCCCCAAGTCCTAAAGGAAGGACTTCAAGATATGATCACCATAGGAGATGGTCACCTCATAGACTTTCAAAACAACCCTCCCAACGAGCACATCATGGTTCACGACATGGAGGTAGTTATGCCAACTTTGATAAAATAGATTTTATGACTATGCAACAAGAACCATCTTTTCAAGCATATGTGGAAAGATATGTGGAACAAAATAAGGACCAATTCCTAGAAAGCCTCATCAACAAAGGTGCTAAGGTCCCATATAATTTTGATGTCCACCAAAAGATTAAGAAACAAAATCCTTCAACCAATGAGGTGATCATGCAAATGCAAAAGGATATAGAAAGGATGAGGGCTCCTAAGAACACATTTAATTTGGACTCCATATGTCCCAACCCTATAGACAAAAGCGTGGTGATGATTGAATTTCCTAAGAAGGTTGAGTTCCCAACTTATGACAAATATGATGGCATTGGTGATCCTCATGACCATGTTAGATAATTTTATATAATGAGTTTTTCTTTTCATCATGAAGACTCCTATTTAATGAGATTATTCCCAAGGAGTCTAAAAGGTCAAGCTATGGAGTGGTTCACCAACCTTACTCCTCTAGTGAAGACATTTAAAGAACTTGTCCAAAGATTTGTCCAACATTTTGCTTACAATCTATCTAGGTCAGTCACAATGCTTGATTTGTGCAAACTCAAACAAAATCAAGGAGAACCTTTTGTCACCTTCTTGCAAAGATGGAGACGGTTATGCTCAAAGTATCCTAGGACAATTCCTGAGGAAGAAAGAATAGACATCATTGTGAGCAATTTAATACCAAAGCTAAGGTATGAGGTTAGGAAGATCCTATTTAATTCTTTTGATACCATGGTAGAAGTGGCATGTCACATAGAGGATGTCCTAAAAGAACAAGGAATTTTGGCTAAACCAACTAATAACAACAATGGCCAAAACAACAACACTAATGATAATAAGGACAAAAAGAACCCTTATTGGAACAAGAATAAGCAAGTGGTCAATGATGGAGTTGTTGACTCATCTCAACCTAAGAATGAAGGAGTTCTTAATCTCTCCAATGCAGTCCAAGCCATGAAGATGCAAACATCCTCAGCACAACAAGAGAATAAACCCAAGTATCAAGCGAGACCTAAAATAGAAAAGAGGCAATTTACCAAACTTGGGGACTCCTATGCAGACATTTTCAAGATGTTAATTGCTCATAATTTGGTGCACCTCCAAGATCCTGCAAAGCACTGTATACCAGATCCTAAGCCTCATTGGTGGCACGAGAAGGCTTTTTGTGTCTTTCACAATGGAATTGAACAAGATATAGAAAATTGTTTTAAACTTAAGCATCTTGTCCAAGATCTTATTGAAAGTGGATGATTACAAGTTGATGGTTTAACCACTAATGCGGATCACAAAGCTTTTAAAGAACCCTTGCCCAAATATGAGAAAGGAGAGAATTCTAACAACAAGAATGACAAGGTTGCTATCAACTACACCTACACAAATGTTGAAAATGTTATTAATATGCTTGAAGTTGTTGATGATAATGTCAACATGATGAGAGGGAAATACCCTTATGGATATGATGTGGATTCGACTCCTATGCCTGATGAAGGACCCGTTGTGGTCCTAAGAGGTCCTCACTCATGAAGGATGTCTCAACCCCTCAATGTCGTCACTAGGAGTCAGTCTCAAGCTCCCATTGTTATTAGAGGTCCTAGTTCTAGTAAATCTAAGTAGCCCGTGTCAAAAGGTGCTCTCCCTAAATCTGCCATTGGTCCTGATTCAAACTATAACCTTATTGATCAATTACAACACACACCAGTGTAGATATCTATTTTTGAGCTTTTGGAATTGTCCCCCAAGCATAAGTGTGTCTTTGAGGATACTTTGCGAGTGGCTAATGTCCCTAATGATATAGATGTAGATCAATTCCAGAATATGGTCAACCACTTGGCCAGCCCTCACTACCTTACATTCTCAGAAGAAGATGACAAGTCATTAAGCCACCCACACAATTTGGCCCTTCATATGGAGGTTATGATCCACAAGATCCGTGTGAGGTGCATGTTGATAGATGGGGGTGCTGGGCTTAATATTTGTTCTTTGAGCTTATTGAAGGCCTTGGGTTATTTAGAAGAAGTCATTGATACAAGGAAGAAGATAACTATCAAGGCTTATGATGAAGCAGAACGTAGTTCTAAAGGATTGGATGTTCTTCCTATCCGAATTGGTCCTATAGAGAAAGATATTTTATTTCAGATTATTGATGTCGGTCCTTTGGCTTACAATATTTTGTTAGGTAGACCATGGATACATGAGATGCAAGCGGTCCCGTCTACTTATCATCAGTGTGTAAAGTTCCCTTACAATGGAATAGAAGTCTGCATACCTGGGGACAACACACTATCAGTCAACACAATCTCAACAAGGTCTCACATTCCTTTGAATAGGGAGGCTAACACTTTTGATACTACATTTGAACAATGCAAGAATAAATTCAAGACCATAGATCTTGGTATGGGGGATTACAAATTGGATTCATTCACAAAATTGCCAATTTCCCCTAGGTCTTTGTTAGGAATGAATGCAAAGTGTTTTGGCAGTCATTCTGTAGCATTTGTTGTTGCATTCATGACTTGGATTGTCATTGATGTCAACACAGTGATATTCTAGATATTAGCAAGAAAGTAGGTACAGTTTTGTTTTGCGCACATGTTATATTGTAGATTGGCTTTTGCGTAGTTGATGGTATGTTCTTTGGTGTGTTATTAACCTATGGTTAATAGCACAAAAAGAAATTCATTCATTTGTAAGAGTTATGAGCATTTTGGTGAAAGCAGTGTTTAGACAGTGTTTCTGTGTAGCGATGTTCAGAAATCAGAGGATATCTCTTAGCTGGGATGGAATCTGATTTTGCATAGTTAAAGGGATGTTGGAGACTCATTAATGATGATGTGTTTCATAGCACAAACTTCGAGGACATGTTTGGAGAAAGTTACAGTAACTGGAAGCTGACAGTTTTATGTGAATTCTGTGTGTAGCGTGTAGAATTTATTAATTTATAATTGAGGACCGACTCATTTGTAATTATTTGAGTTTGGTATATAAGAAGGAATGTTTTCCTTATTGTAATGTGTACTATGAAGATTGTGATGTGAATATATGCATGAAGTGAAGAAAAGAGCTAATTCAGTGATGAAGGAAGACTTGTGAGTACAGAGATCTGGAATTGTGATCTTGTGTAGCAGAGAGTGCAGTTTTGGCACAGTGTGAAGGAGGTAATATATTTCATATTATTCTATTGAATAATTCTAAGATCTTTTGGACAGTGGGTTCAAAGATCTTGCCTTGAAGTTGTTTGGGCAGTGGGTCCTTCTGTCTTCCATAAACTCTTAACCGGGTTAGAATCTTTTAACAGGGATTCAAAATCTCCTAACAGGGATTTATATGTACTGAATGTATTTCATAAGACTCCTAACAGGGTCCATCCTCTAACAAGGAACTTTCATATTAGTGCATCATTTTGTGGGCATCATTCCCACCGGGATTTACTCTTTTCAAGAGGTTCCCTAGTTAACATATCTTGTGTTATTGTGCAATTGTGTATGGTTATCTTTCTATGGTTGATCAGTACATTGATTATATTGTTTAAAGCTATTGAATGGATAAATTATCTGATAACTAATTCACCCCCCCCCCCTCTCAGTTATCTTGGGGATCTTTACTTTCTAACAGTCTTATGGCAAACCTTCTCAAGAAATGAAGCCCTCGTCTTCAACCATGACATTGTTCGATAAGTTTGTGGAATCCTCAGTTCTGATTCAAGATGAAAAAGAAGAGGTTGCCATTAGGGACTGGATTTACCAAGAAGAGAAATACCTACATAATGAGAATTTTGCACCTTCCCCTAGAGCTTATGGGAGAGGGTATACATTGGTCAAGAATATGGATTATCCAGGACATGGTCCCCTTAGTCATAGGTTGGATGCTAAGGCTGAACCTCTTAACCATGCCCTTTTTGGATGAAGGAATAAGTCAATAGTTGGCTTAGGTTTTGAAAATAAGAAATAAAAAAGTGTCCCTGTCTTAGCTGTGACGAACAGTGACAATGACTCAAATTACACACCTAATCTTTCTATTCAACAAGACATGTCTGATGATTGGGTGCCTTCAACAAATCTCCTTTGGGGAGATTCAAAAGATTTGACAACTGACAGTACTCCTATCCTAGCTGCAATGGATAGTGATTATATGAATGCTAGATTGACAATGGAAAGTGTTGCTATCCTAGCTGCGACAGATAGTAACAATGCTAGTGTTAGAGAAGGGGAAACTCTTCCCAATCTTGAGGCTTCTACATCACAAGGCCCAAATAATGATTCAAAAATAGACTCACATGAGTTCGAATGGGACTCACTTTCAGATGCAATAGTTGATTTGGACATGGATGTTGTCCATACTTATAGTACTCAACCCGATGTGACCAACGAGCCTAGTGTAGGACTAGAGGATTGGACTCCTCGAATTGCCTTAGTGGACGACACTTCGTTTGGTAGGACAAATCCTGACTTAGGTATCTTAGGAGGGGACTTGATGAATCCCAATTGTATGGTCACCAGAGATAACACCTTCCACATAAACAATGTTGAACTAGTCATTGACTTTCCCCTTGTTCACTACGACCTAATTGACTAGTCTCAGCAACATCAAGAGCCTAAACTCCTCACTTTTTAGAATGACTACGAAATTGCTTGCTATCTGAATGCTCTTGAACCTGTAGTCTCTTCCACTAGTGAATTGACAACAAGTATGACGGAGCCTGATATTAAGTACCTCGGTCTAAAAATAAAAGAAAAAGAAAAAAAGAAAAATGGGTCTGATGGCGAAAACCACTTTGTGGCGGTGTCAGAACCAAAAATAGTAAAAAGAAAAGACATATCCGAGGGTGAAAACCTCTTTGAGGTGCCTAAGGATGGGGTGCTTAATAACTTGCCAAGTTACTTCCAAGACAGGTCATCAGTTCTTATTGAGCCTACGCAACCAGTGAATGTGAATACAGAAGAGGCTCCCCAAATAGTGCACCTAGCTCAGTCTCTATCAACTGAAGAAAAAGAGGCATATACAAAGTTTTTGCAAAAGAAGAAAATCAACTTTGCTTGGACATATTCAGATATGCCAGGGCTTGACACTAATCTTATTATGCATCATCTATCTATAGCTCCAGGAATAAAACCGGTCAAACAAAAGTTGAGGAAAATGCATCCTCACATAGCTCTCCTTGTTAAGGCTGAATTAGAAAAACTCCTTAGTGCAGGATTTATTAGAGCTATCGATTATGTCGAGTGGATCTCAAACATTATTCCAGTTTCAAAGCACGATGGATCCATTCGTGTATGCACAGACTTTAGAGACCTTAACAAAGCATACCCAAAGGATGACTTTCCACTCCCTAACATAGACATGATAGTGGATATGACTACGGGTTATGAAATATACTCTCTAATGGATGGATTTAGTGGATATAATCAGATTAAGATAGCACCTAAAGATTAAGAGAAAATAGCATTCACTTGCGCATGGGGAACCTATTGTTGGAACATCATGCCATTTGGCCTAAAGAATGCAGGAGCAACATACCAACAAGCTATGACCATAATTTTTCATGATATGATGCATAAGAACATGGAAGATTATGTGGATGATACCTTGGCTAAATCTAGAAAATGGGATACACAACTCGACAATCTGGAAGTAATTCTAGATTGCATGGCACAGTTTCAGCTTAGATTGAATCCGAAAAAGTGTGCATTTGGAGTTGCCTCAGGTAAACTCCTAGGATTCATAATTTCAGCAAAAGGAATAGAGGTTGATCTTGAAAAGGTCCAAGCTATATTAGATATGCCACCTCTAAGAAATGTTAGTCAGATGAGAAGTCTTCAGGGACGACTCCAATCCATAAGGAGGTTTATTTCACAACTTGCAGATAGAGCACAACCATTCAATAAAACATTGCATAAGGGAGCCACATGTGCTTGGAATGAGGATTGCCAAAAGAGCCTTGATCAAATAAAACAATATTTGGCTAATCCTCCGATTTTGATGCCGCCTATTCCTGGGAAACCATTGATTTTATACATTTCAGCAACAGAGTCTTCCTTGGGGGCATTGTTGGCTCAATTAGATGACACTGGGAAAGAAAGGGCCATATACTACATCAATCGTACTCTAGTATCTTACGAGATCAATTATAATAACATTGAGAAGTCTTATCTTGCAGTAGTGTTTGCTTCCCAAAAGTTGCGACACTATATGCTTGCTCATACTATACATTTGGTTGCAAAAATTGATCCTCTTAAGTACTTGCTTAGTAAGGCTACCCTCACGAGTAGAATTGCTAAGTGGATGATGGTTTTATTTGAGATTGATATAGATTACATTGAGAGAAAGGCCATAAAAGGGCAAGCTATTGCTGATCAGTTAGCTGATTTTCCAGTTAAGGATAGTGTGCCTATTTAGGTAGAGTTCCCAGATGAACACATTCTATACATGACCACTCACACTTGGAAGATGTTCTTTGATGGTTCCAACATGCAAAATGGATCAGGTGCAGGAGTATTGTTTGTTTCTCCTCATGGGTATAATATACCAAAATCCTACAAACTTTTATTCCCATGTACAAACAATATTGCAGAATATGAAGCATTAACCAATGGATTGAAACTAGCTATAGAATGGAACATAATAGAGTTGCATGTCTTTGGGGATTCACAATTAATTATCAACCAAGTCAATAAGGAGTATCAAACCAAAGATGATAAATTGATACCTTACAAAAAGATGGTTGATTCATTGAGACATTACTTTTCCTTTGTGACATTTCAACAAATCCCTAGAGCAGAAAACAAAGTTGCAGATGCTATGGCTACATTAGCCTCACTCCTATAGTTGGAACAACATGAATCCAGATATGAATTCCTGGTGGAAGAGCTACACCATCCCATATTTGACTCATCTGAAAGCCATGTCATTTGTACCCTGGTCACTCGTGAGTCTTCCCGATATGGTGCTATCTATTCATATCTCCATGATGGCATCATCCCTGACACATTCAACCATTCTGAACGTCAAAACCTTGTTCGTAATGCCTCTCGCCACACCCTTATCTCTGGTGATTTATATAGAGGGGTTTAGATGGGACACTTCTTAGGTGCTTGGAAAAGGAGGAATCCAAGCAAGCGTTAGCAGACATCCATGAGGGCATTTGTGGTGGACACTCTAATGGTCTTGCCATGGCCCGAAGGTTGCTTAGGGTGGGGTATTACTGGCCCACAATGCAAATAGATGCAGTAGCTTTCTCTAAGTCTTGTGAGAAATGTCAAAAACATGGAAACCTGATTCACGCTCCAGGAAGGGAGCTAATTCCTTCTATTTCTCATTGGCCATTTCAGCACTGGGCCTTTGACCTTGTTGGGCAAATTCACCCCAACTCATCAGGTGGACATAAGTTTATCATCACAGCTACTGATTATTTCACGAAATGGGTAGAGACAGTCCCTCTTTCTGTTGCCTCAGGCAAAACAGTTTCCCTATTTATCCTGAATCATATCATTTGCCGGTTTGGAGTGCCTTATGAGATTATTACTGATAATGGAGGTCAATTCAAGAACAAGGACCTAAAGCATTTATGCAAAAAGTTTAAAATCAAACAACATTGGTCCTCTATCTATTTTCCACAGGGAAATGGACAAGCAGAAGCCTCTAATAAAACCATTCTTAAAATCCTTCATAGAACAATACACAAGAATGGTAGGGATTGGCACTTACAAATCAATCCGGCACTATGGGCCTATAGAACTAGCATTCGTAAACCTACAGGAGCTACTCCTTTTGCTCTTACCTATGGCGCTGAAGCAGTGTTGCCTTTAGAAGTAGAGATACCTTCACTTAGAATCTCTCTCAAAGGTTTGATTACATATGAGGATTACTGCGCTATGAGGTTACAAGAACTAGAACTTCTAGATAAGAAGTGTAAGGCTTCCTTTGATCACATGAGAGTATATCAGAAGCATATGTCCAAATAATTCAACAAGAAGGTTTGCCCTAGGGAATTTCAAATAGGTGATCTTGTTTTGAGAGAGAACCCTAAGAGTCAATAGAACAGAGAACAAAAGGGCAAGTTCGAACCTAATTGGCTTGGACCATACATTATTACAGCAGCTTTTGGTACAGGTGCATATTTACTGTCGAATGAAGATGGAGAACAACTCCCTGAGCCCATCAACATTTTGCACCTAAAGAAGTTCTATCCTTGATGCCCATTTCTGTTTGGGGGCATCCTTCATAGATATTTTATTGATCCTGAAAAAATACCAAAAAAATTGATATATGATGCTGAAAAATCTTAAAAAGCATATAAAGTTCTAAAAAAATAAAAAATATATATATATAGAAAAAAATTCAAAAAAATAAGAAAAAGTGCCTTGGTGAAAACTTGGAAACAGGCGCCTTGGTAGCAAAAAAATCAAAAAAAAGAAAAAAAGAAAAAGAAAATTGCAATAAAAATCCAAGTGGTGAAAACTTGGAAACAGGCGCTACTTGAGGCCATTGCACCCTTGTCTTTTAGCATGCGCTCTCGACACTTAGCCTTTCTCCATCATGCCTTGACCTTATTTGACTTGGTTTGGAATTGGTCTTTATCTTTGTCTAGGGGGCATAACTGTTAGCATAGGTCCTTTAGGTGCATTTGTCTCTTGGGGAATTTCACAATAGGTGTTTTTCAACACCACCCCAAATAGTGTTTCTCAACACTACCCTTGCGTCGAGTGTTTCTTAACACTTATCAGATGTCTTACCCAACAATCTAGTATGATGCGATATTTCTCACTAAGTAGATGTGATACTCAGAGTTTGACTCTATGACCAACACACACGCACTTAAACAATCAGCTTGTTGAGATATGTTGACTTTATTTTTCTTTGTGTGTTGTCTATGAGGATTTCTTTGATGAGTGGTCTCTCCCTGATAAGTTTTTGATGATGCATAGCTAGAAGACTGAGGGTATGAGAACATGTTTTATTTCTTTATCTGCTTGTGGGTATATTTCGTTGATCCTAACTATCATGGGCATTTATGCTGGTCTTACTTGACACTGCGGATTGACAAGGTATTATCCTTGACTGTTTTAGGCGAGTGCATGCTTCTAGCTATCCTGACTTTAATGTGTCTTGATACAAGCATAATCTCGCCATAACAAAATTAGGTGATCTCACTGCACTAGTCATCTTGACCTCCATGTCTTTGATGCCTAGGTGGGATTTCCACATTTTTATCTGATAAAGATCATATTCATATCCACATAGTCATGCTAGTGTGCATTGTATGATCTTACGGCGCTACCTAACGCTCGATGATGATAATTAGATATCTATAGGCATTGTGACCTTGCAAGTCAACCACTTTTCATAGTATCTTGCATTCTTAGGTTCATGATTAGTCTAGTTTTGCAATTTGCATATGGAGAGAGCTCTCCTTTTCATCTCACATGGACCTGTCAGTCGACTACGCTCATTTTTCCTTCTTCTTGATCACATCTTCCACTCCTTGTCTTTTTCATCTTGAACATGCTCCTGTCATCAAAAGGGGTTAATCATATCATCATGTCTATCTTTCAAAAAATGTCATTATCATATCTATGAGAATCAAACATACATCTATGAGAGATAACATACATAAGCACATACATAAACATTTTGAGCGAAGTAAGACAAGACAATACATATGAAAACTGATACACATCCAAGTGAGACAATCAAATATGATACATCAAACATCCAGTATATCTCATATATAAAAGCAAAGTCATGGTACAATGTCATCACTGATATAAACCATACAAATGAGATCCCAACTGGGTCAAAAGTCTCAATAGCATCATCTGACATAAATCTAAGCCTAAGCCCTAGACCTAGGATGCGCTGGCGCCATCATGTGGTGCTGGTGGAGGAAGAGGAGGTGTTTCTACCCTGTCGGGAACCATATATGATGCCCCTACCCTCTGAGAGTAGGACGGTGCTCTTTGACCCTCTGGCACTGCCTGGAGATAGAGTTCATGATAATATGCAACTTTGGCTATCTCCCGTCGGATCTCTAGTGTAGCTGCCTGTGCTACCGTCTCGCGGCGTGCTATCTCTACCCTGAGATATCTAATCTGCTAGTCTCTCTCTAATCTCAGATCCACTAGCTATTGATCCTGTACTGCTATAGTGACCCTCAGCTGCTGAATCTCTACCTCAAGAGTCTGAATGCGGGCTCTCAAATCATCCCCTATAGCTGGATCCACTTGTCCCTATGCCTGCTCCTGAGAAGGCCTCTATACCTCCTCACACCCTGAACCCTGACCTCATGTCCATTTCTGGACACCATCTCTAGATCCCTCTCCCACCTCTCTAACCTGTCCTCCGCCTCTGTCCTCATCATCTCCTCCGTCTCCTCCTCCCAGGGCAACCTGTGCTACATCTGGTACAGTAAACTGAGGGAATGGTGCCCTCCGTCACTCTGCCCTATATGTTGCATCAGCTCCTGCATCTGCCATATCTGGGAGATACTCCCAGGGCTCCCTCCTAATCCCAATTGTCTCCTTGATATCCCACTAATAGTCTAACATGGGTAGCCACCCATGTCCCTCCTCATCTTTGGCCCTCGCATATGTAGTGGTCTTTGTAGAGACTTGCTGCTGCCTCCCAAACTATCGCCATACTTGAGTGATGCAGAACCTCTCAACAATCTCTGAGTGTCGGCCCACCAGTGGTCGGGTACACAGCATGTAGCTCAGCTCATCCTCTGCATCACCCCATTCCTTAACATCTCTATATGGCCTGCATGTGAATGAGGTCATCTCATCTAGAATCCACCTGTAATGTGTCACATCCCCTATACGAGCAAGTGATATGAAACCTACATATCTATAAATATATGGGTATCTCCTCTCTCTTGGCTGAACCATGGGGCGCATCACAACAATATGCTCCCATGCCCACACCTGTGCCAGGATGGCACCACACGCCCATGTCCGACTGTCCCTGTAGACAATCTCGTGCAGCTCATGATACATCTTTGCCAGTATGGTAGGACCCTATGCCATATGTCGAGGTCTGCCTACCAAGTCCACCAGTAACCTGCCCCAGCCAAGAGGAAATCCCTTTTGACTGCAGTCAGTCATCAGGATCTATGAGATAAATGATGCCACAATGCATGGCACCAGGAAGTCTCTACCAAAATCGTCTATCAACCTCTCCCAGCTGACATGCCTATCTAGAATGGTGACATCCTAAAATATCTCCTGTATCAATCATCACCCCTTGGTGGCATCCTGATCATAATACACTTGTGCCAACACACAAATCATGTTAGTTTTCATCATATGAAAACTTTACACTTACACAATTATATCTCAAAACATGATTTTACTTACAGGCTTGCCATGGCATGGTACCCGCAAGATCCTGTAGACATCCTCTAATGTGATGGATACCTCCCTTGTTGGCAAGTGAAATGTATTGTGCTCACTGTGCCATCGCTCAGCCAAGGTTGTCAATAGCCCGTGATCAACTTTGATGTAGGGGAACCTCAGCAGGTACCAGAATCCCATCGCTCTGATGTCGTCCTCACCTAGATCATCTAGGTTCTGGACACATCTCAATCCTACCACCTTCGGTGCTCTAATGATCAACGCTGGAAAGACCTCCTGCAAATCATTCAACCAAGCCATATGTTAGTGCATACTATGATGAAAATTAGTACAAGACACTTAAAGCATAACTATTGTCTAGACCCATGTCTTACTTTGCTCAGAATGATCCAAATTTTAAGTTTTAGGGAGAAAGTATCATGCAATACTTCTCTCTATATCAGTGTGATACATCTTTGGCTGTGCGATACTTCACCCGGTATCATGTGATATTTCACCAGCTATCATGTGATATTGGTGTTTATATGTGCGCGATACTTTGGGGACCCGCGAAGTATTGCGCGATGTTTCTTCCCAAAGGGCGCGATACTTCTAAAGTATCGCGTGATAGTTCACCTAAAACTAGAAATTTGAAAATTTAAAATTTTTCAAAACATGCTAAATTTGCATTAAATGCTATAAATGACCCAAACAAGGGCTAGTTTTCGGATACATACTGGGGCACCATAATGTGGAGGCCAGTTGTGTAATCGAGAGCGCTCAAATCGGTGTCTGTGGATGGGAACTCCTACTGGTTGAGCCATCACTATCTCTCAGAGCTCTAGATTCTCAAATAGTTAAAAGTCAAATGATTTTGAAAATGACATTTTCACCCCTTATATAGCATTTTGACTTTTTGACCAATTTTCAAAACTCCTTGGAATTGCACAAAAATTGTACCCCTAGCTAATTTTGACATCCTAGATCCATTTTCAGACTCAAAATCAAAATCCGAGGTTATCTTGATTGTCAAAATCACGTTTTAAAATTTTCCCCTTCTTTTGAGCAGTTGACTGACTTTTTGAGGCATAATCCAATTTTCGATGGACTTTCTTCCTTCCATGTCTCTCAAATTTTCTAGTCTTTCATTCGCCCTACTTCTTTTATTCTAATTCATCACTGGGGCAGTCTTCATGGCCTAATGGTTATCCTATTATCATTCATCTTCGATTATGATTTCATTTCAATTTGATCATCTTTTATCAATTTGCTGTTCTCCTCTATCTGATTTTGATTTCGATTCCGAGGGGGTAGTACCTATGGGATTCTCATCCCTGATTCTCTTGATTTTCCTGATTCAGACATCTTTTGTGAGCTTTTTCTCAAATTTGAGATTCTTATCTCTTACTTTGAATGTGATCCCAAATCGACCTCACATCTGAGTTGTTTTGTGATCCCAGATCGATCTCACATTTCAACTTCATTCTTTGACTACATATGTTCCCAAATCGATCACACATTAGTCAAAGAGGGGCAAATGTATGCACCAAAAAATGGTCGCCTAGACTTTGGACCCCATTTATTTGATTTATCAACCCTGAATCAATTTTATCAATAATCAATATTTTCAACATTATCAATTTCTTAATCAAATCTTAATTTTGATCATATATTAGATTTTTATCCTATGGGCTAACCATTTTATCCTAAGTTTTTATTTATTTAAAAGGAATATTTCCTCTCCTTTTATTAAATAAAAAGCCCCACCTTTTCTTCTTATCCTAAGTTGCACAAATAAAACACTATTCTTATTTTATAAAAAGGGAAAAAGTACTTTTTGTCTTATGTGGGACACAAAAGTCAACTCCTATTTTCCTATTGGAGTATATTTGTGCACAAGGATCAAGCTTCCATTTTTCTCCACTGTTGATTAAGTCTTTTGCCTCTTAATCTCAATGGTCCATTTCACCTCACTTCTTATAAAAGGAGAGCTCTCTCCTTCATTTGTATCCATCTTTTTCATGCTAATGTTATGCTGCAAGTTTTCTAGGTGTATTTGGAGCTTTTTTTTGAAGATTTGGAGCTTTCTTGTTGCATTACATCTACATGCTTGCATAGTTTCCTTTCTTGCACTGTCATAGCATTCATAGCTTCATTCTTAGTATAGATTTTTCTTTTATGCAATAGATTAGCTCACATAGCTTAATTAGGGGTTTGTAATCCATTGCTATTTCATTTCATAGTTGCATTGTACTTTCATTTTGATAGATTAATCTTGCATATTCATATTAGTTTGCATTACATTTGCATACTTTGATTTAATTTAGGGATATTGGCATTCTTGCCCTTGTCTTTGGATTTGAATCTCTCATAGTATGGTTGACTAGCAAGGTCACTAGTTTGTAGCTCTAGCTGAGAGCAATTTTATCATAGTCTCTTGCAACTCCATGCATAGAGAGCTATGAGCCACTTTGTGAGGCCTCAATGTTGAGCAACCTTGCATGTAATGGTTCATAGAAGTGTGGTCACTTTTACACCATACAGTTACATCTAATTTGCATTGCATTTGTACACCTATATCTACTTTATATGCATTGTTTTATTCACTATATACATTACATCTTCGCTACATTGTCTACATTTAGATTCATATTTCATTATTACATACTTAAATTTGATAGTTGAATTTTTTTGGATTGCATATTTCCTTCAAATTTCATTGTGTCTCTCTTTCCTTTCATTCACTTGTGTATGAGCTTTATCCCTTTAAGTCCACCCAATAGAATTCTAGTTAGAAGAAGTCATAGACTCATCGGTTCCTTTGATCCTGACCACTCCTTTTCTTAGGAATATTGATGATATCAATCCTATCATGGATAAAAACTCTTTTCATTATTCTCGTGATGAAGATGAAGCATTAAGAGTTCCTCCTGCCCAAGTCCAAAAACTTTCCCATGACTTTTAAAAGTTTGAATATTGATTAGCTCAAGAGAATCACAATCTTAAAGCTCATTCCCTTGTGGAAGGTATAAGAAAACTTAATCATAATGATGAACATAGTGTTAACATTTTGTGTAGTATTTATTATCTTGTTCATACCAATGTCAAACCTTTTACGGAATGTGCTTAATATTTAAGATTTGTACCACCTACTACAAAAGTTGAGACCTCTTTGTCTATATCTACTTCTATTCCTAGTATCTATACTTATGCTCCACCTCTCATCACCACTTCAATTCAAACTTCCAATCCTACACATGTGAGTTTTCCTAATCCTATTATTTCTTTTATTCCTTCAAGTATTCTATGTGTTTCATTGCCTTCATCTATGCCCACTTATCATAGTGTGCCCTTTTCATATTCAAACACTCCTACCATTTCCCACAATGCTCCTAACATGTCTCATATTTCTCCCCCCATTTCATCTATTGATTCCACTATCAATAGCTTGGCTCAAATTGTGTCTTCTTTACAACAACAAATTGTTTCTATGACTCAATCAAAGTTCAACATTACTGCTTGTGATATTTCTAGTCCTTTGTCTATGGATATTATCTGAGCTATTATCCCACAAAGTATTGAGAATCTTCATCTTGAAACTTATAATGGTAAGGGTGATCTTATGACTCATGTCAAAACTTTCCAAACCTTTTGTAGTGATTTCTCTCATTATCATAGGTTCGTGAAAAAGTTGTTTACAAGAAACTTTTGAGACAAAGCCCTATAATGGTATTGTTCCTTACCTCCTTAGTCTATTGACTCCTTCCACAAGCTCACTAATGATTTCATTCAACAATTTCAAAACAACATTGGTCCTAAAATTTCTTGAACTAATTTAATGCATTGTAAAAAGGTGTTAAATAAAAAGTTAGTGGTTTCATTGGTAGATTTAATCATTTACATGCTCATATTTCTTATCCTATGCTTGATGTTGATATGTACAATGAATTTTTATTACTAAAATTTACAAAAAGACATTAGAGATAAGATTATTCTTTTAGAGTTCTCTTCCTTTTAAAAATTATGTGCAATGTTTCATTATTATCAACTTCAAGTGAGTCAAATTGAGAGAAACACTCCAATGGATCATGTTACCATTGATAAGGGTGATTTCACATCCAATTTCAAAAAATCAAATGATTACATCAAAATCAACAATTCATCCAACACTATTGATGAACAAGTTTCAGTGGTATCCAAAGGTGTGGTTCCTTTGTCCTTTATTTTAAACATGCTCATATTTATACCCAACTTTATGAATCTTTGCATAATGTGATGATGAAGTTAATAAGTGATAATATGTTAATACTTCCTCTTATAAAACCAATTGACCCATCCAAACCTAATTCCAAATAATTCTATCCAAAATCTTTATGTCAATACCATCATCAACCTAGTCATGGTACTGAAAATGTTTTCAATTGAAAAGTGTTGGTCAAAACCTTATTGATTCCAAGATATATCTATTGATAGTGCTAATGATCAAGGAAACAAGTCATTTTCACCTCCTAATCAAAATTTCCAAATCTATACCAATCCTTTGCCATCTCATTCAACCAATAGTGTTGATCAACCTTCTTCTTCCCAGTGCATTGACTATGATGAGAAAGTTACTAAAGCCAACCATGTTGTTAATCAAGTTAAGCATGTTAAACCTTAACCACCACCTCAATCTTACATTACCTTTGATCTTGATGAGATAATTAAATCACTTGTTGGTCCTCTCTACATTGTCGCTAGGGTTAATGTTATTCCTTCTTGTGGTACCCTTATTGATCCCACTTGCATGGTGAATGTGATAACTAAAGAACATCTTTTTAGTAAACAATTGCAACGAGATTTATATGATAAATCTGATGTCTTAATTCAAACTTGCAATGATTTCCTTTATCTTTCCCATGGTTCCATTTCATTTCTTGTGGAAGTTGGTGGTAAAACCCTAGACATTACTTTCACTTTCATTCTCAATTCTGATCAATTTCAAGTCAAACTTGGTCTTCCTTGGCTTATTTCCATGAAATCCATGGATTCTCTCATTCATAAATGTGTTAAATTTCCTCATAATGGAGAGATCATGACTATTAACCAGAGCCTTTATCAACCTTATGTGCTTCGAGACTCTATTGACCTTAATTTATTTTGACCTTTCGTTCTTCAACCCACTCATACTCATTCTGACTATCTATTTCAATCATACCAAGCCTACAAAATTAAAATATTTGTGAACTTAGCAAACCTAAGGATGATCTTGGATTTGGACTTCTTCTTCTTACACCACCTATACCTCTTTTTCATATTTTTGTTCCACCACTTATTGCTTATTCACATCCTGTCATCTCTCTACCTAGTATGGCTCCTTTCGTTCTTCCTCATAAAGAATAAAATGACCTAATGTTGATTGATCCTATCCCAAGCCAAATTTATAGTAAGACTAAATGTAATTTTCATGCCCATGACCGTCATTACAAGCATCATGCTAGATCCCATCAATGTGCCTCTTAAAACATTGATTCACCTCATACACCCCCTCATGCTTCGCTTCCCTTTGACCAACCCATGTTTGAGCCTATAGAGGAAGTGAATTTAAAAAAAATAAAAATGAACAAACATGAAAATGCTATATGTATCTTAGATTCTATTACAATTAATATTAGCGACGAAGATACTCTTGATGATGATATTCATGTTAGTGATTCTGGTGACTATGAGACTATTTATATTGATCATGATTTGCCAGTTATGATTTTAAAATAGTTATCTATCACTCATAGTAATGAACACAATGACCTATCTTCGCATCATGGTCCTTGTTTGGAACTGGCTATTGTTCCATCCGGTGTGCTTGATGTTGCTCCTCTTGTGAGTTACCTACCTTCCCTAACCACTATTGGTCGAGATAGGGGGCAGATGATAAACTTGACTAGATCCTCTTGTGTGGTAGATTCTATGTGTTTTCTTGTTGTAATGTGCTTCCCCCGTGATGTGTTTCTTGTTACATGTTTTGTCTAGATTTATTTAAATAACCCTTGTTGCTCCATTGGTGCAAGGTGATAAAGGAATCACAATATTGTAACATTTTTCTATTGTATCTCTCTTCTTCTATATGTTGTTACATGTTATGTTGTATCTATGACATTGTTCATAAATGTTCCTTTGTGTTGTCATCTTGGGATGATGCAAAATGGTAGATACTAATTCTTTTTGGTCTTTGTGATGTCAGTCCAAAAAGATTCTTCTTTGTAATTCTTACATGCTTTTATTCTATTGTGTTGTATTTTTACTTCCTTTGGGGGATGTTGACATTTCATTTTGATATAAAATCTCACATATTATCATATGATCATACTAACCCCGAAGTTGGTAGATCCCTTTTGTGCTCTCTTTTTCCATGTGTTGATTTCCCTTGATTTGTCCTTTCTTGGGGGCATTTCATAGTGGAATCATTTCTAGTGGATACATGTACACTCTGTTAAAGCCATTGCTCCCATTATGGCATTTGCAATTTCTTTAATGTGGGGGCATACACTCCGCTCACATTTTGCACACACGCATTATTTCAATGTTGCTTTGCATTTGGATCCCTTAATGGATACACTTTCCTTAAGGATATATCCTCCTTTTCTTTTTTATCCTTAAGGAAGCTTACCTTCCCTTATGACATATCACTCTTTTAGATCCTTAAATGGATACACTTTCCTTAAGGATGTGTAATCACCTGAAAATGGACAAGATCATTTAAATGAGAAATCAAGGCAACGATCAACATAATTAAATGCAATGAAATCAAATCAAGATCAAATCCAAGACAAATTGCAATTGAACATTAATCCAAAATTAATTGAAAATCAAAAGCTATAAAATCAATTTAAATCAAATAAATCAATAAATTATGTAATTAATATAATTAATTACATAGTTCAATTTAAATCAAATCAACCCATTCAAAGGGTACACATGGATAAAAAAATTAAATCAAATCAATTAATTAATCCTATTTTTTCTCAACACCACATGGGAGGAAAAAGCCTCAACCAATAGGATTCAAGGATAAAGATTACATGGATCAAGCCTAAACTGAATCTCAATCACTCATAAGGGGAGAGCATCTTGTCCACCCATCTTATCTTCTTGTCCCAAGCTTCGAGGACAATCCATTTAAATTGTCTCCAAAGGGAGGAACCAAGGACTTAACCCCAACTCAATCATGATCAACTCTACGACACCCCCTACCCTTGCTAAAATCTATAAAAGTAAGACATAAATCACTCATAATTCATCCAAAAATCTGAGAATAACATCAAACCTCTTGCAAATTAGAGCTAGAAAGGCAAATATAAAAGTTAATTATCTTTTCAATTTGGAATTGAACTATTTAGCTTAACTTATCATTCGTTCTCATTTTAGGACTATCATTAATGGAGGCTTGGTGAGAGCTTTACATTAGCATCCCTAAATAGAGATCCATAGGGTGCTTAATTGTTCTTAATTTGTTAAAATAACTCATTCTTTGTGGTAATTTAGTTATTTTATTCAATTATTTGCAATACTGACCCTACGAAGGTACAAATTCTAGAACACAAAATGACACCCACCGTGGGGCATTAGGCCTCATTTTTCTAAAAATCCAAAAAATTTCATATTTTCAAAATTTTGCATGTTTAACTCTTTGTTTTGCAGGTGAAATAGCATGTTTAATACTTTCTGCAGTGCCTTTGCCAGGTTTTCCAGCACTTCTAAGCTTTGAAACAATGCGTTGACAATAAAGTTTTGCGCCTTTGCACAGGATTTCAATGCTTCTGATTCCTTCTATTTTCTTTCTAATCTTCTTTCAACACTTTTTCCTTGACTAGCCAACACATTCACATCATTCTCCAACGTGTTTAAACCTTTTGTGACGCCTTTACAATTTTAATTAACTATTTTAAATTCTATTTCAGGGCTTCTGATTATTTTAATAGCACATTTAATTTGATCTGCAATGCTTTTAAGCACTGAAATAGCGCTTTCAATAGATTTAGTAGAACTTTTGATTAAATTTAAAATTTATAGAATCTGACTGTTGGAAAATGTTTTCTCTGTCTCTGCAGGATGACTGTTCATAAAAGAATAAAAAAACCAGAGAGCAGATTCAACAGTGAGGGAAAAGCCTTGACAAAGAGGATTAAGAGGAGAATGTTGCACACATTAAGCTGGTTCTAGAGGATTCTTAGCAAGAAAGCAAGGTATATGAAAATTATCTAAAAGTTGTAGAAGCATATAAAGCAAAGTTTGTATCATTGAATTGGGTTTATTTAGCTTAATCAAGTTTTTTCTCAAATTTGACAAATAAGGCTTTAAATTCAATTTTATCTTATTTTCTTCATTTTTGTTGGTTGTGTTGACTAACTTGTTGGAGGAAAAGCACATTGGAAAGTAATGATCACCACTAGGTGAGCATTAAACATGAAAAATTAATAAAAAAAATGCCCCTAGCCTTTGCTAGCTTCGTTTGAAGGTAAGCCTAAACTTAGTCATTTTTTTACTTAAATTGTGGCTTTGTTATTTTCAAAATATAGTAATTAAAACAACCTATTATTGTTTGAGGAATTAGACATTAGGCCTATGCTCTTCACTTTCTAAGTGAATCAAAATTCTAGAAGTGTTGAACTCCTTGATGAAAAGAAAGGCTAAGTAAATCAAGCACTAAATTTGAACAACCCCTTGTTTGTAAAAAAGAGTAGAAATACTCGATTATCATTAGTTAGTGGGTTTGGTAATTGAACCTTGTTAAAAGTGTTTGGGAATTGAGAAGTAGATAGGGATATTCTCTTCACCTTTTTGGTGAATCAAACTCCCACAAGCTATCTCTTTATTCCACTTTATTACTTTCAAATGAACATGCTAGATCAATAGTTGGGCTCGCCTCCCAAGATTTGCCTTAACGAGGCCAATGAGAGGGACAACCCAAAGTGGGATACAATTTCCTTTTCTGCGATCATCCAACCCATTATAAAATGAAATGCATGCATCCTTAATGGAGTGTGTGACAAAAGGATGTTAAATTTTTGAACTTCCTCGAGTAGTCCTTCGGGATTACGCAAAACTCTGACATACCGATGGTGGGAAGCCTCTTAATATACTTGGAGGATGAAAGTTTAATATCCATTTTGAACAGAATATTTATTAAAACCTTGTTAACTTAGCAAAGACTACCTTATAGAGCCATGTTTACAAACCAAATCTTGAGCTAGGTAGATTGCTTGAAGTGTCTTTTTGTACGCAAACCTGTGATAGCGTCCTACAAATTCAAACACTTTTTGTGTAGAGGGTTAAAAAGAACAAGTGTACTTGTGGTTTTTGTGTTTGAAAAATACATAGAACAAGTGAAAGAGATCCATTGAAAAACTCATCTTATATTTTTAAAAATCTCTTCATAAAAATCAACAATTACCAAATTGAGAATCAATTCGAAATCAAACTTTGTTGAATGCCGATTTCTACACATTCTCACAAAATTAAATTATCTTTAAGAGAAGATGACACTTGCATTGCAAATGAAGTCCCCGAATTTGAATATCAAGTTCTTTTCAACAATCACGACCAAGGGGATAGTCTCCCAAATCTATTCGAAAAAGACTTGAATCGATGGATCGAAACTTCGTGTTTCACGATTACCATCATGGTGGAAATAATGATAATATCAACAATGCAAACTAAGAACCTAAAGAAACGCTTGAAGAAAGGGCTCATAGAGCAGCTCAAGATATGGATTTTCTTGAAGTCATGGACAAACTAATAGATAGCTCGATAGGGAGACATTTTTCCTAACTCTAGCCCAAGAAGGGGTAAAGCTCCCACTTGATTATGATGTGGATCAATGCAAAAAAAGAAAAGAAGAGGAAAACCTGATGCATGTTGTTGGCTGGCTTCCAACACCCCAAGTTTTAAACTTTTAAAAAATCAGCCCCATGAGAAAAGATCCTAAATTGTCTTGATATCTTACTGATTTTTATTACTAATGATGCTTTGGTAAAGTGTAATTTATGAAAGGGCAGCGTTCAAGGATGTGTTGAACTTGAACTTAGAACCTCAAGGTTCAAAGTTCAAAGTTTGAAATGCAGTTTGCAAAGTTCAAAGTTCAAGATTCAATATTCAAGATGCAGATTCAAGCACCACAGTTTGGAAGTTTAGATTTCATGTTCGTTTCAACACAATTTTATGGTTTGGATTCTAGATTCAAGATTAAAGTCTTGTTCAAGATCAATGATTCAGAACTAAATTGTTCAAGGTTCAAATATCACTATTCAAAATGCAGATTTCAAAGTTCCAGGTCCAGCCAAGTCCTCTTTCAGAGTTTCGGATTGCAATATTCAAAAGATTCGGAGTTCATCACTTCAAAATAATCAGGGTGATACAAATAGTGGAAGTTGCTCAATCTCTATACGGAGGACAATAATATGAATTCCACTAAAATATCTAAGTTTTCTTTTTCATAAAGACTTCATATGGAAGAAAGTGAACAAAGGGGGAACAATATTTGCTGATAAAAGATCATGTTTTCATGTAACAAATGTAAACACTGGACATTCAATATCTGCACATAGAGATAAAATCATTATTTGAGAGCTCAGAGGAAATATATAGCTTTAGATAAAATACAGTTGCTAAACTTCACCACCATGAGGCTATCCTAACTTGTTGACTTAGCGATCGGGAAACTTTATGGATGTTTTGAAAGGGATAAAACTTGTCAGTGACACATCTTGGCTAAGTACAAAGGCATCTCCAAAAGTTTATAAATCTCTCAGGATTGATCTTCCAATATCATATGTATTGTCATAGAGGTTAAATTTGAAGGGAGAAAGCATAAAGTAATTCCCAATCAGCGAAGAATGGTCACAAAGTGCCAAGTTTGAAGCAGAGTGGACTGCATGTGAATTGTTTGATGAAATGTCCAATACTTAAATCTCTCTTGAACAAATGGTGAAACTTGATCGAGTAGGAGGTCACATATGAAATATAGATATCTGAGAGATGAACAGTGCAGTGTATTTGAGAGTAGAAGATGTGAAAGTCACTGAGATCAATATTTCAGCAAATCTGATTTTGTGACAGTCATATATACCCTCGCAAAGTAACTTGTATCTTTCTCCTCTGATATTAATTTTGAAATCGCTCTGATTATACTATAAAAAGATAGGTTTTGGAAAACATATCCAAAAATTAGGTCAATCCAACAGTGGAGAAAAAAGTTATTCCCCCCGCATGGAGACCCAATTTCTTTGTCAGGAAAAATAATGATTTCGGTGGAGTGTAATAAGAGAAGAATGACATTTGGCAGTCACTTGGCATGAAAATACTTTCATAAACATCACGAAATATATCATTCTTATTATGTGATCCTAATAATTCATTAAGGAATATTTTGGAGACATATATACAAAGACTCTTAAGGGATATCTGTTAGAGTAATTAGTTAGTTTTATTACTCTTTTTTACTTAAGCTATCTCTTAGGTACATTATAATTAATATCTTTATTAATTATAATGTGCAACCTAGCTTTTCTAGTTTTAGGGTTTTATTCACCTTTATAGGTTGAACCTTGTAATTCTTTTTTCATTAGATTGGAATACATTTTCTCTCACATCACTGAGATTTTTCAAGCTTTGTTTTTTGTGTCTTCTGCTTCCTTTCAGCAATAGGTTATTTGCATGTAGGTGTTCTTAGCATTTTGTGAAGTTGGATTTCTCAACTTCTACATGGTATCAGGGCTTCCCCGCTGCTGCCTGGTCTGAGGGTTTTGAAGTCATGATTCGAAGACAAAAGTCACAGCTTCTCTAGGGTTTTTTTCTTCACTTTTGAGGAGGCGCTATTTTTGGAGCACTTTAAGCCAAAACAGACTCCATCATTGTGCTTAGAAGGCCTAAGAGAGTCAAAAACCATATAAAATTTGTTATTTTTGACCACAGTGACCACTAGGAGAAAATTTTTCTCTCCTAGGGCCATATGGCTCGAAAATCGAGATGAAAAATTTAAAAAAATTCAAAAAATGTGCCTTTTAGGGCCTTTTCAGCCACTTTCAGTAGCGCAACCAGTGCGCCACCACCGTGCCACCCCGGTGCCACCGCAACCCGGCCCTTGCGCAGTGCGCCGCCTCCGCACCGCTCACCGGCCACCGGTTAGAGCAGTGACGTCACTGTTGGTTTTTATTTTCCGGCAAAATTTTTATAAATTTTTCGATGACCAGATTTTTTTCCGACGACCGAACTCTTTTTCTGGCCGACGGTCATACGGCCATCAATTTTTTTCCAGTGATTGGTTTTTTTCCAAAGAGCTCTTCTTTGGAGGTGCAGTTGGTTTTTTAGCTGTAACTTGTGCATACGGTGTCCGTTTTTAGAAAATGAAATATTGTCAAAAAGCTCTTTTTGAGCCAGAGACAATGGTGCTAGTTTGATTTGCTGATTTGGCCATTTGAGTTCTCATTTTTTGTGTCAAAGTAGAGGCTTTTGTTTCCTCCATTTTTGCATCTGGCATCCAGGTTTTCTCCTCATTTTTTATGCTTTCAGTAATTATTTCTTTACTGTACGGGGGATAGAATTATATATTGTGGGGGGGTGCAATTTACTTTCTATAATTTACTTCAGAAAAGACCCTTCTACTTCCATCTTCTTCTTCTCTCAATGTCAGACCCATCTGTGGCCCGGCTGACACCTAACAACTATCACACTTGAAAAGGACAGATGACCAGATTGCTTATGGCAAAAGGGCTATGGTCATCTCTTGATGCGGCTCAACCAGTTCTACAGAGGTCTTATGAGGCTCTTATGTAGAGAAATAGGATGGATGAGGCAATGTGCCTCATTGCAATGAACATTTCAAATGGGTTGTTGTTCCACTTGGATGGTTTGACCACACCCAGGGATATGTGGAACAAGTTTTCCACCTTGTTTGGCATAATGAATCAGTTCAGGGTTCTCCAAATAGATGCAAAGTTCACCTCCTTGGTACCTGAATCATTCACCAGCATTGAGGACTTCTTGATGAAGTTCAAGTCTCTTTGATCCATTTTACAGGTTGGTGGAAAGATGAAGTCAGATGATGAGTGTATCTTTCTGATACTCTCAAAGCTTCATGGCCCTTATCAGATTTTCACTTCTATCTTCTACTCCACTATGGATACACTAGGTGCACATTATGTTATGCCCTCTTTTGAGACTTTCTGTGACAGGTTGACTCGTGAGAAATCCAAGCTCAATCAGATAGATTCACTTACAGGCTCACAGTTATAGGCATTGCTTGCCAAGACACCTTAGGATACATAGAAGTAGAAGCCGAAGTAGATATCTGATTCCTCTTCTCAGCACTCTACTAGCACACCATCTTCTTCTAAGAAGGAGAAACAGAAGACTGAGAGCCCTACATGTTCCTATTGTCAAAAGGGACCTCATGATGAGTCACATTATTTTCAGAAGAGTTTTGATGGCTATGAGAAATAGATTGTAGATTTGCAAGCTCTCCTTTAGAAGAGGACTATTTCCTCTCCATCCTCTTCCACCTCATAGGGGTCTGCTTTTCAGTCTTCTGCCTCATCTTCGACATCTGGACATAATTTTCGACAAGGTCGTGCATTACGGGCTTCCGTTGCATCCCCTTCATAAGTCCCTTGGATACTGGATTCAGGTGCTTCTCACCATATGGCATCTTCTCTGGAGATCTTCTCTTCTATTGAGGCTTCTCCTATTCCTCACATTCTCATGGGGAATAACATTGTTATGCCAGTATGTGGGAAAGGTTCTGTATGCTTTCAGGATGACACATTCAATGATGTATTGTATGTTCCATCTCTATCTACAAACCTCTTCTTGATTTATCAAATTACACTCAGTGGGTCAGGGAAGACAATTGAGTTCACGCCAGATTCAGTCTTCATTTGAGATAGTGTGACAGGTGGCATTATTGCTACAAGGATAGTTGATCATTCCAACCATCTCTATACCTTCTCACACTTTGCTCCACCATCTCCATTATCGGAGCACAACTCTCCTCTTACGCGAGAGCCTCATGTGGGACAATCAGGTCACTTGAACCTCTGTGTTGTTCCTGAGACCACTTCTATGGCTACCTCACCTCATCTTGTTGGGGTTTCTTCTCTTCAGTAGGACTCTTCTTCATCATTGCCAGACCCTCTAGCTCCATTCATTAAGCCACCAGGTGCATTTGTTGAGGATTATACAGAGGACACTCATCTCCTCTCTCCTGACAGTGTCAACACACCTGTCATTCCACCTACATTGGGGGTTCCCTTTCAGGATCCTCATGTCTACTCCTTTGAGCATCATCTCGGCCTTCTAGTGACACCTCATCTTTCAAGGTTACCTCTTCAATGCTCACTTCCTTTCACTCCTTTGTATTGGTGTCATGGTGGTTTGTTCATTGATCCAGGGGTTCTTTCATTCTGGGGGGGCTTTGGAGCCTTGACCCTCTCTCACGAGTGGGGGGGGGGGAGGGTTGGTAGCATGCATTGTACTTATGGCTTTGAGAGAGTCTCTTGAAGTCATTTTTTGTATTTTGCTTTCTTTTATATCTCTTTTTGGAGAGGAGTTTTTTCCACTGGGTTTTCTCCTTTGTCTCCAGTTTACAGAGATTTCCTTGTATTGGGTACCTGATCAGGCCTTGTTGCTAGGACCCATTTCCTACTTTCATAGCTGTGCTAGGTTAGCTTACCTCCCGAGCTTCACTTAAGGGGGGATGTTAGAGTAATTAGTTATTTTTATTACTCTTTTTTACTTAAGCTATCTCTTAGGTACATTATAATTAATATCTTTATTAATTATAATGTGCAACCTAGCTTTTCTAGTTTTAGGGTTTTGTTCACCTTTATAGGTTGAACCTTGTAATTCTTTTTTCATTATATTGGAATACATTTTCTCTCACACCACTAAGATTTTCTAAGCTTTGTTTTTTGTGTCTTCTGCTTCCTTTTAGCAACAGGTTATTTGCATGCAGATGTTCTTGGCATTCTAAATTGGATTTCTCAACTTCTACAATATCAGGGGTGAAGAAGGTTTCTGAGATGTTAATGTTAGAAATAAAAAGTCATTCAAGAATTAGTTATTAAAACTAATAAGCATAACTGAAAAGTAAGTTGTTGGGAAGAATGGAGTTAAGTATGGAAAGAAAGAAATGGGGAGGTCTTCTTTTTCTAGTGGTCAGTCGGCTATAGGAAGAAGGAGATAATTTATTTCAGTATTTGTAATAGGGAGAATAGAGGGAAAGAAGTATATTTTATTTTTTGAGCAGCTTTAATGAAGTTGTAGAAGTAAAATGATCTATAGGTTGTTTTTGCTTTGTATTTAGAAATAAGAAGAAATTGGTACATCAGATCTATGTGTTTGATTATTATCTTCTCCGATTGAAATTGATCAGTTGGTCATTTCAATCATATTTTTTAGTACTGTTCTGCATCATCAAATCAAGTGTATGAATATATCATGAATCAGTTGGTTTTTGGTGTACTTGTGCTTAGTAATTAAAATATTTAACCTCTCCTTGTTTTCTCTGTGATTGGGAAGATTAGATAAGTGGTCAGTTGGCCATTTGTTTGTTCATCTCTGAGTCTTTTAATCTATAATCACATTCATTTCATGTTGATAAATGAATGCCAATTTCCTTCGTGTCTTCTGGTCAAAGACATAATCAGTATTTAATTCGTTGTAGATCTTTCTAAGAGGGAGCTGTACCTCTCAATTCAGAGGGCGATTACCAATATAATGTCAATCTATCCAACTGTTAGTATCCTTTGTTCTTCATGTTGGGCATCTTGAGTCATTCTTTTTTTATCTCTTTTCAAAGGACAAATCTATTTACTAACACATGTTATGACTCAACAACTAAAAATGTTCCAAGCGCAAATAGACTTAATAAAAAAGGCCGTTGAGCCTAGACCTTTCTCTATTGAGGCTTTGTGTCCATTCCCTTTCGACAAAAGCTTAGTCATGGAACCTTTTCCTATCAATACAATCTTTCCTAAATATGATAAATACATGGGTAAATTAGACCCACAAGATCACCTTAGAGAGTTTTGTGCGCTAAGTATTAAATTTATGCATAACACCACGTACTTAATGAGACTTTTTCCAAGAAGTTTGGGAGGGCAAGCCATGGAATGGTTCTCAAAACTTCCGCAAGTGATCAAGACTTTTGAGGAATTAGCCTCTAAATTTGTAACTCATTACTCCTACAACATCGAACATGAGATTACCATGCTAAAACTATGTGATACAAAACAAAAAGATATTGAATGTTTCCTAGGGTTCCTTCAAAGGTGGAGGACCATTTTTGCAAGGTACCCATGAAATATCCCTAAAAAGGAGAAGATGGAGTATTTAAGAATAATTTAAATATGGAGATGAACTATAGGCTCCAACTTCAATGTCCCCCTACATTCGAAAAACTTATTGAGAATGGGATTAAGATTGAAGATGTATTGGTCAAAAGGGGTGAAATAAAATTGTTTAAAGACAACAAACCCTACACCAACACTAGTAATAATCATTATATATCTAATTATACCAACAATAAAGGAGCCAATAATCATAATGACAAACCTAAACTATGGTTGAAAAATAATAACAAAAATCTTGTGAATGATGGGGTTGTGGAAGCCCACACCTTGAAGGCTACCCAATTTAACTTATTAAGCGGAGTGAATTCAACATACAATGTGAATCAAATGAATAAATCTCCTTTTAATAATGCCAATTCCAACAACAACAACAACAACAATGCTAATAATAATCCCTTCAATAATGCTAATGGAAACAAGCCTAAACCCTTCTTTTCCACTTATCAAAAGAGAAAATTCACCTTCTTAGGTGAACCATTGGAAAATGCATTAAGGACTTTGGTGGCCAACAAGATCATTACTCTACCCGAGTTAAGGCCCTATGAACCCCAAATTAAACCAAATTGGTGGAATGATTCTCACCATTGTGAGTATTATCGAAGTAAGGTTCATAAGACCAATGAGTGCATGAAGTTAAAACATTTGGTGCAAGACCTAATTGATGATTGGACAATCAAAGTTGAAGGGCCCCAAAACAATGAAGATCATACGGCCTTCAAAAACCCCTTTCTAAACCATGAAAAGGGTGAGTCATCAAACACTAACCAAAATAATAAAAGGGGCAATGAGAAAGTCAACTTTGCTCATACCTATGATAACACAATTAATGCTTTAAGTGGTGATAAAAGCACCATACATGTTATTGTGGTAAAAGAGAAACTAAGGGAAGCAACATCTATTGTTGTAACTAGGGGGCAAGCTTCAAAGATTACTCTACCTAATAATGCTCCAAGAATTGTTCTACCAAATCAAGCCTCATCTTCATCATCAAAACAATATAATTTGGTAGATCAATGATAACGAACCCCTGCTCAAATCTCTATTTTGGAATTGCTCAAACTCTCACCAACTCACAGGGAAATTCTGGAAAAGGCCTTGGTAGAGATAAATGTACCTCTAAATTTGGAGGCAGATAAATTTCAAAATATGGTGGGACATCTTATTGCACTTCATTGCCTATCTTTCTCAGAGCAAGATGACATGTCATTGAATCACCCACAAAACTTACCTTTTCATATAGAGGTTCTAATTCATAAGCATAGGGTAAAAAGAGTCCTTATTGATGGAGGGGCAGGCTTGAATATTTATACCATAAACTTGGTGAAAGCCTTAGGATTTTTTGAGGAGGCTATTGACCCAAAGAAAAAGATAACTATAAAAGCCTACGATGACGAAGAGAGAGCTTTTAAGGGTGTCATAGTACTTCCTATTAGAGTTGGCCCAATGCAAAAAGAAACCATTTGTCAAGTCCTAGACCTAAATCTGACTTACAATATCTTACTAGGGAGACCTTGGATTCATGAAATGCAAGCCGTGCCTTCTACATATCACCAATGTCCTAAATTCCCTTATCTAGGGAAAGAAATCATGGAAAGCGGGGACTCAAACCCCTTCCAATATTGTAATAACTTAAAGCCTATCAATGATTCTCTAGTCTCGCATAATGCAGAAGGGTCTATACCCCTAAGAATAGAGTAAGTTCAAAGCTCTAAAGATCTTCCATCTTTAAAGAGAAAAATAAAAAATAAAAAGAAGAAGTTGTTGTTGAAAACATCCAAAGTCCCACTAACCTAGCTACATCGACAAAAGGGAAAAAAAAGGTTAGTGATGAGAGTACTCTTGAGACAAAGAAAGAAGACCAAGATAGATCCATTCAAATCTACACTAAGGAGGTTCATTACTAAAAGACGGACCACATGATTAAAAACTTTGAGAAACAATGTAAAATCAAACAAAAGAGAGTAGGTGAATACCTCTTATCTATGATGGACCTGCCCTTATCTCCAAAATCATATGGAAAGCCATCTAATTTTCCTCATAAGTACAATGATCACTTTGTGAGGGCTAATACATCGTCATTCCTAGAGGAAGAAGACAATGAAATCCTAAACTGGTTATACAAGGATGAAGAATTGTGTACCCATGAGAAGCACATACAAAATATAAGCATTCCCACACATCAATATGGGAAAGGATTTCAAATTATGCAAAAAATGGGATACAAAGGACAAGGACCTTTAGGAACAAGAAACAAAGGACTCCTTGAACCCATTGAAATGACGTGGAGAGATAGCAAAGAGAAGACAAGATTAGGCTACCTAGAATAAGGGTATACTCAAAAGAACTATCCTAAAGTCTATGATCAAATATTACAATTAGAGTCACATAGTGATGAAGAATCAAATGAGCGGGAATGGGATACATTGTCCAATTAATCATGTCAAGATAAAGGTATTGATGTCATTCATACTTACACTCCTAGCAAAGGGAAGGAATCAATTGCAGAATCAAGTCAAAATCAAGCCTCAAATTCAAGCCAAGTGGTCTTAGATAATGTACCAATTCAAGAAATCAAAATATATCAATGGGTGGGAGAACCCTACGTACCATCATGGAGATCTGCTATGGAAGAATCTAACATTAGGTTTAACCCACGATATTTTTACCCAATAGAAACCTTAGTGGATTCTAGTGAGGAGGATTTTGACCCTAGTTCTCTACAACATCTCGAAGAGGCACATGTTATAGACTTAAGTGATACAATGTTTGAACCTTCAAATGAAGTCTTGTCATTAAACCCTATTGGCCTAAACCAAAACATTGCTCCTTTGACCCTAATCTATCCAAAATTAATTGAATGGGATTCCATCGAACCTACCATACTTCCAACCTTTTTGAATGACAACTTGGTGTCCCAATACTTAAATGTGGTTGAACCTTCTTCTACCATGGAATATCAGGAAGGAGTGGCAAAGGAAGGTATCCAAACTCCTAATTCAATAAAAAATGAAAAATAAAAAATAAAAAAATGGAAAGAATCTGATGTTGAAAACCACATTGTGGTAGTATTAGATCAAAAAGAGAACTTGAAATAAAGAATGATTCCAAAGGTGAAAACCCAATTGAGGCACCTAAGGAAGGGAGTTTGGATACTTTACCCAAGCATTATGAGGAAAGATCTCCTATCTTGATTGAACCAATAGAAAAGGTGAACATTGGATCAGAATCAGAACCAAGGATCATACACTTAGCAACATCTTTATCTAGTGAGGAAAGAAAGAATTCTTCAAAATTTTCAAGGAAAAGAAAATCAATTTTGCATGGTCTTATGATGATATGCTAGGATTAGATCCAAATTTAATCATGCATCACTTGAACATAAAAGAAGGAGCAAGACCAATGAAGCAAAAATTAAGAAAAATGCATCCGCACATAGCTTTCCTTGTAAAAGTGGAGTTAGAAAAATTGATAAAAGTTGGGTTTATAAGAGCCATTGATTATGCCCAATGGATTTCAAACATAGTGCCAGTTTCAAAAGAAAACAAGTCCATCATAATTTGTACATATTTTAGGGATCTAAATCTTGCATTCCCTAAGGATGACTTTCCATTACCAAGTATAGACACCATATTAGATTTGACAACATGACATTCAATGTTCTCTCTTATGGATGGGTTTAGTGGCTACAATCAAATAAAGATAGCACCTGAATTTCAAGACAAAACAACATTTACATGCGCATGGGGGACATTCTATTGGAATGTTATGCCCTTTGGTCTAAAGAATGTTGAAGCGACCTATCAAAGAGCCATGACAACAATATTCCATGGCATGATGCATAAGTTCATGGAGGACTATGTAGATGATATACTTGCTAAATATCATTCAAGAGAAGAACATCTACCCATATTAGAGAAAATTTTTTGAAAGATTGGAGCAATTTAAAGTAAGGCTAAATCTGAAGAAGTGTGCATTTGGCGTTCAATCAGGAAAGCTACTAGGGTACATTATTTCAGCAAAAGGAATAGAGGTAGACCCAGCTAAAGTCAAAGCCATCATGGAAATGGAAGCACCTAGAAACATAATTCAAATGAGGTCTCTTCAAGGCAAGATCCAATCCATACAAAGGTTCATATCTCAATTGGCAAAAAAGTGCCATAATTTTACTCAACTCCTTCATAAGGACATAGTTTTCAAATGGGATGAAAAATGTGAAGAAGCCTTCAACTTGTTGAAGAAATATCTAATGAACCCTCTAACTTTGATGCCACCTATAAGAGGTAAGCCTTTGATTCCATACATTTCAGTGACTGAGCATTCATTAGGGGCACTCTTGGCACAAGAAGATAAATCAAGAAAAGAAAAGGCTATCTAATACATAAGTAGAACTTTGGTAAAATATGAGTTGAACTACACCTTCATCGAAAGAGCATGTTTGGCCATGGTTTTTGCTTCCCAAAAATTATGTCACTATATGTTATCCCACAAGATTAGACTCATTGCAAAGATAGATCCCTTAAAATATCTTCTTAGCAAAACATCATTGAATGGAAGACTAGCCAAATGGGTCATGGTGCTAAGTGAATTTGACATAGAATATGTGGATTGAAAATCTATTAAGGTCCAAGTCATAGCTGATCAGTTAGCAGAATCACCATTACAAGATGACCATCCTATACAAGTAGAATTTCTAGATTCTGAAATTGTGAATGTGGACGCAAAAACATGGCAACTATATTTTGATGGTTCCTACACACAACATGGATCAAGAGCAGGCATGATTTTGATTACTCCTCAAGGGTATACAATTCCAAAATCATACAAATTTCTATTACCATGCACAAATAACATAGCTGAGTATGAAGCATTGGTCATTGGAATCAAGCTAGCATTAGAGTGGAAAGTGACAGAACTACAAGTCTATGGAGATTCACAATTAGTTATTAATCAAATTAATGATGAATATCAGATGAAAGATGACAAGATGATACCTTACAAAAATATGGTTGAGAATCTCAAGAAATACTTCACTCTTATCACATTTGAGCAAGTACCAAGAGAGAAGAATAAAGTAACAGATGCAATGGCAACTTTGGCATCACTTCTCCAAATACCAGATCAAAGCACCAGATATGAATTCTTGGTAGAAGAAGTTGAGCAACCTGCATTTGACCCTACTCATCCTCATACCATTTTTTTCTAACAACACATGAATCACCTTGCTATGGAGACATTTACACTTATTTAAAAGATCAAATCCTACCCATAGACCAAACTAGGAACCAAAAGAAAAGCTTTGTCTGACAAGCCGCTCATTATAACCTAATATCTAACACATTGTATCATAAGAGTCTAGATGGAATGCTTCTTAGATGTCTAGAGAAAGAGAAATCAGATATAGCCTTATGAGAAATTCACGAGGGGATTTGTGGGTCACATTCGAATGGTTTAACCCTAGCTAAGAAACTTCTTAGGCTAGGATATTTTTGGCCGATGATGGAGAAAGATGCTTGCCACTTTGATAAAACTTGTAGAAAGTATCAATATCATGGTAACTTGATACATGTGCCCACACAAGAGCTTCATCCTATGATGAAACCTTGGTTGTTTTATCAACGGGGCCTAGACTTAATAGGAATGATTTATCCACCATCTTCAAATGGTCATAAATTCATTATCATGACAACATAATACTTTACTAAATGGGTGGAAGTTGTACCCTTATCGACTGCAACAGGAAAGCATATATCCTTATTTACCCTAAACCATATAATATGTAGATATGGCGTACCTCATGCCATCATAACAAATAATGCAAAGCACTTCAAAAACAAGGACCTAAAGGAGTTATGCACAAATTTTCAAATGATCCACCACTCTTCATCAATATATTATCCCCAAGGTAATGGACAAGCTGAAGAAATGAATAAAAACATCCTAAAGATATTGAAGAGAACTGTGGACAATTCAGGTAGAGATTGGCATATAAAAATAAACTTGACCTTATGGGCTTATAGGACAATTATCAGAATGCCAACAGGAGCTACACCATTTTCCTTAGCCTTTGGAACAAAAGCAATTTACCTTTGGAGGTAGAACTTCCATCATTAAGAGTATCTCTACATGGTTTGATAAGTGAAGAAGATTATAGAGTTGCTAGGTTGCATGAACTAGAACTGCTAGATGAGAAATAACAACAAGCATTTGATCACTTGAAAGTATATCAAAATCGAATGTCAAGGACTTATAACAAGCACATCAAGTCAAGAACATTCCAAATAGGTGACTTAGTTTTGCGAGAGAATCCCAAGAATCAAGAAGAAAGAGAAAAGAAAGGAAAATGGGAAGCAAACTGGTTAGGACCTTTTGTGATCACTTCATCTTTTGGGACTGGCACCTATAAGTTAGTAGATTGTGATGGAGAAGAGTTACAAGAACCTATCAATATCATTCATCTCAAAAGGTTCTACACATGAAGCAAATGAAAGAAGATAAAGAAAAAGAGTATCAAAAAATCAGATGGAAAGCATCCTATTTATTGTAAATAGTCAAAAGAGATCTTGAAAATACCAAAAACATTTGAAAAGTAGAAAAGAGCAAACAAATCAGAAATGCAGAAAAAATAAAAAATAGTGGAAAGTTGAGCATGAAGAAAGCCAAAAACATTCATATATGATCCTCAAAAAGATGTTGTCTTGGTGAAAACCTAGCCAATAGGCACCTTGATGATATGAAAAGAAAAAAATTGAAAAAAAGAGAAAAAAAAATAAAAAAAGAGAAATAGTGCCTTGGTGAAAACCTAGCAAATGCTTTGGTAGCAAAAAAGGAAAAAGTTTTAAAAATAGAAAAAGAAAGCAAGATCCATTCAATCGGTGAAAACCTAGTAAATAGGCACCATTGAAAGTCCAAGTCAGTCACATACCTAGCAGTCATCCTTGTAAATATTGCATTCCCCAACATTTGTATATATTGCATAATAAAACCCCACAGTTGCATTTGCAAGTACCTAAAGATATTGGTCACCTAATCTACAAATTGTCCTAAGTCCAACATTGAAATCATATGAAACTAGGGGCAATCTACTCTAAAGAAGGAAGGATTCATCAAAAGCGAACTTCAATCAGTCATCAAATCAATTCATAAAAAATGCAAGTAAAATGCTTAATCAAATCTTCATTACAATCTAATTTGAACCAAACGCAAAATTTGATCCAATATTTTACATGACCCTATCTTTATCAAGATTAAAAGTATGAAATGGATGGAATTACACTTGAAATATGGATTTAAAAAACATTGCAAAAAAATTTCTAAAGTGCTGACTTGATTGATGAAATCATGTTTTTCTAGCGAATCGATGAACATTTTAAAACTAGACAAGCTATGATGAAAGCATGATATTTTATGGATTTTTGAATGACTGTCTTAAGATCAAAGTTTTAAAGCATGTATTATTTGTCTAAGGACATGATCATTAAAGAATCATTGAGGACTTGTACATAAGATGAAACTAAGATCTTTGTTTGTTTACGCAAAAGGATACCTTGGATATTTTGATGTTCAATATCATAATACCAAAATCCACTTGCAACATAGAATCTGACAAAATTGGTATTCGCACTCTCATGATTGGCTTCAATTAGTGATAGTCGTACCGGCAAAGAGATGGGAAAGAAATGATAAAAAACTTAAAACTTAAACTTTATTTTATAGACCACGACACCAACCATATGTTTTTGGGTCTACATATGGTGACAATGATATGGGACTGCCTCATACTCCTTGCGGGAGGAACCTATCATATCAAAAGTATTCATATCATCATGGTTGAACTAGTGATGGTTGTACTAAATTGGGATTCCAAAAACTGCTCAATGATGAATATAAGCTCCAAATTTTTGAATAGTGACAGTTAGTTTCATACATCATAGATTAAATGCATTTAAAGTATTTACTTTTCTTAGCTTCAAAATTTAATTTGCAAGAGGAAAAGAGAAATGGGGTGTAGTCAAATAAAAAATCAAATGAGCATTAAAAAAAACTATATGTGATCGAGTGTGTTGGAAATAAAAAACAATAAAAAACAAAGGTGTGTTCCATTAGGTCATGAGCATTTGTTAGATCCATGTTAGCTTGCATTAAGTTGCATTCATTTTAATCTAAGTTCATTCCATATAGTTTAAATCATCTTCAATTCATTAAAAGCATTAGGTTGCATTCATCCTTTAAAATCATTTTCATTAAGTTCATTGCATTAGATTGCATTCATTTTAAAGTTCATCTCATTTAGGGTGTGTTCTTTAAGTCATTCATATCAATCCATAAAGTGTATTTATCATTGCATTTATTAGTAAATGTTCATTGCATCCATTAAAATTATTTTAATTCATATCATTTAATTCAAAAACATTGCACATTGCATTATTCATTTAAGTTCATTAGATATCATTGCATGATAACATCATTCATCTATATCGCATATAACATTTAGAATCATTAATCATCAAGTACTCATAACCAATATAAATTACATCATATAGGTCCATCACATTGCATACCATAAATCCATTGCATCCATATATCAAAATAAATACATCCATTATCCATTAAATCACTACATCGCATTAACCATTGCATTATCCATCTAACACATCTATATATCATTTGCATCCATAAAGATTAAATATCATTATTCATTACAAGGATCATTAAATCACATCATTAAGTTCAAAGTGCATCCATTCATCTATTCTATGTCATACATAAGACAACTATCTAAGCATAAATAGAACGTATGCATCCATCATAAAACTGCATGTTGAAAAGCATAAAACAAAGCATATAGGAGATATATAATATAAATCTGCATATCATAGGAAAACAACTGAAAATGAAATCCAACACATCATGACATCATATAAAGTAAATCTAACCAAATGAGTATCGAAGTCTATGGTATCATCATCAAAACATCAACTAAGTATCAAAGTCTATGGAATGATCATATAATGCAACATCCAGAAATCAAAGTCTATCAAAGTATCAGAGTATCAAACATAAACAACATCTACTAATCCAAAAGATACAATAGAGTCCAATGTCTCGATATAGCAAATGAATGAGATCATATACATCAATGAAAGAATAAAATGAATCATCTCAAATCAAAGATCAACTGGCTGCACCGCCAGCACCATCACCATCAAGAGGATGACTCGAGCTCGGTTGTAACCCATGTTGACTCATCATTTCCATAAAGGCCTGCATCATAGTACTAAGCTGCCTAACCTCCTGTCTAATCTCAGAGACATCTGATTGTAAAGCTTGAACCTTTGGGGCAACTGTCGGAGCCTCTGAACTAGGGATCTGTGTAGAAGGAGTCTATGGTGGAGGCATGGATGAAGATGGCATGGAAGAAGATGTAATAGATAATGATGGAATAAATGATGAATAAGATGGACATGATGAAGAAGATGGCATTGAACCAGAAGCAGGTTCCTGAGATGGTGGAGCCTATGGAACAATCGGTGGAATACCCTACTAAGGAGGAGGACCCTTTGCCTGATCTAACAATACTTGTGCCACCTATGCATCTACCTCTCTCTAGTGTTTGGCCCTATTTTGACCCTATCTACATGTCAGATCCCTGAAAACCTGATGTAATGCCTTATCCACACCACCTCTCACCTGACCACCCCTAGGAGGAATGGGAGCAACAACAATAACTAGCATAAGAACTCTACCCGCTCGACGACCCTATCATCTTTTTTGTGCTTGCATCCTACCCCCACCCCTACCACCATCTCCATCATCACCATCATCACCACCATCACCATCCAACTCCTCATCAATACCAAGGATCCTCTCAACTGGATCTGTGAACCTCGAAAATGGATTTTGAGTGAACCAATCTACATAATCATCAGTCATCCCTACATTAATGAAATACTCCCTCATATCCCATGGCAAGTGCCCAAGGTCTTGTATCTCCTGATGAGTTGTCCTAAAATCCACAATAGGACCCCATAGTGATCTCTCAGCCTGAACCTGAGCATACATAGCAACACCCTGGGGCATACCCTGTGTCCATCCATACTATCACAGTACCCTTCGAAAGAAAAATCTCTCTATAATGTAAGGGGTATGACCAATCATCCAACAAGGACAAAACATATATGGAAGTTCAGTACCATCCTCTGGCCACGACTCACAACCTAGATAAGGTTTCTAGACAACTTGATGCATATCGTTGATCACACGATGCCAGTAACCTAACTTCCCCATATGGGTCTGTACTACCATCCCCTCATACATTGAGGCGAATGGCCAACCCGGATCTCGGTGTTGTGTTGCTATAGGGTGTGTCACTAGGAGATGCTCCCATGTCCAAAGCTGAAGTAATATAGCTCCTACAGAGAGCGTAGAAGAGCACCTATACACAATAGTATGCAACTCATGATAGAGTTGCGCTAGAATGCACAATCCCCAATCAAACCATCGAGGATGAGCCATCAAGTCCTCTAGAGTAAGACCCCATCTGATCGCAAATCCATGGCCTCGTCTATCCGGTATGAGGAAGCCTCTAATCAATGCACCTAGAACCACTAGCAAAATTGGAAAAGAGTGAAACTGAGACCACTGAATGTGATCATCGCTAATGATAGGATCTTGAAAGACCCATCGATATGCCACGCCATCATATACCTGGTTGTAAAATACCAACTCTCCTTTAGTAGGAATGCGAAGGATGCGGTATACATCCTTAGGGGTGATGGTCATCTCCCCCATCGGCAAGTGAAAAGTGTTATGGTTCGAATGCCATCTTTTAGCCATACCAATGATCAGTCCTTGATTCACACGGAATTGAGGTAGAGGAAGTAGGAAAGACAATCCACACTGACCAATATGTCTTTGATCTGGAGCACTCAGGTCATCTATCATGCTAAGAGGTAAAGGGTACAAACCATGAACTCCCAGTGACTTAAGCACTGCCTGCAAAAAGAAAGTTCAATTACATCAGTTTTAAAATCAGTTATCATTTGAATTATCCTAAGTCAATCAAACATTTACAAAATATCAAACCATAATCAATTTTCCTGATTCTATTCAGAGAGGATGGGAAATTCATCATCATCCATCATCTAAATCTAGATTGACAATCAAACATCTAGACTATGATTGACTCAAACTGACATCTCACAACTCGCTATCAAATCAAGGTTTTTTACCTAAACTGATTAACTAATCGATGATGCTGAACAGTTTGGAAAACTAAGGCATTTTAAAAATTTTTCTATCAGGGTAAATGCGCTATTTCAATGTTTAAAAGTGCTAAAAATCAAAAGCGCTATTTAAAAGAGTAAAAGCGCTACCTAAAAGAGCAAATGCGCTAAAAAATTTCAAAAGCGCTAAAACTTTTCAAAAGCGCTATTTCAAAGATTAAACATGCTATTATAAAACTCAAAAGTGAAAATTCAATCAAACACGCTAAACTAAATTTAAAATGCGAAATGTGCCCTAAATCCTACGAGCAAAAGCGTAATTCCACTTCGCGGAAGCACTATTTAAAAGTGCGAAAGTGCTAAAAAAGGATCAAGTGCGCTATTAAAAAGGTTAAACGCGCTATTTCATTTTCAAAAAGCAAAAAAATATGGTTTTTGCCAGAAAAATTCAATTTTTTTGAAAATCAAAGCATGAATTAAAAAACTAAGAGGATCAGGCACTTACCGGAGGTCCGTAGGTCGATGGTCGATGATAGTGTCGACCACACTCGAACCTATGCTCATGAATCATGATCACCATTGCAAATATCAAGGAGGGAGTCAAAGCAAAAAGTCAACTTTAAGAGTGAAAATGAATAGTGAAAATGACTTTTTACCCCTTTATATAGGCCACTTTGACCTTAAAAGGGCATCTTTGACCAGAAAAGGGCCGGGAACCCAAAATTTTCACAAAATCAGCCAAATCAAGGGCATTTTTCATCACACAAACACAAAATCATTATCGGAAATGAAATCAAAATTCAATCTAAAATTGACCTAATTAACGCAAAATGACCTAAACCGTCAACTTTTTGAACACATCTATCAAATTTCATTTCATTTCTGAGGGGGCATACACTCAGATAATCAGGAATGACATCAACATCATCAAATCAGGGGCATGGCCATCAAATCAAAACACAATCTTTTATCAGAATTTTTTTTGCTTATCAATCGAAAGGGGCATCGAACATCAAATCAAATAAAATCAGGTATCATATCAATGAACTATCATCGAATCGACCATCAAGACTTTAAATCAATCAAAATTGCATCAATCCCATCACCAGAATCTACATCTTATATCGACCATCGACAAAATCAAGACCTTCTATTAGATTGATTCAAGACATTCTTTGAATCGACACGCTTCGCATGTCGACTCAAAGAGGGGCATTTGTAATCACCTGAAAATGGACAAGATCATTTAAATGAGAAATTAAGGCAAAGATCAACATAATTAAATACAATTAAATCAAATCAAGATCAAATCCAAGATAAATTGCAATTGAACATTAATCCAAAATTAATTGAAAATCAAAAGCTATAAAATCAATTTAAATCAAATAAATCATGATAAATCAATAAATTGTGTAATTAATCTAATTAATTACATAGTTCAAGTTAAATCAAATCAACCCATTCAAGGGGTACACATGGCTAAACAAATTAAATCAAATCAATTAATTAATCCTATTTTCTCTCAACACCACATGGGAGGAAAAAGCCTCAACCAATAGGATTCAAGGATAAAACTTATATGGATCAAACCTAAAGTGAATCTCAATCACTCATAAGGGGACAACATCTTGTCCATCCATCTTGTCTTCTTATCCCAAGCTTTGAGGATAATCTATTTAAATTGTCTCCAAAGGGTGGAACCAAGGACTTAACCCCAACTCAATCATGATCAACTCTACTACACCCCCTACCCTTGCTAAAATCTATAAAAGCAAGACATAAATCACTCATAATTCATCCACAAATCTGAGAATAGCATCAAACCTCTTTCAAATTAGAGCTAGAAAGGCAAATATAGAAGTTAATTAGCTTTTCAATTTGGAATTGAACTATTTAGCTTAGCTTATCATTCATTCTCATTTTAGGACTGTCACTAATGGAGGCTTGTTGAGAGCTTTACATTAGCATCCCTAAATAGAGATCCATAGGGTGCTTAATTATTCTTAATTTGTTAAAATAGCTTATTCTTTGTGGTAATTTAGTTATTTTATTCAATTATTTGCAATACTAACCTTATGAAGGTACAAATTCTAGTACACAAGATGGATCCTCCTTTTCTTTTTGATCCCTAAGGAAGCTTACCTTCCCTTAAGATAGATCGCTCTTTTAGATCCCTTATGGATGCACTGTCCTTAAGGACATATACTTCCTTTGCTTTGGTAACCCCTAAGGAAGCTTACCTTCCCATAGGATAGGTCATTCCTTTGTTGGATCCCTTATGGATACACTTTCCTTATGGATAGATCCTTGATAGATTGACTAACATGGAACACAAACTTGCTAAAACTTTCAATGTCATCATTTGTGGCACCTTCTTTGTGTGGTTCAGAGTAAGACACACAATCTTATTGGGCTAAGGTGATCACACTCCTATCTCTTCTCTCTCTTTTTTTTCAAGCAATGTCTCTCTTATCTTAGTTTTAGATTTGATGCAGACTTAAGTCTCTTGGGGCTTGATGTTTCTTTGTCTCCTTGACTTTGATAAGATCATCTTAAATATTAGATCTACTTTACTGTGAGTATGATTTTGTCTCATACTCTTGCTAAAGTGGGGGTTAAATGTACGATCCTAAAAAGTTAGCATCCATTCATTTAGAATCTCTAGGACCTATTGGACCCCATTTAGTGACTTCCTAGATTTGAATGCGCTTATGCTTGATTTCCCACTCCCATTTTTCTTCTCTCCTCGAATTTTTTCATATTTCCCACATTGTGAAGGCCATTTAGAAAATTATCTTTTTGGGACTAGGTTGAACTCAACCTAGTCCTTTGAGGTTATTTTTTAATGGGCTCCGAGCCCAATGTAGGGAAATTTTTTTCCCACTCTTGATCATTTTCAACTTGTCAATTCTAGACCCTGAAATGAGTATAAAAAGACATGAAAGCTTTTCATTTTTACATACATTATGATCTATCTCAATTGCAACCAAGTCTATGTGAAAGAAATTATTAGTGATTTAAAGTGCTCTTTTGGACTCAATATTTGAAGACAAGACTCCTAATTAAAGTTTCCTTTCATTCAAGATCCATTCAAAGACAATCTTCTCTCATTGATGCAAGTTTCTCTCTTCCATGGTGGCCAAGTAGAGGAATTCATAACCAAGCAAGAAGATCCACATCCATTCCTTCTTCCTCCTCTTCTCCATTAAAGTGATCAAACATAAATACATGTAAGATCTAAGGATTTGACAAGTATTGATCAATTGCATTTGTGAAGACATCTTTAATTCTATAACATATTTCAAGAATACATCTTCATGGTTTTATCATATCTGCATCCATCCATGAGGGCTTGACAAGGAAGGTGAATACTTACATTTGTCTTATTTTACATGCATTTTTCATTTCCTTTCAAGGTTAACTCATATACAGGGGCTTGACCAAGGAAATCACCTTTCTATAATAATTTATCCATTTTTCTTGTGTGCAAGAATGGGTGACATAGTTTCAGATTCATATTTTTAGGGTTTTTGAACTAGGGTTTGATCCTCTACAAATTTCATCAATTTTTACCCTTCTAGGACTAGGCCAACTTTTTGGGACTAGGATGATTTGGGTTGGTAATGTTTTGAGAATATATGAATTTCATGATCAAAAGTTTTAGGTATTAGAATTGTAGATCTCAGATGATTCTCGATTTGGATAGGTTTTAGACATTCAATTGCAGATCTAAAGTTCACTTGTCCTCTTCTAGAAATCAATGTGAGTACATCATTCTTATTTTCCTTTAGCACTTACTTTGATACATTAGATTTTATATAATACATTGTTGGTTATCATCTTCTTTATCATTTCATAAGTGTTTATCATACTTTACATTCCATACACATACATTTCTATCTGTAGAGGGGATACCACAAAAAAATCCCCCTTTATTTAGATCATGCATTAGCTCCCCTTCATCCATTTTGGGTTGTGCTAATTAGATTTGGTCTAAGGGTGGGGTTTGGTATTCCAATGTATATAGATTCTGGTGTTTTACCATTGATCACCATTTCCCACATCACTGTGAATACCATGTCCTGGGAGCCTGCTTGAGTCCATACAGTGATCTTTTCAACCTGAAAGCATGAGAATCCCTCCCATGTGCTTCAAATCCTTATGGCTTCTCTATGTAAATCTCTTAATTACTCCATTGAGAAACATTATTTTAACATTGATCTAGTGAATCTTCCAACCCATTTGTGCAACTATAGAAATTATAGCTATTATGGACGAGTACCTAGCTACTGGAGTGAAAGTATTGTCATAGTCAATTTGTTCCTTTTGAGAAAACCCCTTAGCTACAAAATGAGCTTTAAACATTTCCACACTACCATCTACAACATGTTTAATCTTATACAACCATCTTGATCCCACCACAAACTTATCTTATGGTCGTGGTACTACCTCCCACACACTATTCTTCATGATGGAAGAATACTCTTCCACCATAACATCCTTCCATGATTGGTGTTTGGACCCCTCTTGAATGCTATAAGGATCTACTTCAATTAATTCACTCATAAGTACCACATACTCAAAATAATATTTGGGAGCCTTTCTTTGTCTAGCTGAATCTTATGGATCACTAAGATATTCTTGGGCCTCTCTCAAAGTCTACTTAGACACCCCATTTATCCTCTTCTTTTTAATAGGACTATGAGGTTGAGGAATTCTTTGTTCCTCCTAACCATCTGTATCAGCTTTCTTGCTTTACTCTCCATCTTGTGTGACTCAAGTTTGAGGATTTTTTGCTAACTCGGTTGTGGATGATTTCTCCTCCTCATTCATCAAGTCTCTAGACTTCCGAAGAGCCCTCTTCTCCTCAAACTTCATATCTCTATGAACAACTATTTTCACGAGGGTGAGAAAGTAAAATTGATAAGCCTTAGAATTTTCACTGCACCCAACAAGGATACCCTTCTCTGCAGTTGGTTCGAACTTGGTTATTTTCTCCATAGGAATGTGACAATACACAAGGCATCCAAAGATGCGAATATGCCCCAAATATAGTTTCTTGCCACTAAATGCCTCTTTTGGAGTCAATTTTCCCAACACTTTATGATGGCTCCTATTCTAAAAATCCACAACTATATTGCAATATTCTGTCCATAATAACCAAGGCATTTCTTTATCATGAAGTATGGCCTTGGTTGCTCTAACTATAGCCATTTTCTTCCACTCAAAAACCCCATTCTATTGAAGGTTGTATAGAATTGTCAGCTCTTTCTTGATACCTTCTTGAGAACATAAATCTTTGAAGGCATTCAAGGTATACTCACCTCCATTATTTGACCTCGGTATCTTGATCTTCCTCCTTGTCTAGTTCTCCACATGAGCCTTAAACTCTTTGAACCTACTAAAGACCTCATCATTGTTCTTCATAAAATATATCTATGTCTTCTTAGATAAATCACCAATGAAAGTAACATAATAATCATACCCATTCAAGGATCCTATTGACATATCCCACACACATATGAGTGTATGAGATCCAAAATCCATTCAAATCTACTGTCGCTACTTGGAAATTGGTCTTAGCACATCCTCGAAGAGCACAACCCTTCCACACCTCATGCTTTTCTATCTTCATATCAGGAAGCCCCATCACTATTGCCTTGAGCACATTAAGTGCTCCATGGTGAAGATGAGCCATCCTCATACACCATAATTCTCCTTTCCCTCTACAACTACTTACCAATGCATGTGTTGGCTCAAGCTATAACCAAAACAAGATGTTGCTCGTGAACCCATTCAATTTTACAACTTTGGAATCCTTGGGACAAATATGGACTTTTCCATCTCAAAGGTTACGATGTAAACATTGTATTTCAAAGTAGAAACTGAGATTAAATTATTTTTCATGCCAGGGACATATAACATATCCTCCACCAACAAGGGTTTTTCATACTCCCTCTAAAACTTAACAGTGCCAACATTAGTTGCATAATACTTGGCATTATCTCTTAGATTAATATAGAAATTCAACTTCTTCTCCTCCAATTTGGTGAAACATTCTCTGACTCCTGTCAGATGGAAAGAAGCCCCACTATTAATATACCATAGCTTGTTGGAAATTAAACTTGAGAGACAAATAATGAGTAAAAACTCATTCTCAAATAGTGATGCAAACTCATCCACCTCGGTTGTAGCAAAAAATTGCTTCTTCTATCTGTCCTTATTTTTTTTATTCAGACATTGATTGGCATAGTGACCCATCTGATGGCAACAAAAATATTTCATGTCTTTCTCATATCTTTCTTCTTCCCACTCTTTGAAGAAGAACCTTTTGTTTGTCCTTTATTATACTTCTTACCCTTGCTTGCAAGGGCAAGATTTTCTTCATCTTGAACCTTCTTCATCTAGTCTCCTCGATGAGCACCTTCATATATTTCTTCTCAAACAAAATCATCCCAAAGCCTCGCCCAATCAAGTAGTCGATCTCTACTGACAACACACTTGACAAACACTTCCTAGTGCTTCTAAAAACTATTCAAGACTATACTTACCAAATCATCTTCAACAATCATCTCTCCAACAATAGCTAGTTCATCTTTGATTTATGTCAACTTGGACAAGTAAGAGGTTGCACTCTCATCTTTGGACATCTTGGTATTATACAATTTTTCCTTGAGCATCATCTTAGACTTTGGTAGTCACTCTGATACATTTTTGTGAGTGTATCTCGCATCTCCTTAGTGGTGTCTTTCTTCGATAGATGAGGAATGAAATGATCTCTTACTCTATCAACAATGATCCTTTGAGCCTTGGTCTCCTTGACTTCATGTGGAACCAAAGCAATGAGATCATTTATTGGTGGTGTCATTTTTGTACTAGCATAAATCCACAACCTGTTCTCCTTGAGATTGAATTTCATTTAAACCTTCCACTATAAGAAGTTAGATGCACTCTCAAGCATGTCCTCATATTGAACACTAGCTAAGAAAAAAAATAACATAAGCCAATCACAAAAAGACAATAACATAGATATACTTAAAAAACCCTAGTTTGGGGAAAAATCCGCAAATGTTGGATCTTCTATTCAGCCTAACAAAAAACTTTCTCTTTGAAAATACAATACAAGTTTGCTACAACAATTTTACATATATAAAGTCCAACTACTTTACTTGCTTGTAAGAAAAGAATCTTTCCTTGCTTTCTTTGACTTTTAATCATATATAAAATCACTCTTGATTTTACTCAACCTCACAAACTTAGAAATATTCTTTTAAAGAATTAAAAATAAAGTTATAGCTAAATATCCAACTTGAGTTGCATTAAAACAACTCCACTCCACCTTTTAAGCTAAACAAATAATCAACATATCAATTATATAACAATATGTCAAAATGCATTCAATTTAATTTAATGGTAAAATCTTTGTTGTAAACACCAAAATGATGTTGAGTTCAAATATTCTATAATAATAAAATTTGTATAGATCTGGGTATTGATTCAAGGCTTTGTCCTACAGAATATTGTAAGGGAATGCCCATGTGGCTTTGCATATTGTAATTCTAAAAGTTTGTAATTCCACATTTGTGGAGATAATAAGAAGCTAATTTTTTGTTCTTGCATATTGTTGTTGTTTCTTTGTTTCTGTTATGTGTTTGTGGTATTAAGGGGAGCAACTTCTCATAAATGAAGAATATCCAAGTTGACATAATTCAAAGATGAACTAACTATTGTTGGAGAGATGATTGTTGAAGATGATTTGGTAAGTATAGTCTTGAATAGTTTTTAGAAGCACTAGGAAGTGTTTGTCAAGTGTGTTGTCGGTAGAGATCGACTACTTGATTGGGCGAGGCTTTGAGATGATTTTGTTTGAGAAGAAATATATGAAGGTGCTCATCAAGGAGACTAGATGAAGAAGGTTCAAGATGAAGAAAATCTTGCCCTTGCAAGCAAGGGTAAGAAGTATAATAAAGGACAAACAAAATGTTCTTCTTCAAAGAAAGTAGTTGGACTTTATATATGTAAAATTGTTGTAGCAAACTTGTATTGTATTTTCAAAGAGAAAGTTTGTTGTTAGGCTGAATAGAAGATCCAACATTTGCGGGTTTTTCCCCAAACTAGGGTTTTTTAAGTATATCTATGTTATTGTCTTTTTGTGATTGGCTTATGTTATTTTTTTTCTTAGCTAGTGTTCGATATGAGGACATGCTTGAGGGTGCATCTAACTTCTTATAGTGGGTAAGTTTGTCATTGTGTTCTGAAAGAATTTTTGGTTAACTTGTACTAGAGAAGCCTTGGGAGGATATCAGTATGGACTTTGTTCTTGGTTTACCAAGGACACAGCGGGGACATGATTCAATTTTTGTAGTAGTTGACAAATTTTCAAAGATTGTCATAGGGCATTTGAATGTCCTCAACACCAAGGAAGGGCATATAGGAGGAATGAAGGCCAGGATAGAGTTGTACATGTAGATGAAGATGCCAGATCATCAAATTCAGAAGATGCTGAAAGAGGAGAAATGCTGATTAACAGAAGAGTCCTGCTGAGTGGTGAGAATGAACCTGAACAAAGGAGGAGCCTGTTTCACACTAGATGCAAGTGTGAGGGAAAATGCTGTGATCTGATTATTGATAGTGGAAGCATTGACAATTTGGTGTCAGAAGAGATGGTGACAAAGTTGAAGCTCAAGAGACAGAAACACCCACATCCATATCAGATTGCCTGGGTGTAGGATGATCACAAGGTCATGGTCAGTGAACAGTGCCTAATAAAGTTCAAGATTGGCGAGTACCAAGATGAGGTACTATGTGATATCATATCTATGGCTGCATGTCATATGTTGTTGGGTAGACCGTGACAGTTTGACAGATGTGTTGTACACGATGGTCATGCGAATACCTATTCCCTGACAAAGGATGGAGTGCGACATAAGCTAAAGCCATTGAAGGAGACCGAAGAAAAGGTATGTGGTAATGCAAGAATAACATTTGTTGATGAAAGAAAATTTCTAATGGTATGAGGCATGAGCATGTGTGTTTTGCTTTAATTTCAAAAGTTGGTAAAGAGGAAATAGAGGATGTACCTGTAGAGGTTGCAGATTTGTTGAATGAGTTTCAGGATATTGTATCTGATAATGTACTTGATGGATTACCACCGGTAAGGAAGATCAGTCATCGGATGGATTTGATTACAGGAGCCAGTTTGCCAAACAAGGTAGCACACAGAATGACACCAGTAGAAAGTGAAGAGTTGAACAGACAAGTACATGAGTTATTGTAGAAGGGGTTGATTCGAGAGAGTCTGAGTCCCTGTGCTGTACTAGCGGTATTAGCATCAAAGAAAAATGGAGAATGGAGGATGTGTACATATTTTAGAGCAATAAACAAAATCACAATCAAGTATAAGTTTTCATTGCCACGAATGGATGATATTATAGATTGTTTGAGTGGAGCTGTGTATTTCTCAAAGATAGATATAAAGAGTGGATATCACTAGATTTGGATCAAAGAAGGAGATGAATGGAAGACTGCCTTCAAGACAAAGGAAGGACTGTATGAGTGGTTAGTCATGCCTTTTGGGCTAACCAATGTACCGAGCACTTTCATACGGCTCATGAACGAGGTTCTGAAAGAATTTCTAGGTAAGTTTGTCATTGAGCACCTTCTCATTTTTGACAAGGGACTTCCCATGTCACATATAGGAAAATAAAACATATATGAATAAGATCCAATTTTTTATTTGTCAATAAATTATTATTTCATATTATATCCAAAATAGCCCTATCAAAATAAATGCAATTCGATAAAAATGATATAAATACATTAATTTTAGTATTATATACTTGCATTCAACAATTAATAAATAAATTATTATATTTATGCCACCATATTCCATGTTAGTCCATTTTCAAAAAATTTAAGTGAATTCTAAAAAATTGTGATATGAACCCCAAAGTTACAAAATCTCGAATGCTTGTTCTATCTGTGCATCCATTAATCAATCTCCTTTGAAAGAGCATTTTATTTTATTGAGGCCTATTCACCAAATAATATTAGCTCAAGTTTTTAATCTATAGTAAATAATTAAATTTACTTTTCAAAATAAATTTAATTATTTTAATATTGCTTAAATCCTTGCCTTCAAAATGAGTCCATTTTAAAGAAAAATGATGAAAAGCTCTCCAAGTTATGTCTTGTTGTTTGAAATGCTCAAAATGTCAAAATTTCTAACTTAAAAAGTTTAAAATGCTCAAAATACAAGCATTCACAACCCCAAAAAAAGGTTGAAGATACTCAAAATTTAGGCAATCAAAACCAAAATTGATTTCAAGTGTTCAAAAAGTGAGTATTCATAACTTAATTAAATTCAAATGCTCAAACTTGATAAAGCATAACTCATAAGATTACGAGTGCTTAAAAAATGAGCATCACAAGCTCATAAGATTATGAGTGCATCCCAAACTCATAAGATTATGAGTGCTTAAAAAATGAGCATCCTAAACTAATAAAGGTTATGAGCACTAAAATTTTGAGCATTTGTGAAAACCACACATAACTATTTTTCCAAAGAGGCTAGAAGAAAAGAAAGACACTTGAATAGATGCATACAGATAACCATGAGAGAAGATATACTCAATGTTTATCTTATGAGCTGAGAATTCTTTGATTAGAATGTTCTCATAATGGCAGAGCATTAGCAAATGTCACAGGGCCTCTGCCTATGCCTATGACACAGAGCTAACACAAAGTGCCTTGAAGCAATATATGGATGTCTCTCAAAATGTAATGAAGGTGGCATTTGTCAAATATACCATCTTGAATAAGCTTTAGTTAAAGAGGGGTGCAAATTATGCACTCAAACCGTTTGACAAAATGACTAACCACTTTCTTGGTCATAAAAATTTATCACAACACATCGATGGGAATGTTTAAGTCAAACACTATGGTTGGGAATGTTGTGGTGATCATGCTTGCAAAATGTGCTTAGTATCAGAACCTTTAAACTAATGGAACACAACCAAGACCATTCCTACATTGTAAGCTCTGCTCATGTTTTGTTTAGTGGCTGCGCATTTTCCATCGATGCAAATTGTATTGTATTCATGGAGCAGCGGGTATCTATGGTCAACCTCATGTTGTGGTGGCTATCTTGAAAAATATCAAATGTTATGACTGGAAATGCTCTTGTGGACAAAAACATGAAGGGTGGGATGCTTGACAAAAACCTCAAATGTGTCCTCTCATCTCATGCCTTGATTGCAAAATGTACTTATTAGCCTCTTTTGAAAATGACAGTGGTTTGATCTGATAAGTTGCATGAACAGTGAAGCTAACGTGCTAACTGTTTGACAAAATGCCTTCAAACTTAACATCATTCCAAGGAATGTGTAAACGTTTGAAGTGTAAGATTGCATCCAAAACGTTGAGTTATGTCGCCTTCAGGGAATGGTATCTCACAACATGCATAAGTAGCAAGATATGTATGCACTAGTTTGTTTGAATCAGCTCTCAAAACTTTAAAGGAGTTGTTACAAGCTTTGTCGGCACCTTCCAAACCTGCTCAAAATATAAGTCTTGGAATGATGAAAGGACATGGCATCATAGGCAGTGTACATGGATTGTCTGATTAATGTCTGTGAAATCTTGTAACACATATACCAAATGGGAGCATGAAGAAGATATGTAACTATTTGACATAATGCTTTTCGAAAAAAGAGACAACATTTTAAATGCAAGCCAAGGTGGGAGATTTTGAACAAGCATCGACACCCGTTGGAGAATGACCAAAACATAAGTTTTTATTAAACATGGTAATTACAAGTGCAACTCGATGTTGTCATGTCCAAATCGACATCATGGTTTGGTGTACGTATTGTATGTTCCCCATTCCGAGATAAATTAGAGTGCTCGAAGATTCAATCATAGTGTATCCCCCCCCCCCCCCAAAAAGTATGTACATCCAAAGGCACATGAAAGTAATCAAATATAAATGCTTTTGAAGCCTCCACGATTACTATGCAAATTTGATACAAATATACCCATGATTAAATATCATGGTGAAATTACTCCAATAAAAATTCGCAGTAAATACAAGGCAAGAGGAATCTAAGAGCCGTGGAATTGAACTTTAAGGGCCCCTTTGGGTGCTGGAATTAGAGTCTATATTTCAGAATTAGATTTTCGGATAATGTCAATTCTATGTTTGTGTCCATCCAAAAAATTGGAATTGGAATTTCGAAATTCCAATTTTGCCCCCAAAATGGGCATTTCATCTTCCACTCAAATAGGTGGAATTGGAATTTTGAATTCCAATTCCAATTTTTATAAAACCAAATTTAATATTTCGTGGGATCCGTGACTATAAGGATGTATATTATATTGCTATAAGGATGCATATATATATTATATTGCTATAAGGATGTATATATATACATGTGTGTATATATACATACATGTGTGTATATACACACACACGTGTATATGTGTACATGTGTGTATATACATATGTGTATATATACATACACATGTATATATGTGTTTATATATACACAAATGTGTGTATATGTATATACACACATGTGTATTTATGTATATATATATATACACATGTGTGTATATACACACATGTATGTATATACACACATGTATGTATATACACACATGTATGTATATACACACATGTATGTGTATATATATACACACACACGTGAGTATATGTGTGTATGTGTATATATATATACACTACACACATGTGTGTATATATATACACACATGTGTGTAGTGTATATATACACACATACGTGTGTGTGTATGTGTATATGTGTATATGTGTGTATGTGTGTGATGCAGGAGCATTTCGGGTCCTTGGCAATCTTGTGTCACCAAAAATATATTTGAGTTTGTTTGTGTTGCTCGGTTCCTGCTTTGATCGAGTTGGTTCGATGTTGCTCAGTTTCTTTTGTTCGCCGACGTTGGTCGGTTATCTCTTTGGCGCTCGGTGAATTTTCCTATCGCTTGGTGATGCTTGTCTAGCGCTCGGTTTCCTTGCTTACCGAGTTGCTTGTTTTGGATTTCTTTTGAGGCTGACTCGTGCAGTTAATTTAGGTCGCAGATTTATTGCTGGTATCCATCATTGGGAAGCATGTGGACCTAGATCTAGTCGTTCCTTCCGTTGATTGTGGATTTGAAGGCCGACTTGGTTCGGTAGCCTCTTGTATAAATGTAGTTGTTTGGTTAGAATTTAGTAGTCAGTTTTTGGATAGAAGATAGAAGATAGAAAAGTAGAGATTGTTGGCAAATCCTCGCATGTTGGAGGACTTCTGTACTTGATTGTAATATCTGTCCGAAATCGGGAAGGCCTTACAGCCCGACATGTATGAATCAATTTGAAAATAATATATGAATGTTTATGCATTCTCTCTCTCGCTGTTGTGTGTTGTTGCTTCCACGTGTTGTTGAGCAAGGTGGATCTGGTTAGGGTGTGCCATTTTTGGCCCCTTCTGTCCCCTCTTGCATTAGTGTGTATATATACACATGTGTGCATATGTGTATATACACACATGTATACACATATACACACATGTGTGTATGTGTATATATACACATGTGTGCATATGTGTATATATACACATGTGTGTGTATGTGTATATATACACATGTGTACATATGTGTATATATACACACATGTATGTGTGTATATATATAGACATATACACACCATATTTAAAGAAATTAAAATAAAGAATTAAGATTCCTTATGCATCTTCTTAGTCATCTTCCGGGTGAACCAAATGGGTCAGCCCATATTCCGGAAATCATTTTCAGAATTTGTATCTTCTAGAATTGCAACATCTTCCAGAATTGACTGGAATTGGCATTTGGTATTCCAGCACCCAAATGGGCCCAAAGTACAGAAAGAACAATTATTAGGTTGGAGAATTTTATATTTGCCCTATTTAACATGCAAAAAAGGTAGGATAAGAAGATGGTGTAGAGATAAAATAAAGTCATCATGTAGAATTACAAATATTTAATACTTTGCAGATTAAAGGCAAATTGTGAGGCTAAAAAAGTGACAAGTGGAAGAGCAAATAGCAAGATTCTCAGATTGGAGCATTTGATTTGCAACAGTGACCCAAATCAGAGCAAGATAAAATACAAATATCAAAAGCATGATATGCTCCCATTTTGAAGTATACACTTCCCAAGATAATAGATAGAATATTGGGGAATCTCAAGATACATGACTTTTGGAAGTTAATAGAGACTCAAGAAAAGACCCTTTTAGATTCAAAAATTTTAGACAGTGGTTTGGCACGTGTAGGAGGTCATATTGTGTCAATTCAATATCCATAAATTGTGTTGGAATGTATGAGGGCATACAATTCAGATGCACAAGAGGTGGTGACAGAAGATGGAAGAATAGTGACAAGGTTGGACCCAATGTCTATTGTAATTGTGCTCTAATTATCGATCAGAGTCCAGTAAACAAATGTTGATAAAGAAAATGCAAAAGAATATTTTGTTAATAACATGGACCAATACCTTAACAACCTAGCCAAAAATTGGTTCACGGTACCCAAGAAAGGAAAGTCACAATTGGAAAGGGTAATTCATATGTCTTTGTCAAAGGAGGATCTTGCCAACATGGTTATTTTTCTTAGAAGAATAATGGGATATAAGGATACACATGAATTTGAAGGTTGGATGTTATTTTTCATCAACATCATCTATGAAGGCAAACAATTCATCAATTGGGTGGAGATTATAAGTGACAACCTACATTGTCAGCTAATGGATCTCGAGGCTAATCACTATTTTTATATGACTTCTTACCTTTTCTATGCCATTGCAAGAATGAAAAGTTAGTCGAGATCAATTAAGAAAGGTGAATATGATGATGCCACATTGATTTATAATTCTTACCCTCAATTAAAATTAGAAAACAACTTCCATCATCTCAAGAGGGTGAACTATGCATTTACCATGCTTATTGTTAGAGAAATCCAAGGGAATATTGGGCTCATAGTTTCACTAGAGGCAGTAACAAAGATTCAACAATATGGATTTTTTTTTCATACAATTCTCTAAATTTACCTATTTCAAGTCAGTAGGTTATGATGGGCACCCTTTCATGCTACCTAGATTCATGGATGATAAATTTGGATTAATTGAGATTTACACGTAGGTTAGCTAGATTAACAAAATTTGTAGGAACAAATAGATTACTGGTATTCAATTCTTGATAGGTATTGGCCACTACAACTGTGAGTCTAGTTCTATGCCAAGGACATTGAGAGTGTTGGAAAGTTGTATGTGTTGTTATTGATGTCAACATATTTGTTGGATATTTTGGTTAGTAGTGAAGTATTCTTAGATTGAAGATGAGTGGTTGTAGATGTTAGGTGATGTTGTAGATAGTCTTTACTTGGTCTATGTCAAGTTACATAGGTGTGCATGATGATTTGGATATGACATGAGGTGAAGTATGGTGACTAGTTCTTATAATATCTGCCAGTGTTGATAGTGTTTGGTGTGAACTTCTAGGTTGATTTTTTTCTCTGCACATTTGGGTGTATATTTGGGACATTCTGATGTGTCCTCAATTAAAAATGTTCATGGTCTAGAGATCTGCAAGGTATATTTCATGTGTATCAATGGATATTGATAGTGTTCTTGAGGTTCAATATGAGAGATGCTAGTGAATTCGATGACTTGGGTGGATTTGGATGTTTGTGTGTTCTTCATGATGCCTATGGATGTTATTGGGTTGTGTGCCTACTAATTTGGCGATCCACATCAATTTTGGTGATCAGGATTGGAGGAGTTTTAAGTCGGTGGTGGTTTTTCTTATGTTCTTGGCTGACTTGATCTATAAAACATTTTATCGATGTTCGAGGTGTGATTTTTGGTGGTGCTATGTGCCCGAGATTGATGATAAGGGTCTTTTCTATGATTTGGAAGCCAAACATGAATTTGAATTGCCATTTTTGGTGTGTGGATTTGCAGTTTGAATTTAGGGTTTTGTCTACCTTGTTTATCTTTAAAGGTTGATGAATTATATAAGGATTTAGAGAAAAATCTTGTGTAGTGGATGTGTGTAATTTCTTGGAGAGAAAGTGTGAAAATCTGTTAAGGGTTGAATTTCTCATCTTAAGGTGTTAGATAGGATTTGAACAAACATATGATTGTGCTTCATTAGAACTGACCTAGGCATAGGGTAGATGCTATTATACAGTCCATAAATTTTAGATTGTAATATGATTGATCATTGTAGTGATCTTGCAAGGCAATGAGCCTTCCTTTGGGTTGTAGCCCTTTGTATTTGAGCAATGAGCTCTAGGCAGTGTGCCTGAATGCATGTGCATTCCCCATTTATAATAAGTTAAACTTCTAAAAAGGTATAATATTATTGTAGGTTTCAACCCCACCATAGTTTTCCCCCTTTTAGGGTTTCCATGATAAAAATCCTTGTCTTATGTCTTGTGGTTGTGTTTTTAATTCATGCATGCAAGTTTAATTCATTAAGATCATAAATAAGGGTTCTAAGGTGTAAGGGTTTTTAAAGGTTTGAGTTTTGAGACAACTGATTCACCCCCTCCCCCCCTTCCCCCTCCCTTCCCTTCCACTTTTCTACTACCATAGTTCTAAGAATTGGTATTAGAGCCAAGTTCCTTGGAGAAAGCTTAATCACTTGAGGGTGATCTAGGATAGCAACCTATAAGAAAGACAATCTATGATTTGATGGATCTAACTGCACCTTATGGAAGAGTCACATGATAGTCCATCTCATATGCATTGATGAGAATTGCTAGAAGATTACAAAGTCAACCTATTCTTCTCCTGCAAACCCTACTACTCCAAATGAGATTGAGGATGCCAAATAAAACATCATGGAAAAGGAAGCTTTGTTGAGTGCCTTGACTAATGCTGAAATGACCAATGTCATGGAATTGGAGATGGCCAATGATATTTGTGAGAAGTTTCAGACCTTGTATGAAGGAGACGAGAAAGTGAATGTTGCCAAGTTGCAGAGTTTAAAGGGAAAGTATGAAGCTTTGAAGATGAGTGAAGATGAGAATATTGCCTCCTTCATGGTTAGGGTTAATGAATTGGTGTGTACTATCATATGTGTTGGAGATACTTTGGAAGAAGAGAAAATTATTGCAAACATTATGAGATCATTTCCTCCTGCCTAAAAACATAAAGTTGCAGCCATTGAGGAGATTCATATAGTGACAAATGTGATAAGAGACAAGTTGGTCGGATAGTTTACTGCTTTTGAGCTTATCAAATTTAGTGGTTCATTGCCTAAGGTGGAAATAACATTCAAAGCTATTGTATCTGGTAAGGACAAGAAAAGATGGAATTCGAGAGAAGGCTCCACAAAGAGATTGTCAACATATGAGAAGGAAATGAAAGAGCTTGAGGAAGAAGAGCAAGAACTTCAAGAGTTGGAAGCATTGATTGCCAAAAAACTACCAAAATTTTTTGGTAAGTATAAAGGAAATATGTCTCTCAAATGATTTTCATGCAATAAGATAGGACATTTTGCATCTAGATGACCAAAAAGGGTTCCTAAGTTTAAGCCTAATACACGTAGAGTTCAAAAGAAATGATACTATGTTATTGGTGAAGGGGTTAGAAATGATGAATCTGATGATGCTAACAAAGGTGATGATGAATATGAATTTTTATTTGTTTCTATCAAGGAAGAAGATCCTAAAATTGAAGATCATATGCCTACTACTTCTACTAACTATGTTATTGAACAAAAATCCCTAGTAGTTCAAGTTGTTAAAAGGTATGAATGGGTAATAAACAACATATTTTCTCATCATATGACTGGTGATAAGAGAAAATTTGTGAGCTATGAAAAGTATGATGGTGGTATTGTAAGATGGGGAGACAATACTAGTGGTGTTATATGAGGTAGAGGTTCTATTTCTCTAGATGGAAAGAACAATACAGATGATGTATTGTATGTGGAAGGTTTGAAACATAATATTCTTGGTGTTGGAAAATTAGTGGACAAAGGTTATGGCATGCACTTAAATGATGATAGATACAAAATCATGAATGACTCTGGGATAGAGATTGCAATAGGATAAAAAATAAAAGGTATCATATTTCATTTGAATAGTGGCCAAAAAAGTTGTTTGATTTCTCGAATAGATGAAAGCTAGTTATGGAATAAGATGTTGTATCATGTGAACCTTGACAATATTTTGGAAATAAGTTCTACTCATGATGTTAGAGATAATCCTAGGGTGAAGAAGCCTGCTAACACTATTTGCAAAGAATGTCAATTGGGTAAGCAAACAAGAGTTACTTTCTGTACTAAAACTAAAAATTCAAATGGATTATTAGATCTCATTCATACTGATTTATGTATTTCTACTAGGATAAGAATTTTTCAAGGTGATAGGTATTTAATGTTTCTCATTGATGACTATTATAGGATGGTATGGGTGACCTTCTTGAAAGAAAATTATGAAGCTTATGAGAAGTTTAATATCTTTAAGAGCATGGTTGAGACTAAGACAAGATTGAAGCTGAAGTGTCTAAGATCAGACAAAGGTGGTGAATTCACATCCAGTGAGTTCTATTATGAGGTAAGGAAAAAAACATCAAGGTATGTAAGATTAAATCACTTTGAGGACCATATCAATGGTGACAAAAACAAAAGTGTTTAAACTAGGAGAAGACTTGCTCAAGATCAAATTTTCTTAATCTCAAAGATTAAACCTAGAGATGTGAGTGAAACTTGAAAAGATGATCATTGGGTTGATTCCATGGAAGAAGAGTTGTCATAGATTGAGAAGAACAATACATGGATTCTTATTCCTATGCCTAAGGACAATAATGTTATTGGTACCAAATGGGTTTTCAAAAATAAATTGAATGAAGAAGTTGTTAGGAATAAAGAAAGATTGGTGTGAAAAGGATATTCTCAAATGGAAGGAATTGACTATGATGAAACCTTTTCTCTGGTAACAAGATTGGAAGCAGTGAGATTATTTCTATCTTATGTTGCTCATAAGAAATTCTAAGTCTACCAAATGGATGTCAAGTTTGCATTTTTGAATGGTGAGTTGGAAGAAGAAATATACATAGAACAACATAATGGCTTTTAGTTGACCAATCAACCGGACATGGTTTATCAATTGAAGAAGGCATTATATGGACTGAATCAAGCTCCTAGAGCTTGGTATTCTAGATCAGACAAATACCTACTAAAGATTGGTTTTAATAAAGTTACTGCTAATAGAAATTTGCTTTTCAAGTTAGATAATGAGGACATTTTGATTGTAGAAGTGTTTTTTGATGACATTATCTTCGGTGGCTTTGAAAGGAGAGGGTTTGTAGCTAGGGATGGTAATGATAAGTTGAGTCAAGAGTTTGAAATGGAAATGAAAAATGAGTTTGAGATGTCCACGATAGGAGAAATGAAATTATTTTTGGGATTGTAAATTACTCAATTTGAGGATGGGATCTTTATATCTCAAGCTAAGTATGTAAAATAACTATTGAAGAATTTTGAGTCGGATGAATCCAAACCAATGAGTACTCCTATGGTGACAGGATGCAAGTTGTCAAGGGATGATGATTCTCCTAAAGTTAACCAGTCTAGATAAAGATCAATGGCTGGTGGCTTACTTTATTTAACTCATACAAGACTAGATATCATGAATGTTGTGTGTCTTGTGGCAATATTTTAAGAAGATATGAGACAAAATAATAGGGTAGCTGTGAAGTGGATATTCAGATATATAAAAGGGACAATGAACTTATGGTTATTGTATCCTAAAGGTAATGAATTCACCTTGTGTGCATATACTAATGTTGATTGGGAAGGTGATGTTGAAGACATAAATAGTACAAGTGGTGGTACTTTATTTTTGGGTAGTAGATTAGTCTCTTGGATGAGAAAGAAGGACTCCATCTCCTTATCTACTGTAGAGGCATAGTACATTGTTGCTGCTGGCAATTATACACAAATATTTTGGATGAAGTAGATGTTATCAGAAATCATCTAGTTGTCTTTGAAGATCCTATTATCATATACTATAATAGTTCAAGTGATATCAATATTTATAAGAATCTTGTGCAACACTCAAGGACAAAGAACATATCAATTGAGTATCATTTTCTGAGAGAGAAGGTGAATGAGAAAGAAAAAAGATTGGAGTATGTTCCTACCAATGAACAAATAGTTGATATATTCAAAAAGCCTTTGCCTATGGATATATTTGAGTATCTCAAAGGCAAGTTGAGGGTGATTTCCCCTCCTAATCAAAACTAAGATGTAGAGGATTGCACTAGTCCAATGTACTTCATGGACCTATCTTTTATCTAGATTGGTGTTTAGAGGCTACTACTGAAGGGGAGTAGTCAGCTTGGTGACTTGGTTGTTTAGAGTTGAGGAGTGAGATGTTTCAACAAATTTATGGCTTCTAAGGTTCAGAAAATATATGTACCTTTTCCATTAATGTCAAAGGGGGAGAGATACTCAGGTGAAAAACAAAGGGGAAGAGAGCTCTAGTATGAGAGGAATTATAGAGAGACTCTAAAAGATAACGATGAAAATTGTGGATATTGTTGGTAATACTGTTGATTATTGATCTTAGGGGTAAATTGTTCATTTCCTCATGACATTTATTTTTTTTCACATCATATGTTTCCATCAATGCCAAAGGGGGATATTATTGGCAAGTTGGATGGGTTGTCATTGATGTCAACATATCTGTTGGCTAGTTTGGCCAGTAGTGAAGTATGCTCAGAGGTTTGATGAGGTTCAATTATTAAAGATAAGTGGATGCAGATGTTAGAATATGTTGTAGATATTCTGTACTTGGTTTATGTCAATTTAAAGAGGTGCACATGATGATTTGGATATGATATGAGGTCAGGTATGATGACCGGTTCTTATACTATCTTCCAGTGTGACAAAAATTGGTTCGGTGTGAACTTCCAAGTTGATATTTTTATCTGTACATCTGAGTGTATATTTGAGACATTATGATTTCTCCTCTATTCAAAAGGTTTGTGGTCCAAAGATCTGAAAGGCATTTTTCATGTGTATCAGTAGATGTTGATAGTGTTCTTGAGGTTCAATATGAGAGATGTTGGTGAATTTGATGATTTGGGTGGCTTCGAATGTTTGTGTGTTCTTCATGGTGCCTATGGATGTTCTTGGGTTGTGTTCCTACTAAGTTGGTGGTCCACATTGATTATGGTGATTGAGATTGGAATATTTTTGAATCAGTGGTGGTTTTTCTTATGTTCTTGGTCGACTTGATCTGTAAAACATTTTGTGGATGTTTGAGGCATGATTTGTGGCTATTTTACATACTTGAGGTTGATGATAAGGGTCCTTTATAATGATTTAGTAGTCAAACATGAAATTGAATTTTCATTTTGGTGTGTGGATTTGTAGTTTGAATTTGAGGTTTTTCCAACCTTATTTATCTTTAAAGGTTAATGAATTATAAAGTATAATGGGAAAATCTTGTGTAGTGGATGTGTGTAATTTCTTGGAGAGTAAGTGTGCACATATATTAAGGGTTGAATCACTCATCTGAAGATGACAAAGAGGATTTGAACAAAGATCTGATTGTGCTTTATTGGAACTGACCTAGGCATAGGGTAGATGTCATTATATAGTTCATAAATTCTAGATTGTAGACTAATTGATCATTGTAGTGATCTTGTAAGGAAGTGAGCCTTCCTTTGGATTGTAGCCCTTTGTATTTGAGCAGTGAGCTCTAGGAAGTGTGCCTTAATGCATGTGCATTCCCTATTTGTAATAAGTTATACTTCTAACAAGGTATAATTGTATTGTGGGTTTCAACCCCACCATGGTTTTTCCCCTTTTAGGGTTTCCACGATAAAAATTCTTGTATTAAGTGTTGTGGTTGTATTTTTGATTCATGCATGTAAGTTTAATTCATTAAGATCAGAAATAAGTGTTTTTAGGTTTAAGGGTTTTTTAAGGTTTGAGTTTTGAGACAACTGATTCACCCCCCCCTTCTAGTTGTATGTTTCCATAGTTCTAATAGAGAGATCAGTTGTTAAAATTAGCCTATATCCTTACACTATATGATTCCCCTTTGACAATAAAGATTATGTTGTGAAAGAATTGGGACTTGGCCCTATTTTCAATTATTTCCTAACATAGAGGACTTTTGGGAGGGTTGTGAAGATGACTTCAAAGTTTGAAGGAGAGATTGGATGGGGCTCACAGTGAAATAAATAGTTGATTTCAAGCTCAAATTGGATGTGAATAGAATAGTGTTGGCATAATGGGTAGAGCTCCCCTCAAGATTTGTGACATGGCTTAATTGCATCATGTCTCTTCTATAAGTCTAGTGGTTGTATCAGACATTAACAGATCAATATTTTGGTGCAACAAAAACTACTACTTGTAAACAATGGTATCAAAGCTTGGTCATAGGTTTGAATCCCTTCAGGTAGCCCTGAGGGGGAGATTGTGTTAGAAATAGGGAATACTGAGAGGGGGGGGGGGTGAATCAGTATTCTACAAACTTTTACTTTTGCCCAATTATGGATATAACAGATTAACTTGATGCTTGCAAAACAAAGTAAAATAAATATCATGCATAGCAATAAAGCAAATGAACTCATAACACATTATTTGTTCTCGAGGAAACCTTGGCAAAGGGAAAACCCTAGTGGGGATGATACCCACAATGATCCACTAATCAAAAGTATCCTATTAAGGATGTTGACCCTGCTAGGAGCCTGTTACATACATATAGTGTCTCTGTCCTGATTAAGGGACTCTAGGCCTTGTTAGAAGCCTCAACCCTGCTAAGAGTTGGTAGTACAAATTGAAATGATTACAAGATGAGCCCACTGCCCAAACATGTAATGTACAATGATTTATGATTACAAAAAGGGTAAGGTATATAACCTTTTACTGCTTCTCTTGCATATACAAAGTATGCTTGCTTGACTTTCACAATTTACAACTTCGCAATAATATCTTTCGCATACATATGTTCTACTTCTTATCTTCACATTACATATGTCTTACATTTATACAAGTTATTAGGACTAATAAATTTTACAACCAGCTTTACAAAACATAAAGTACTTCACAAAAATACATATTAACTTGTTTTGCCCAAGGGTTAACATCTAGGATGTCATCCCTTTATATGATTAAGTTATTATTTTGATAAACAAAATAATCCCTTAACTATTTACTAATTTTGTCTTCTTTCTTTATCCTGTCGGCTTCAACTCTGTCTCTTGTAGTACTGCAATAACTTCTTCCATACATGCCGTACAGACTTGCACTCTTAGATGAGTCTTCAATATACATCATAGTATCCATGTTCAAGTGTGCAAGCACTGAACTTACTTCTATGGACATCGCCAATCAAAACTATCTCTGGTTAGACTGGGAAAATGTTGCTTACACTTAGACAATTTTGTTCTGCGCTCTGTCACAACTGCTCTCTATCATATGCGGTCTTCATATACATCATATGTTTCCATAATGACAACATCTAGATATCTAACTCAGCCAAATTGCCAACAATCTCCCCCTTTTTCATTGGTGGCAACATATGAGAAAATTGGCTAAGTCATATAAAACTTCAAAATTGTGGCCATAACAAAAATATATCTTTACTGTCCTTATATCTCCATATATCTTATATATCATCTATAATCCCCTAGGAATATACTTCCATATAAATAACAATATATCAATTTTCTGCTATCACTCCCCCTTTGACAACAATGACAAAAAAAGTGCAAAAACTGTGTTCTCAAAAATGTTTACCTTTGATTCAAAATTGCAGAGCCAGTAGGCTTGCAACACAATCTGCAAAATTTACTTTTATGCTCTCTAACTCCTTCTTCCATGCCTTCTTAATGGTGTCTACAACATTGAGTAGTGCACATAAACCATAAGATGTTATCTCACATGCATGAAGGTTTGCAAAGTTGAATTTCTCATAAGATGTCTTGGATGAAAGACATTCCTCTAATTTTCCTTCAGTGATGCTTATCTAAACTGAAATGTGCTCTCTTAGAAGAGCGAATCTTCTCATTTTCCTTTCTCTTTCATCATTAAGAGTTCTTATATCATCATTTAATTTATTGATTCTCTTTTCACAATCTAATATCTTTGCATTTGGGTTGGTTAACAATTTTACCTCTGTTTGAATTTCTGTCTCTTTTGCTCTTATCTTCTCAGTCACTTCTGATACATGATTTTTAGTATTTGTACACTGTATATACAAAGCTTTTCCTCTGTCCAAATTCCTTCTTAAGTCCTTTATACACACATCCAAATTATTAATGTCATTTCTGATATTCTGACAAATATCATGAAATACTTTAGCCTCATAGGCTGCCTGAGACTTTACTGTAGCTATGTTTGACAAGTTAGTGAATTCATTGTCAAATGCCTTCATAACTTCTTTAGCTTTTTCCTGTGGATCCGCCTCTGTTATTTGACTAGTCACAACACTCTACAAATTCTTTGTTACTTCCAGCAATGATCCTTCAAGGCTTTTTACCTTCTTGTTCTTACCAATAATTTTGTTAAGAGATGAGATTAGCTCCATTCACTACAACATTTGGGGTCAAATTTTGACACTAATTTGCGATGCCACTACAATTTGTGTTTTTTTTTGCAAGTGCCCTCGACAGTGTTGTAATAGCAATGATGACATCATAATTACGACACCCATTTGGTTATAAACAAAAAAAAGAAAAAAAAAGTATCATTTGTAATTTTTGTGAATTCGAATAGCTGCCGCGAAGATGACACTGCACTTTTGCATGGCAGGAAGAGGGCATTCAAGTTTGGCATGCACAAAGAGGCCAACAACGTGTGGGAAGAGGGCATTGGTACTTGAGGTAGGCATTCGAGCTTTGTCTTCTTATTAACTCAATTTCATTTTGATGGCATTTGTTGATTTAATGGCACAATATGAATGTTAATAGTAGCATTGTTTACATCTTAGCATTTGGAATGCTCGATGACCCGCGAGCTTTGAGAGCTAGGGCATTGTTGCTATTACCTTCAAGGCATTGTGTGAAGTGTTTGATATCTCTTTATTTGTTTTTTTGTTGATATTCACTATGTGGTACTCCCTGTTTATGATCATTTCATGAGGAAATGTCTTGGTGGCTCACGGGCTGCAAGCTAGGGCATCATACATTGTTTATGAGCTCATTGTTTAATACTCGCATTGTTTACATCTTTTCATTTGGAATGCTTGATGACCTGCGATCTTTGAGAGCTAGGGCATTGTTTCTATTACCTTCAAGGCATTGTGTGAAGTGTTTGATCTCTCTTTATTTGTTTTATTGTTGATATTCACTATGTGGTACTCCCTATTTATGATCATTTCATGAGGAAATGTCTTGATGGCTCATGGGCTGCAAGCTAGGGCATCATACATTGTTCATGAGCTCACTATTTAATACTGGCATTGTTTACATCTTTTCATTTGGAATGCTTGATGATCTGCGAGCTTTGAGAGCTAGGGCATCATTTCTATTACCTTCAAGACATTGTGTGAAGTGTTTGATCTCTCTTTATTTGTTTTGTTGTTGATATTCACTATGTGGTACTCCCTATTTATGATCATTTCATGAGGAAATGTCTTGATGGATCGCGGGCTGCAAGCTAGGGCATCATACATTGTTCATGAGCTTGTTTTTTAATACTGGTATTGTTCATGAGCTCACTGTTTAATATCTGGCATCATGCAAACATACATTAATACACTGACTATTTTGAATTTGAGCTTGGGCATCATGCAATGTTATTGCTGTCATTGCATGCTTGCTACTATTGTGCACCATATATTATTTTATACACTATTTATTTCATTGAGACCGTGAGCTTGGCATTTGTATTGTATTTTCTATTATTGGATCAATGCTACCATGTTGTTGAGTCTGTGTATGGCTTGACTATGCACATGCATAATTGTAGATGAGGATCAGTAATAGGATGCCATACATTGCTTAGATCCTTTGGATCTAACCCCATCTTTTCCTTCCTTACAAGTTTTGGATCATACAAGAGCATACTGGATTGAACCTCAGGTCAACACTTCATTACTTCAGGCAATGTCTGGTACCTTCATTATTTATGTTCATCCACTTATGTATGTTTGTATTCATTCACATTCTTCTAAAAGTTGGCTATTAGTGACCATATAGGACCATTCTTGATGTTTTTGGGCCATTTGATGAAAATATGTAAATAGGGACATCAGTAATAAAATAGGGATATCTTAATAGGGATATATTAAGATTAATATCGTAATTAAAAATGTTACATAGTGGCATTCAAATTAAGTATAATATGAATTCACATGCCTTTAATTATGATACACTTTTGAAATTATCACTCATTGGTCATTTGACAATTCAAGATATAAGTATCAGAATATAAATTTTTGTAAAAGGAAGAAACACATATGTATCATCATTTAATACAAAATATAAAAGTATCCCATAGACACATAGTTGCTATTATAACAACCATCCTCTAATCCCATGGTGTACTAGTCTCAAGGTAAGAACAATTTACTTAAGCCATCATATAAGTATCATCCTAAAGTTGAAATGGACATTGACTATGGATATAAAACACTGAGCCATAATAAATTATAGAGTTTCATTGAAATTTCTATGTCCACTTACAATCATCCTACTACTTACACTGCAATTTCTATGTCCATTGCCATTAAAATATATCACTCCTCTTGTTATATAATATATATGCATACTTGTTTAAAATTCCATACTTGTTGCTCTTAAATATTATTACCATTTCATTCAAATTTACATGACATTAAAGCCAAGCCCAAAATGTATACATATGTGTAAGTATAGGAGAAGCAAGATTCTGCAACTATTGAAAAAAAAAACTATACGAATAGCAGCTTACGAGAAACTATACTTGTGCTTACCACACCATACCTCAACATCATAATGCTTATCATTTTCAAGCTTCAGCGAGGCTTCATACCATGCATTGTCCATAGATTTGTATGCAATGCTGATTTAGGCCAGAGGTAAACTACATGTGTCATGTAAACGACATGGTTGAATGCAATCTCTTTTGCATGTTTTCAAGAGTTTTCCCACCAATACAAGCATAAATAACGCATTAAATGTAATCTACGAACACTGCATGGTATGAAGTCTCATTGAAGCTTGAAATATATCACTCCTCATGTTATTATCAAAATTAAATTCAAATATTTCTCAAAACATTTATTCTTGTAGAATTAAGATATCCTTATCTCAAAAATAAAACAATCTTGCATAATAGCTTTTGAATCACATTAACACACACCCATGTTCTGTAGCATACTTTGTTTTAGAAGTGTATGGCTTGACTATGCACATGCATAATTGTAGATGAGGATAAATAATAGGGTGCTAGGCATTGCTTAGATCCTTTGGATCTAACCCCATATTTTCCTTCCTTGTAGGTTTTGGATCATACAAGAGCATATTGGATTGAACCTCGGGTCAACACTTCATTACATCAGGCAATGTTTGGTACCTTCATTATTTATGTTCATCCACTTATGTATGTTTGCATTCATTAATATTCTTCTAAAAGTTGGCTATTAGCGACCATATATGATGATTCTTGATGTTTTTGGGTCATTTGATGAAAAGATGTAAAAGTTTCGTAAAATTTTATATTTTTTATTTCAATTTTTAAAATCATAAAATGAATAAAATTTAAAGATAACAAATTAAGATAATCTTTGTCTTCACTTAAAAAAAAACATAAAGCTCATAAAGCATGGTAAAAATATAAAGCTCATAAAGCATGGTAAAAGAGGGCCCTAACTATGGTAAAATGGGAAAGTTGCCACTTTGCATTGCTCTTCATATGGCAGCTGCTAAAGAATTATGTTATAAAATTTCAAGGCATGAAATTTTATACTTTTTGACATCATACTTTTTTCTCCTTAGCATTGAGTTTACAATGTGGGGGAGTCGAAAAAACTATATGTATAGTTATAAAATTTCATGCCTTGAAATTTGGCATGAAATTTTATAACATAGTTCCTTAGCATTTGATCTTTATATGGCAGCCATGACTTGAGGTAGGCATTTGAGCTTTGTCTTCTCATTAGCTCAATTTCATTTTGATGGTATTTTTTGATTTAATGGAAAAATATGATTGTTAATACTGGCATTGTTTACATCTTTGCATTTGGAATGCTCGATGACCCGCGAGCTTTGAGAGCTAGGGCATCGTTGCTATTACCTTCAAGGCATTGTGTGAAGTGTTTGATCTCTTTTTATTTGTTTTGTTGTTGATATTCACTATGTGGTACTCCCTGTTTATGATCATTTCATAAGGAAACATCTTGATGGCTCACGAGTTGCAAGCTAGGGCATCATACATTGTTCATGAGCTCACTATTTGATATTGGCATTGTTTACATATTTTCATTTGGAATGCTCGATGACCCGTGAGCTTTGAGGGCTAGGGAATCATTTCTATTACTTTCAAGACATTGTGTGAAGTGTTTGATCTCTCTTTATTTGTTTTGCTATTGATATTCACTATGTGGTACTCCCTGTTTATGATCATTTCATGAGGAAATGTCTTCGTGGCTCACAGGCTGCAAGCTAGGGCATCATACATTGTTTATGAGCTCACTGTTTAATACTGGCATTGTTTACATATTTTCATTTGGAATGCTTGATGACCCATGAGCTTTGAGAGCTAGGGCATTGTTGCTATTACCTTCAAGGCATTGTGTGAAGTGTTTGATCTCTCTTTATTTGTTTTGTTATTGATATTCACTGTGTGGTACTCCCCGTTTATGATCATTTCATGAGGAAATATCTTGATGGCTCGTGGGCTGCAAGCTAGGGCATCATACATTGTTCATGAGATCACTGTTTAATAATGGCATTATTTACATCTTTTCATTTAGAATGATTGATGAACCGCGATCTTTGAGAGCTAGGGCATCATTGCTATTACCTTCAAGGCATTGTGTGAAGTGTTTGATCTCTCTTTATTTGTTTTGTTGTTGATATTCACTATGTGGTACTCCCCGTTTATGATTATTTCATGAGGAAATGTCTTGATGGTTTGCGGGCTACAAGCTAGGGCATCATTCATTGTTCATGAGCTCACTGTTTAATACTGGTATTGTTCATGAGCTCATTGTTTAATATCTGGCTAGGCCATGTAAATGGTGTTGATGTATGTAGCATTGGTCAGATAAATAAAATTGATTATATAATTATTATGAGAATTAAATTATTAATACACACACACACACACACATATATGAAAGTTAATCTTTTATTTATTCTTATAATGATTATATAGTTAAATTAATAAACTAGATTAATGAATAGACATGTCCCATGAAGGGACATGTCTCTTCTTGTCTTTACCATGTATATATACAAGAGATCAATGCATTTGGAAAGTACATACTTTACGACAGTGCAATTACATTTGCAGTGATCTGAGAACCGAACATGGTATCAGAGCCAAACTGGAAATGTGAGAAAGAAATGGTATGAATGAAGAATATGGGACTGGACTATTGTATTTGAAAGTAGACAGAAGATTGAAATCCTCAATCACTAATGGTGTCATAGAACGTCTAACTTCAGATGTGGGGTGCCAGGATATGTTCATCGCATGGTTTGGTTTCTTTATTGGTTGGTTCAAAGGTGAATAATATTGGAACAGTACCAAGTCTCACGTTGCTAAAGAAGACTCGAAGGTATCTCATAGATGACACCCTCAGGACAACAATTGGATAAGAATTTACAAGAAATGACTTGTTTAGTTAAGAATTAATAATGGAATGATGTGTATCACTCTCCCAAGAAACATCATGCAGAAGGGCAACGTTTCAAGCTCCGGACACCTCTTTTAGGTACATGGATAATCTATATGTAGAACCGACCATGGTATTCGATGAAAATCTTCAAGCTATCAATTAAATGTATAAAACCAATTATCGTTACATGATCACAGTGAAGGGTATTGAGAGGAAGCGACTTAAGAGATATGGTTCGATAAAATAAATGATTGCATTATTCAATGTCAGCAACATGTCTTATGCGGAATGACAATAACAGTTTGATTAAAATACGTCAATTAGATTCAAGAGGAGATATTTAGTCAAACAAAAATGTTATCATTGCAAGGGTAATCGATGATTAATCACAAGTAGTCCAGCAAGTACCACAACGTCCAATCATGACGATCAAGGTTTAGTCAAGATTAGTAAAGAAGAATAGTTATAGAAAAGAAATTTGTTTATCAGCTTGATACAGATCATCAATGCTTGGAGATTGATATAGCCAATGATGATGATTAAGGTATCGACTTGAGAAATTCTCCGCCTTGGAGGTTATGGGCCCACCATGCTTTTGCTGCGCTGAATTTGAAGAGTCTCTCATAAAAACAAATATGGAATAATAAGCTGAGTTACTACTAAAGGGATGAATGATATACTTCCAGTGATTATATTATTACTGTGCTTCATTGAAATAAACAATCACATAAATTGAAGAATGGAGGTTTCATATTTTATTGTAAGATTATAGATTGATATTATATCTCTGTAGATGAAGTTGCAACATAACTTTTATAAAATTTTATAAGAACAAGGGTGGGCTCGATGAAATATATATTTTTTGAACATTTGAACCCATGGATACATAAGGTCTGTAAATACTTTGACGGAGAGAGCTAAAGTCTAAATTTTTGGTGTCATAACTATACATTTGCATGGAATTGCTATCCTTGAGAAATATCATAGATGTCTTGGTTGTTGAGTAGTCCTTGGTTGTCTTGGTTCAATAAGATAAATATGAACCAAATTTATTGACGAGGAAAATATTTTGGTGCCTAACCTTTGTCGAGAGATGATTGGAGTCACCATGAAGAATCACCTACATCCATCATTTTGTGCAATCCCTATACTCTCTCTTGTCGTGTGTAGATATTTCATCTAAAGGAAAGTTTTGACAGGGAAATCGTGAGCTATTATAGCTTCTATGTTTTGGCTCTCTATGTATTTGTCATGACTTAAGTTTTTTAGAGAACATAGAGATTTATGTGGCTTCTTCCCACACAATGATTGAATAATTTTCAAACATGAGTAAGCATAGATTTATCTAGAAGTTGTGGGCTACTAGGAATTGTTTCTAAGAATTTTATTTTGGAACATTGCCATAAAAAAAACTCGGGCAGAGTCGTCGTTTGCCAAGAAATTTGTAATTGGAACTCAAATATAAACATAGGTATCTCCTTATGTAAATAGTTATATGTTGACACTACAATAAATATAATTGTCGAACCAGTATTTGAAGATGACAAAATCACCATGTTAGAATTAGTTGGTTTTGCATCATACGACAAGCCCCAACAACCCAAACACATAAATGCAACCAGAAATAGTGGATTCTTGCTGCATGTTAAAGTTTGAAATATGTGGTGTGGTTCCTTAGACCAAAACAGAGACAAATATTGTAGCAACAGAGCTATTTGCCTATTCCCCTGCTCCTTATGGAAGAAGCCAATCCAATTACAAAGGTTACAATAGATTCTTTGGTGCACCTTTGAAGAATAATAAAAACATTGTCATCTTTGAAGGAAGGAAGAACTTGGTAAATTGCTATTATGAGACTGAGTTGGTAGCTGGGGACACTTCTTCAAAAGAGGGACTCTGACAATCCATTAGAGGCAATCTTGGATGAAGAGGTTAGGAGGTTGAGCTTCAGAAGGAGTAGCTAGAGGATCTGATTCATTTGATCTCTGAGGATCTTGGTCATATTGGTTCAGAGGGAGTAGACCATGTCGAGATGGCTCCTCTAGCGATCATGAAAATATATCAGTTAGAGAACTATAATTCATGGGATGGAGTTTCATGAGTGTAGGTTGGAAGGCCTTTATACTGACATCGAGGTCGGTATATTCTTGGATAGATGAATACTTGGTGAGCTTGGGATTCACCAAGAGTGATGCAGACTCCAACCTTGTATTTCATGACAGGTCAAAGCATGTGGAGATCAAATATCACTATATTAGAGATATGGTAGACATGAATACTATCAATTTAAGATACATTTGTACTTCAGATCAGACATCAGATATTCTTACCAAACCTCTCTCTCGAGTGAAGATAGAGCACTTCAAAAAAGGACTTGAGGTGATGATCTCTGTGATAATGAATAAACATTATATGAGATGAAGATCTCTGAGATAATGTTCTAAAATAGTAGGGAACTACTGGCAAATCTAGATGAATTAAAGATCATATTATGATATAGACATTTGTATGCCTATGAGTCACAATTTGGATACAGGAAGAATTTAATCATTCTCTAGATTTTATCCTGTGTACTAGCAGATCTTAATTCAGGATCATATTGTGATATAGACATTTCTATACCTATGCGTCATAATTTGGATAAAGGAAGAATTTAATCATTCTCCAGATTTTATCCTATGTACTGGCAGATCTTAATTTAGGATCATATTATGATATAGGCTTGTCAGTGCCTATGAGTCACAATTTGGATAAAGGAAGAATTTAATCATTCTCTGGATTTTATCCTGTGTATTGCATCACATGTAATACTATTATCACAAGTATTTGTGATAATTCATATTACAGGTTTAGTAATATGACAAAGTATCATGTGTACCATGATACTACATGCTTGGAAGAATCAAATAGATATAGAGTACAAATCTATGCTTATTCATCGTGATGATGTTGCTAGATATGTTTCTCTCATTTATATTATCAAGTTAAGAGGGAGTGTTAAATCCTGATAACTTGATCATATTAATGTTCTAATTTTTTAGATTAGATAAATCTAAAATGCATGTAATTTCCTTTATATATGGCCTCATGATAAATACATCTCCCTAGAACATATCAGCGATTTGCTAGGCATATTTATATGCCTTGTATTTGACTATTGTAGTTAATTGATAATTAACTATTAGTTAATGGACAAGGGCACCGATTTGTAGAGGAGTAGGTTGGATCATGGAGGGCCGACCTAGAAGGGGTTGTGTCTTATGAAAATACAAGACCCTTGGTTAATATATAAGTAGGACATCAATCTTGTGTACATTTCTGAGAGGTGACAACTTCTTAGACAATGAACACTTGTATTTGATGTTACAAGGTGACGATCTTGTAATGTTGATTCATTATGGTAGACATTTTTGTTAGTGCACATACCATAATAGGGTTATATGTAAGAGGAATGTAATGTTCTCTAATTACTATATCCTTGTATCACGATCTAAGGTGATATGAAAATCAGGTATCACGTGTTAGGTGATTCCTCATATCACATGTTTGGTGATATGTAAAATAAGGTATCATGTGTCATGTGATTCCTCATATCACATGTTAAGTGATATGTAAAATTGGGTATCACATATTAGGTGTTTCCTTATCTCATGAGTTATGTGATACTTATCATCATGGGTTATGTGATATTTGCCTTCACGAGATATGTGAGATTTCTTATCACAAGAAATGTGATATATGATTTTATCTTCCCTAGCTAAGAGGGAGTGTTGATGTATGTAGCATCAGTCAGATAAATAAAACTGATTATATAATTATTATGAGAATTGAATTATTAATACACACACACACACACACACACACACACACACACACACACACACACACACATATATGAACGTTAATCTTTTATTTATTCTTATAATGATTACATAGTTAAATTAATAAACTAGATTAATGAATAGACATGTCCCATGAAGGGACATGTCTCTTATTGTCTTTACCATGTATATATACAAGAGATCGGTGCATTTGGAAAGTACATACTTTACGACAGTGCAATTACATTTGCAGCGATCTGAGAACTGAACAAATGGTACCAGGCCAACCCAATCAGCCCAACAAAATGTGTCATGTTTATCTTTGTCAAATATACTCTTTCACCATTTTTTTCTTGTTCTTCACACAAAAATTGCATCAAAAGTAATTGTAAAAAATGATTCAAAGAAAAAAGAAACAACTACAATAGATTAGACCCCAAAAGAATACAGTCAACTAAATAGCTCACAACCTCAATGAAATAAATAGTGTATAAAACAATATATGGTGCACAAAAACAAGAAGCATGCAATGACAACAATAACATTGCATGATGCCCGAGCTCAAATTCAAAACAGTAAGTGTATTAATATATGATCTAATAGAAGCAACCTCATTAATCATTACCTTTCACTCCTCCATCATTATAGAAGAGATAACTACCTACAACTAAGGCATCATGCATTATTTATGAGCTCACTGTTTGAGCATCTCATGTCCCTATTTGATTGGCCAGTGCTCAAACAGTGAGCTCATAAATAATGCATGATGCCCTAGCTTGCAGCCCGCAAGCCATCAAGACATTTCCTCATGAAATGATCATAAACGAGGAGTACCACATAGTGAATATCAATGACAAAACAAATAAAGAGAGATCAAACACTTCACACAATATATGTGGTTTTATAAGATTTTATTAAGACTAAATATATTGTTTTATGAGCTCACTGTTTGATGAATGGTATAGATGTAAATGTGGTAGATCTGGTGTTTGACGAATGGTATACACGTATTTTGAGTCCACTTGCCTCCTATCATCACCATGAATCACTACAACTAATAGAAATGGAATAATCCATTGACTTTGATCACTTATCTGATCTAGTACAATCAGGTAAATTTTCCACATACAAATAATCTCAAATTTAGTACTTTATCATAAATATTCAGTAAACTAATGTCCTCATTTTGTTTATATCATTATAGGCTATGTTTTTGTTGTTATTGCACTTGAAGACAATGAAGAAGGGACAAATTATTATCTGTGTCATTGTGTTGAGGCAAAAAATAAATTGGATTGCTCGGTTATTGATGGTGAAGAATTAGAATAACCTATAGGAGTAGTGGTTGTAACTGGTACATGGCTTAGATGATATGCTATGAAGAATCCTAGGTTGTGATTGTTTGAGGATTGGGAGACACATAGAAATATTCTTCATTATTTAAACCTCATCATTACATCAAATATCCAATTGATCAGATATGGGGGAAGACCACATAATAAAACTCTTTGGAAGTTTCGTGAGTCAGACCATGAGGCAATACTTGAGACAATCAAGGGTAGGGCATATCCAATTGGTTCATTGGACTAAATGGAGATACAGAATATTGTAATGTCAAATTTATATAGCATAGTAAATTGGGTGGACTATAAATTTCTCATGCATTACCCCATATGTATAATGAGAAGTTTGTAAGATTTGATGATTGTTGGAGATTTGCCAAGAGGACAATACTGACTGTATGTTTGTCATTGATGACAACATATGGAAAGTAGCATGTGTGGAAGTCTTATGCAGTAAGCTTTCAACATATGTAGCATGGACATGATATTAGCATGATATCATGGGTGCAGAGGTTAACTGTTAGTACAGATAGTTATATAGTAGCTTATGTCAGCAATATTCCTGAAAGAGTAACAGGCAGTGTTCTGTGTATGGTTGTTCGTACAACTATCATAGAGCCTTGTGCACTTGGATATATGTTGAAGACATATTAGTGTTGTTACATTCATGGACGTAGAGTCTAATGATCATTAGAAGTGAAGTTATGCAGTCGCTATTCACCAGTAGCAGTTTCCTGTGTTTGTTCAGAAGAGCCGACATAGATTATATTGGTTTTGGAGTTGCACCTATCATTTGGGTATGCACCCTTAGATTTAAGCTTAGAGGAGAGTTAGTGATGTTTGGTTAAGAGCGCATGAAGTAATTTAGTTTGAGGAGAAAGATCCAGTTGTTTTGGTAGAGCCGACAGTGTGTAGCGTGCGTCTACAATTATCTTATTAGACAGGTCCCAGAATGTGTTGCATGCTTAGTAGAGCTGACTGAATTATTATTGGAGTTTGTTATGGTTTCTCTAATATGATTTCAAGGTGGTTTTAATATGCTGACTTGATTATATCATTTAGAGGAAAGATATTTATAGACAGTCATTTGTGATTGTTTGAGTGTGTATCATAGTTGATTAAGCAAAGTAGAGCAGAGTGTGCGAAGTGTTGAGCCATCAGAAGAAGGTCTATGTGACCAAGTAAAGTATTTGTCCTATACATTGGAACTGATCCAGACAATAGGTCAAAGCGCAGTTCACCAAGATCTAGATATAGTGTGTATCTGTTAAATAGAAGGTTGTAGCCTTCACCCCTTTGAGTAGTGTGCTCTTAGATAGTGCATCCTCTCCCCTAACAAGGATTATTGTAAAAGACTCCTAACAGGGTCCAACCCTTGACCAGGTCTACTGTACTAAATATATTGTAAAGCAACTCCTAACAGGGTTAATGATCTTCTAACAAGGATCATAATACACTAGTGCAAAATATTAGTGGGTGTCAATTCCCACTGGGGTTTTTACCTATTTGGATTTCCCCGTAACCAAAATATTGTGTTGAGTTCAAGTGTTCTTTCATTGTGTTTATGCTTTATGTTTAAGTATACTTAATTGGATAAAGAATTGAAACTTGTAGATAACTGATTCACCCCCCCTCTCAGTTATCTCTTGGGACTATTCCTAACAATTGGTATCAGAGCCAAGTGCCTTAGAGAGAAATTTTAACAGCTTGAGGTTGATCAGATGACATACTTCAGGAAAGAAAGTCTTAAGTTTGATGGAGAGAATTATCTTGATTGGAAGAACAAGATAGTGACTCATTTGCAGTGCATTGATTTTGAAGTTTTTGATGTAACTATCAAAGTAGTCAAGATCCCTACTTTAGAAGATCTTGCAAAGGATGATGCTACTGATAAGAAAAAGGAATAATTTCATTAGAATGTAATAGCCAAAGAAGCTTTTATCAGCGCCCTATTTGATGGTGAGTTTTCAGAAATAAAAAATGTAGATACAACCCACAAAATATGGAAGCACCTAGAAGACATATTTGAAGGAGACAAACAAGAAAAGGATGCGTGTAGAAATACATGGAAGAAAAGATACAATGCATTAGAGATGTTGCCTAAAGAAAATATTAGAGCTTACAATCAAAGGATAAATGAAGCAGTTGCTAGAATCAGAAACAATGGTGGAGAGATTTCAGAGGAGGACATTATGGACAAGTTAATGACTACTCTCACTCCTGAATATGAAAGCAAGATCATCATCCTTGATGAGACCATGCTGAGATCAGCCTTTGAGATTTCAAGATTGAAGACAGAACCTAAAAGTGAGACAACCTTTAAAGCTACAATTCATGGTAAGAAATCTGCAAACACTTTTGGTAATTTTGATGATGACGATGAAGAGAAAACACTAGATGATTTCATTGCTATGATCACCAAAAGAGAAAAGAAAGGAAAAGGAAAGTATGAAGGAAAATTTCCATTTAAATGCTTTTCATGTAATAAGATTGGTCACTTTGCATCTAAATGTCCCCTAAGAACTAGAAAGTTCAAAAATGACTACAAGCCTAAATTCTCTAAGGAATGTTACTATGCTGGAGATGGAGTTTCAGATGATGATTCAACTGAAGAAGAAATAGGATTCATTACTATCATAGAGAAAATGAACAATAAGAGAGATCATGAAGATAAGAAAGAGAATCAAGAGCTTGCATTGATTTCACAAGCTAACATAAGGACATACTGGATTATAGACATTGGTTGTTCACATCACATGACAGGTGATAAAGGTAGGTTTGTTCATTTGGACAAATACAATGGAGGTATGGTCAGATTTGGAGACAACACTCCTAAACCAATAGTTGGTAGAGGAGCCATCACTTTGGATGGAAAGAATAGTACTGCTGATGTTCTTTATGTTGAGGGTTTGAAACATAACCTTCTCAATGTTGGAGAGTTACTTGGAAAAGGCTATCGGTTGCAATTCAAAGATGACAAATGCATCATTAACAACAAAGATGGTGTTATGATTGCATCAGGCTCAAAGACAAGAGGTAATGTTTTTCAACTCAATTAAGAAGTAAGTTGTTTTGTTGCTAAAGTTGATGACAGTTGATTATGGCATTAAATACTATGTCATATCAATTTTGATAACATAGTGAAGATAAGCAATGTAAAGGCAGTAAGAGATCTACCTAGCATAGCAAAGCCAGTTGATACTATATGCAGGGAATGTGTGATGGGAAAGCATGTGAGAAATTCATTTAGGAGCAAGCATAATTTAATAGAGAACAAGTTGGATCTGATTCATACAGACCTATGTGGTCCAACTCAAACAAGATCATACTATGGTGAAAGGTATTTCATTTTGTTTGTTGATGATTATTCTAGGATGATGTGGGTTGCATTCTTAAAAGATAAGTCAGAAGCATTTGAGAAGTTCAAAATATGCAAAGCTAAGGTTGAAAATGAATCTGGACTAAAGATAAAATATTTGAGATCAGATAGAGGAGGAGAATCCACCTCTGATAGATTCTATGAGTACTATGAAGAACATGGCATAAAGAGATAGTTAAGTGCACCTAGAACCCCTCAACAGAATGAAATTGCAGAGAGAAGGAATAGGATCATCCTTGATACATCACACACCATCATGATTGAAGGAAAAGTTGCACACACCTATTGGAGAGATGCAATCAATACAACATTCTACACCATCAATAGAATTCAATTGAGGCCAGGTGCTAACAAAACACCATATGAGCTATGGTTTGGTAATGTTCCCACAGTAAAATACTTCAGAATCTTTGGAAGCAAGTGCTACATCAAGAGAGATAAAGTAGTAGGCGAGTTTGATGCAAGAAGTGATGAAGGTATTTTTCTTGGTTACTCTACTAAAAATAAAGCTTATAGATGTTTCAATTTAAGATTGAAAAAGATCATTGAAAGTGCTCATGTTAAGATTGATGAAAAGTTCATGGTTCAAGAAAGATATCATGATTACTCACCCATGATTGAAGAAGAACACAAACCCTCCACTAGTGAAACAGTTATTAAAGAAATGTTTGACAGTATTGATGTGTTATTCAATGACCTAGAGACAAGTGAAGAAGATACTCCTAAGGCTGATGAGTCAACATCACCTAAACTTCCAAAGTTTACATCTAGAAATCATTCCAAGAAAGACATCATTGGAGATCAGAGTGACAAAGTCTTAACAAGATCACAAGCAAAGAACTTAGCTAGCAGTGAAGCGGTATGTTTACTATCTCAAATTGAACCTTTAAGTGTTGAAGATGCATGTAATGATTCAGATTGGCATGATGCTATGAAAGAAGAACTTGACCAGATTGTTAAGAATGACACTTGGGAATTGATCCCAAGACCTAGTGATAAGAATGTGATTGGAACAAAGTGGATATTTAGAAACAAGATGAATGAAGATGGTACAATAGTAAGAAATAAAGCAATGTTAGTATGTAAGGGATATGCGCAAAGAGAAGGCATTGATTATTCAAACACATTTGCACCTATGAGAAGATTAGAAGCTATTAAGTTGTTTCTAGCCTATTCTACAATCAAAAAATTCAAAGTATATTAGATGGATGTCAAGTCAACATTCCTGAATGGAGATTTGAAAGAAGTATACATTAAGTATCCAGAAGGATTCACCTTATCAAACATACCTGATATGGTATGTAGATTGGAGAAGGCCCTCTATGGACTTAAGCAAGCCCCTAGATCATGGTATGAGAGACTAGATGGATATCTAACAAAGATTGGATTCAAGAAAGGAGAAACAGATTGTAATCTATTCATTATAGAGACATCTGAAGGTCTACTACTTGTAGCTATATTTGTTGATGACATTATCTTTGGAAGTAATGACAAAATAAGTGCAGAATTTGCCAAAGAAATGCAGAATGAGTTTGAGATGAGTATGATTGGTCCTATCAAATACTTTTTGGGACTAAATGTGCAGCAGGTAGAAAAAGGATTTTTTATTAATCAATCCAAATATGTGAAAGAGATACTGAAGAAATTCAATATGGATGATTGCAAGCCAGTAGGAACACCTATGATCACTGGATGCAAACTTACAAAAGAAGATGACTCACTAGCAGTGGATACAACATTGCACAAGTCTATGATTAGTAAACTCATATATCTTACTCAGACTAGACCTGATATTTCCAACATAGTTGGCATAGTTGGAATATTTGCAACAGAACCTAAGCAAACCACCACATGGCAGTAAAGAGAATATTCAGATACTTGCAGGGAACTATAGATTATGGTCTATGGTATCCTAATTCAGAAAATGTTGAGCTTCATGTATACACTGATGTTGATTGGGCAAGATGTGTAGATGATAGAAAGAGTACATCAGGTGGAGTAGTGTTTCTTGGTAATAGACTTGTCACCTAGATAAGAAAGAAAAATAATTGTATTTCTCAGTCAATAGTAGAAGTGGAGTATGTTGCAACAACCTTGAATTGTTCTAGAATTGTTTGGATCAAGCAGATGATAAAGGATTTTGGAATTCAAATTGATTATCCTATTGTTATTCATTGTGATAACACTAGCACTATCAATATGTCTAAGAACCCTGTGATGCATGCAAAGACAAAACATATTGAGATCAAGTATCACTTCCTAAGAGAGAAAGTGGCAAAGAAAGAATTCAAGTTGGACTATGTGAGTACTAAAGATTAGTTGGCAGATATATTCACAAATCCATTGCCTAAAGATACTTTTGAGTATCTCAGGGAGAAGTTGGGAGTAATTCCCTTCCCTGATTCTGCTTAAAAGAAAGAAGGAAAGGCATCAGTCCTCAGGGATTGATGGAAGGTTGACTACTCTACCTCAGGAGTAGTACCGATGCTTAAAATGAATGGCGCCCTTTGTCATTGATGTCAAAGGGGGAGTAATATATAGTCATAAAAAATAGGTCATGAAAATAGAAGTAAAAAGGAGAAGTATTATACTAAGGGGGAGTTTTGAAGAGGAAATGGAGAATGTTATAAAAGAAAGTTCATTTGGGTTGGTGGTGGTTTTTCATTCCACATGTTGCCATCAATTCCAAAGGGGGAGATTGTTGGAGATTTGTCAGTAGGACAGTACTGACTGTATGTTTGTCATTGATGACAACATATGGAAAGTAGCATGTGTGGAAGTATTATGTAGTAAGCTTTCAGTATATGTAGCATGGACATGATATCAACATGATATCATGGGCGTAGAGGTTAATTGTTAGTACATATAGTTATATAGCAGCTTGTGTCAGCAATGTTCCTGATAGAGTAACAGGCAGTGTTCTGTGTATGGTTGTCTGTACAGTTATCATAGAGCCTTGCACGCTTGGATATATGTTGAAGACATATTAGTGTTGTTACATTCATGGACATAGAGTCTGATGATCAGTAGAAGTGAAGTTATGTAGTTGCTATTCACCAATAGTAGTTTCCTGTGTTTGTTCAGAAGAGCCGACAAAGATTATATTGGTTATGGAGTTGCACCTATCATTTGGGTATGCGCCCTTGGATTTAAGCTTAGAGGAGAGTTAGTGATGTTTGGTTAAGAGCACATGAAGTAATTCAATTTGAGGAGAAAGATCCAATTGTTTTGGTAGAGTCGACAGTGTGTAGCATGCGTCTACAATGATCTTATTAGATAGGTCTCAGAATGTGTTGCGTGCTTAGTAGAGCTGACTAAATTATTATTGGAGTTTTTTATGGTTGCTCTAATATGATTTCAAGGTGGTTCTAACAGGCTAACTTGATTATATCATTTAGAAGAAAAATATTTATAGACAGTCATTTGTGATTGTTTGAGTGTGGTTCATAGTTGATTAAGCAGAGCAAAGCAGAGTGTGTGAAGTGTTGAGCCATCAGAAGAAGGTCTATGTGACCAAGTAAAGTATTTGTGCTATATATTGGAACTAATCTAGACAATATGTCAAAGTGTTGTTCACCAAGATCTAGATATAGTGTGTATCTGTTAAATAGAAGGTTGTAGCCTTCACCCCTTTGAGCAGTGTGCTCTCAGATAGTGCATCCTCTCCCCTAACAAGGACTATTGTAAAAGACTCCTAACAGGGTCCGACCCTTGACCATGTCTACTATACTAAATATATTGTAAAGAAACTCCTAATAGGGTTAAGGATCTTCTAACAAGGATCATAATACACTAGTGCAAAATATTAGTGGGTGTCAATTCCCATCGGGGTTTTTACCTATTTGGGTTTCCCCGTAACCAAAATATTGTGTTGAGTTCAAGTGTTCTTTCATTGTGTTTATGCTTTATGTTTAATTGGATAAAGAATTGAAACTTGTAGATAACTGATTCACCCCCCCTCTTAGTTATCTCTTGGGATTATTCCTAACAATGACAACCTTTATCTTCTATTTTTTAGGGCAATACCAGAGGTTTTCTCTGCTCAGCTCTTTCCTCAGGTGCTCCTAATGAGCATAGAGAGAGGCCAAGGAATATTACAAGCCTAAAATATCAGTATACACTATATGGCCTCATAATTACTAAGCCAAATGGGTTTTCTGATTCAAAAGACTTAGCAGCCTCCATGGCCATTTTCTTTTCTGTTGCGTTAACAAGACGTCTGCTAGAAAAATTATGATTGCGCATCCCTCTGCTCATCTCTTGAGTTTTTGTTTTTGTAGATTTCACCATCTAACATTCCTTTTCTGTAAGAGATGGATGGAAATGTTCATGACTCTTGGAAGAATGGCTATGAAAAAGATATTTCTATTTTTCATTCTGAGAAGATCCAGAGTGATTTTGAGTCATAGAGCACTAGTACATTTTGCACCATTTTTTGACGCAATATTGGTCGAAGTTTCTACCCAACATAATTGAATAGTTGACCAACTGGTTCGTCACTATTATCTATGTCAAAATATTGACCCATACTTGAAACCATCAAATGATCGACTCCCATATTGGTAAAAAAAGAGGGCAATCTAGGCTGAAAATAACATTGGCATGTGTTCGTGTATTGGTCGATCTTTCAACCAATATAAATTAATATTGGTCAAAAACTTTGGTCACTCTAACCAGGATGCCAAACTCGTGATGGTCATATTTCAACCACAGTTGGTTGAAATATTTAGCAGCTTCGACCAGTATGCCAAACCCATGATGCCACATTTCAACACAGAATGGTCAATTTTATGCTAGAGTTTCGAAGTAGGTGGGTCAAAATTTTGATGAAACGCGCAGTGTTTAAAAAAATTGAAGATAAATATCCAGATTAATTACCAATGGCATTATGATCGATGATTAGTCTAGATATTTATCTTCAGGTGTCCACACTCATTCTATTGCTTGTTGCCAGCGGGTCCTTGCTCATTCTGTTTTCCAGACTGCTTTGGGCTCTAGCAATCCATCTACTTTGCTCTGCGTGAAACTATGGGTTTTTTCATTTTGTTTGAAATATTTGAGAGATATGCTTTGATTGGTGATCTATGAATTAGTAGAGCTTCCTCTTAGATGTCCATAACTCTTCAAATCTATTGGTGTGAAGCCCTCAAAGGGTATTCTTCTCTATGGGCCTCTTGGTTCTGGGAAAAATTTAATTGCTAGGGCAGTGGAAAATGAAATTGGTGCCTTCTTTTTCTGTATCAATGGACTTGAGATAATGCCAAAGTTGGCTGGAGAAAGTGAAAGAAATCTCTGGAAGGTTTTTGAGGAGACTGAGAAGAATGCCCCGTCCATTATATTTATTAATGAGATGTTACAAAGATTTGTCAGCGGGCTTGCAAGTATGCTATTAGAGAAAATATTGAGGCAAGTTTCAATTATGGTGGCTTTTGCAAAATAGATTTGGTTATGACTTTCTTAATGGTTTTTTTTGAACTGGTTTGTTAGAATTTTACATTTTTTGATTCAATTTTTTTCAACTTGTATCTTATTTTTTCAATTTGTCATGTTCTCTTGAACCTCTGCACTTTTACAGGATAATATTGAATGTGAAAGAAAAAGAAGTGAGAACCCCGAGGCAATGGATGAGGATGATAGTGATGAGGTAGCTAAAATAAAGGCTGCTCATTTTGAGGAGTCAATGAAATATACTCGAAGAAGTGTCAGTGATGCTGATATTTAGAAGTATCAAGCCTTTGCACAAACACTACAACAATCTCAAGGCTTTGTTTCTAAATTTTGATTTCCTGGTGCTTTTGCTGGTGCTTCAGATGTATTTGCTACAAAAAATAATAAAGATGACGATGACTTATACAGTTAGGAAACTTAGTACATAATTGTCATCTTAATAAAGTGACAAATGTGTCTGTTCTAGCCGAGGACTTACTAACTTGTAAGTCTTTAGAGCAATATTAACCGTGGCAAGGAAATTTAGCTATGGAAACTTTTTCTCAAGTGGTAGATAATGCTATGAAAACCTTGCTTTTAAAAAAAAATCCTACTGGAAAATATTCTATACTAAATCTATTCTACAACAAAGAAAGTCTAGTTCAACTAATTTTGACTGGTGATCCGTGAATTGGTAGAGTTTCCTCTTAGATGCCCACAACTCTTCAAATCTATTGGTGTGAAGCTCCCAAAGGGTATTCTGCTCTATGGGCCTCCTAGTTATGGGAAAATTTTAATTGCTAGGGCAGTGGAAAATGAAACCAATGCCTTCTTTTTCTGTATCAATGGACTTCAGATCATGTCAAAGTTGGTTGGAGAAAGTGAAAGCAATCTCCGGAAGGCTTTTGAGGAGTCTGAGAAGAATGCCCCGTCCATTATATTTATTGATGAGATATTACAAAGATTTTTCATTGGGCTCTAGCAATCTATCTACTGTGCTCTGCATGAAACTGTGGGTTTTTTCATTTTGTTTGAACTATTTGAGAGATAGGATCTGTCTGGTGATGCATAATTGGTTTGCATGTTTGCAGCGCAGAAGCAGTGTTGGGGATGCTGGTGGTGCTGCGGACAGAGTCCTTAACCAATTTTTGACGGAGATGGATGGTATGACAACCAAGAAAACATTTTTCATTATACCTAATGGCATAGGCCTGTTATACCCAAGAATTCAATGGAGCTGATATTACAGAGATTTGTCAGCGGGCATGCAAGTATGCTATTAGAGAAAATATTGAGAAGGTGAGTTTCAATTGCGACAACTTTTGCAAACTAAATTTGGTTATGAATTTCTTAATGGTTTTTTTTGAACTGGTTTGTTCGAATTTTACATTTTTTGATTCAATTTTCCTCAACTTGTATCTTATTATTTCAATTTGTCATGTTCTCTTTCCTCTACACTTTTACAGGATATTGAACGTGAAAGGAAAAGAAGTGAAAACCTTGAGGCAATGGATGAGGATGATAGTGATGAGGTAGCTGAAATAAAGGCTGCTCATTTTGAGGAGTCAATAAAATATGCCTGAAAAGTGTCAAGTCCCCAGTCTAGGCTTTATTTGTAGATTTTTTTATCTCAATATTAAAAGAATTTATTTAGTTAAATAAAGCTTTATGTCCCAAACACAACGACAACTAGGATGTGAATTTAATCTTTCTGACAACTAAAGAGTAAAAAAAGATAACAGATGGTTCAATATAACCTACAACTTTGTCCATGTAAGAGTTGAATTCTAAAATTTATGGTATGAAGACCTGCAATTTGCAACTACGAATATGATACTGAATAATTTTGACTTATTTTAAAAATTCAGGAAAACTTAACCATTTCTGTAGTGATTACTTAAAAAAAAGTATACCTGATCGATGACTCAATATTTGTAACCTATCAAAAACTTTTCCTTTCCACTTCAATATCTTTCCTTGATAATTCTTGATCTCCTCAAAACCACTAGAAAAAAAACAATGACAACAAAACTTGCTACTTTAGAAAATTGCATCAATACTTAACTTAAACATTACAGTCATGAAGGGTGTAACAAAATCTGATATGCTAATAGACAAACTCATTTTGCACAAAATGGCATTAAGCATGGATTTTGGTTTACATGTGGTACACAAATTCCTTCATCGAAGACATTATATATTACATTCATAATTGTTTATTTAGGTTCCATAGCACTAGCATATACACAAAAAGAATCTGTATTAAAAAAAAAAATGGACACTACATATATATATAAATAACCTGTTAAAAAAAGAGAGGTCACTGAGGAAAATTACACAAGTCTCTAGAAACAACATTACCCAACTCTTTCTCTCAAGCCAAAGACTCAATGTGTTCAATTGCCTAGACTAGTAGTCAATTCTATGTTGAGTATATCTGTTAGGCCCTCCTGCAGTTTGAATGAATTAAGAATAGAAGATAGGAACTGATTTAACACTTCACCTACTCAAAAACACAAACCAATGAAATAATCCACATTAGGCCAAGAGAGGTTGACACATTCAATGCGAGAATACTTACACAAAATGAAGCCAAATCATGCCAAACAATGCCAATGAGAAGTTGACTATTGGCCCTTCTAGTTTTTTATTTGATAGTTGCTTGACAATGACACATTCAAAATGCACTTATGAGCAAAGACCTAGAAAAAATGAAATTGATTAAATAATGAAGGTATGTTAGTTTGAGCTTCACTTGGTTTTGAGAATACTTTAATATTCTCTACTTAACAAGGCCAACAATGTGAAGGTGGAAGCTCATCTGGCCTCACCCCCCTCCCCCTAACATCAATATAAATTCCCCATTAACACATAACAATATTCATTAACATGACATATAATTCAATATGAATACACAACATTCATAGATAATAACTTAAAACAACGTTCATGGAGTTATTATGATAGTTTTATTGATATTTTTGTCACAATTTGATGTTTGGGATAGGGGAAAAGCACCTGCAACAAAAGAGGCAATAGTTGTAGATACAGATGATGATATCCCAAAAATCCCTAATATAATAAATACGGTGAAGCAAAAATTAAAAAGAGTCAATGCATAAATTATTACTAGCATGATGCTACTATTGGCCTCACCGCGATGTCCATGACCAGGTAATTGAGCAAGCAAAAAATCCTATAACAAGAAAAAATACATATTTTAGTTCACAACATAAAAGAGTATAAAATATAAACCTTTATTGAACTTTTGTTATAACTAAAGATTCATTACTGCTTACTTCAAAATGACGTGCTCGTGCCATCGATTCATCTGTCCTCTTCAGCATCTCCTCGGTTGGATTTGCATCTTCCAAAATAGTAATAATTTCTGCATTACTCATTTTCTTCATCATATTTATTATATTAGGGATTTGGGATATCCTCATCTGTATCTACAACTATTGCCTCTATTGTTGCGGGTGCTTTTCCCCTATCTGATATTTATCTTCAGGTGTCCACACTCATTTTGTTGCTTATTGCAAGTGGGTCATGGTCAGTGATTGGGAGAGCCCTGTTTTGGCACTAGTCATGTAGTACAAGCACTAGAATTGTGTTTTTCAGCACGGCTAGGAAATTTTTGTATATCAACATGCGATAGAGTTTTTTCCCAAACTCTATCGCATGTTGATATAAAAAAATTTCCCAACCTGTGCCAAAAAACTCAATTCTAGTGCTTGTACTGAGACCTTAAATTATTGAGCTTCTCTTTGTTTCGAGAATAGTTTAACATTTTCTACTTAACAGGGCCAACCACGTGAAGGTGGAATCTCATCTGGCCCCTCCTAAGAGCCTCTTATGACCCTTTATGACATTTTAAGACCTCTAAGATGTATTCTTAGAGGTTGTAAACAGTCGTAAAGGGTCATAAGGGGTCCTGGGATACAACAACTGAGAAACATAATTGTAGGCATCATGGTCACAATTTTTTGGAGACAACATAATTGAGTGGTATACCCAGATGATGGAGAGAAACTTCTGCACCTCCGGTTCCAAGTTGTTCTCCATCCAGTAGTGTCAACTTGGAATCAGAGGTGCATAAGTTGCACTTCGTCTGGGTATACAACTTAATTATGTTGTCTCCAAAAAAATGTGACCATGATGCCTATAATTATGTTTGTCAGCTATTGTGAAATCCTCGTCACCCTCAGCTGCCATCCTAATTAAGCCCTTCTTCCCTCTCCAGTTCTTCAAGCCTCTGCAAGATATCTGGATCAATAAAATCTGCAATATTGTGTCCATCCATGATCTCAGGAATATCATCTTCTTTCCACTTTTCATTTTCCAAAATATACCACTTCTTCAAGCTTGTAGAGTAGTCTCTAGTGGTTGCAAATAAATCTTATTACAAACTACAATAAGAGGCTTAGTAAGTCTAATTTAATTTGTCCATGGAATGAGACCTTAAATTATTGAGCTTCTCTTTGTTTTGAGAATAGTTTAATTAACATTCTCTACTTAACAGGGCCAACCACGTGAGGGTGGAAGCTCATTTGGCCCCTCCTAAGAGCCTCTTATGACCCTTTACGACATTTTAAGACCTCTAAGATGTATTCTTAGAGGTCGTAAATGGTCGTAAAGGGTCATAAGGGGTCCTAGGACACAACAGATGAGAAACATAATTGTAGGCATCATGGTCACATTTTTTTGGAGACAACGTAATTGAGTGGTATACCTAGACGATGGAAAGCAACTTCCGCTCCTCTAGTTCCAAGTTGACACTTTGGGATCCCAAGACCATAGATAAGGAATAAATTTAGAGAGCGAAGGAGGGCCATAATGATAAAAATAATATAGGACAAACCTCAAGTTAAATGAGGCAATTGCAAACATTTTAATAGACTTTTATTATTAAATAATGAAATTTGCATAGAGGGGGCTTAGAACACTAGTATATGCAAATTTCATTATTTAATAATAAAAATGTATTAAAATGTTTGCAGTTGCCTCATTTAACTTGAGGTTCATCTTGTATTATTTTGGTCATTATGGCCCTCCTCCGCTCTCTAAATTTATTCCTTATCTATGGTCTTTGGATCCCGCAGTGTCAACTTGGAATTAGAGGAGCGGAAGTTTCTTTCCATCGTCTAGGTATACAACTCAATTACGTTGTCTCCAAAAAATTGTGACCATGATGCCTACAATTATGTTTCTCAGCTATTGTGAAATCTTTTGTAGTCTGGACTTTGTTTCCTTTGATGTGTCCTGCAACGTATGAAAAGTTTGAAATATGTTACATGATATAGATATAAAGATCACTAATTAGTGCATTATTACATTCTACTAGTAGTTAATACTATTGCATACCTTCTTCTCTCATTTGCTGGTGTAATTCCTCTTTGAGTATCCCTTTCTCCTTTGCATCCAAAATGAACTCATTCCAATCCCTCACTGGAATAAAGGGAGGAAACTCATACTTCAAACTTCAGTGAGACTTCATACCATGCAGTGTTCATAGATTATGTTCAATGCATTATTTACGCTTGTATTGGTGGGAAAACTCTTGAAAATGTGCAAAAGAGATTGCATTCAACCATGTTGTTTACATGACACATGTAGTTTACCTCCAGCCTAAAATGAGTGTTGTGTACAAATCTGTGAATGGTGCGTGGTATGAAGCCTCGCTCAAGCTTGAAAATGATAGTCAATGTTTATTTAAACTTTAGGATGATAATTATATGATGGCTTAAGTAAATTGTTCTTACCTTGAGACTAGTACACCATGGGATTAGAGGATGGTTGTTATAATAGTGACTGTGTGTATGTGGGATACTTTTATATTTTGTATTAAATGATGATACATATGTGTTTCTTCCTTTTACAATAGTTTATATTCTGATACTTATAGCCTATGATTCTAATACCTTGTATTCAGTAGATGTTGGCAAGCCCATCTCATCTTCCCCCATCTCATCATCCTTGTCACCCTTAGCTGCCATCCAAAGCCCTTCTTCCCTCTCCAGTTCTTCAAGCTTGTGTAAGATATCTAGATCAATAAAGTATGCAACATTGTGTCCATCCATGATCTTAGGAATATCATCTTCTTTCCACTCTTCTTGCCTCTCTTTCCCATCTCAAAGCTTGGGCATTGCAACATGAATCCTATTTTCCAGAACTACTGATGGATCCTTAGATGTAGTTGAAATTACCAAATGGCCTTCAAAGGTCAAGGAACAAATGGAATAACCAAGAAAACAATATATGTTAAATCATGTGATTGATAGCAGATTGGGGCTCACCTGAGCCATAAACATAAATAATTATTCTAAAAAAATATGTAAACCATATATATGCGCACTTGAGGCAAAGAGAAGTTATGTCATATCCATATTAAAATATTAGTTACAATATGAAAATACTAAACTAACTAATTCCTGAGTTCATCTTTGCATATGGTCGCAACAAAGATATGCAATTACAATACAGAGAAAGCATTGTAAAAATATAATTTCAGAATTTTCCCTAGCCTGACACATTTTGCACTCAAATCCTTCATCGTAGATAAGTGGAGATGGGCGGATAGATGCAGATGAGTTGTCATCGACCCAAATAAATTATCCGCAACCATTATTTCCCTATGATGCCTAATCTACATTAGTTCTTATAATATAATGAATAGTATTTACATTAGAAACATTAAATATATACACATTAGTAACCTTTTTTCTATTTGGGCAGCACCAAAATTGTCATCCAGGGTTGCTTTGTGTCCGTGAAGTCTTCAACACACACTGCCCACCACCACATTGACAAGAGCCATTGAGCCTATATCAATAATGCACCACACCATCGTTACTACATTTATTATTTTTATATGATTATTTATATATGGAATACACCAAGGAGTACCATCAGAAATATTAACCATTTACAATAATGAAAAGTAAACCTAAATCAAATAGCTCATTTTTTTATCAACATGTGTAGTCTCTGTGTATATGAAAAATGAAAGAAATATCAAGTTGAAATAAAATAGTGAACAAAATAGTATTCCACATAGAGTGAATGAAATATACCATCAAAAGAAGGTGACAAAATCCTATCACGAAGCACAGACATAGGAAATAAAAAAGGGACAAAAGATAAGAAATAAGAAAAATCATTACGACTATAGAAAAATCATTTATACTATAATAAAAAAAAGAAACACTCTTTGTCAACAATTTTCAAAATCATTAGGACTATAGAAAAAAATTAAGACTATACAAAATCAAATTTTAGAAATGGACGGTTCTGATGCTTTTCCATTACAACAATTGAGCATTCATCATTTGGTATTGTGCATTCCATTTAAGTATGTCAACAATGTTCAAGAAATAAGACAAATCATTAGGACTATAGAAAAATCAAGTTCTAGAAATGGACGGTTCTGATATTGCTTTGCCATTACAACAATTGAACATTCATCATTTGGTACTTCTTGGTGTATTCCATTTAAGTTTCTTGTTGAATCCTCAAGTTGAGTTGGCCTATTTAAGGTGATAGTAGAGGGCTCTGCATCAACAGTCTACAGAATTAGACCTTTATTTTAAATGCATTTAACACAAAAAAAAATTACAAAATTGAACCAATGGCATGTTTACAACAAAGAAATAGAATGATAATAATATGCTGAAAATTCAATTCTATTTAATACACGCCAAAGGACTAGTAGCGGGAGAGAGAGAGAGAGAGAGAGAGAGAGAGAGAGAGGTACCCATGGAACACTAGTATCTGTGAACTCTTATTAATCTACAAACTCTCATGTTAAACAACTACAAAATAAAGTCAACATATTTCTGTTAATCAACATGTCCTTTGGTTTACTAGTTTACTTATAATCAGTATGTCCTTTGGTTTACTCTAGTTTAATCTAGTTTGAGAATGGTTTGTTTCATGTTTGAATGTATCATTGAATGAAGCTTGGCTATATTAAGTACAATAGTAAGACTCGTGACTCTTCAAATTCTCTTGTTTCCTTTAGATTCCAAACATGTGTACTATGAGATTTCCTCCAACAAATGGACTTGTGATAATTTTCACAATAGTACATGTGTTGGAGGACTACTCAAAGTACTGCTTAGGAAAATCTAAATGTTCATCACCTGCGCATATAAGAGTTGATCATAGAAGGTATATGCACAAGTGAAAAATATGCATATTTGACCAAGCAATACTGGGAGCTAGACCCAACAACAAATAGATTTGTGGTGATTTTCACAATAGTACATGTGTTGCTGGGTAAGCTCCCAATAGCGCTCAGGAAAATATGCATGTTCATCACCTGTGCATATGAAGTGGCTCTAATGGAAGATACAATCACTAAATTCTGCATACTCCTTATTTTGTTCTGGGTTGATATTGTTAGACATGGTCTTTCTTGAATGGAATGACTCGCTACTTGATATTGTCAGACATGAGAGTTTGTAGATTAATAAGAGTTCACATTTTTATGGGAACGTATCATTCAATTGAGCATTAATGCCCATCTATATCTAGTGAGATGAACATAACTCATGTACCTCATGCTAGTGTGCTTGGATTAGACTAGAAATTATCCAACTGCTTGTGAGGGTTGTCACTGTTATTAATTGGTGTAAAAGGAGGACCGCCTGTGTGTTATAGCACTTTATATAAATACTCACTATTTGGATAATGTCTAGTCTAATGAAAAATAGTGTATACAAGGTATCCAAGCACACTATCATGAGGTACACGAGTTATGTGCATCTCACTAGTTATAGATGGGCAACTATGGAACACTAGTATCTGTGAACTCCTATTAATCTAAAAACTCTCATGTTAAACAACTACAAAATAAAGTCAACATAGTTTTGTTAACACAACCAAAGTTAAAATTAAATTATCTAAAACAAATGGTGCCTTAGAGGGATAGATGAACACTTTGCTAAAGAATTTTGACTATTGTTTGTTAAAATGCCTCCAAGGAATGTAGGTACTGCTAGGGAGATCCAAGAGTTGAAGGAGAAGAACACAAGGTTGTAGGAATCTTACAATGCACTTTTGGCCAGGCTTGAAGCACTGAAATCCAATCAAAGAAGAGCAGTAGATGAAGGTGTTGATAGTGAAGACGAGGAAGAAACCCATAAGGAAGGGGAAGGAGAGGAAGAAGAGGAACAAATAGATCTTGAAGATCCTATACTATCTAACTCCTATTACATCAACTCATGCCTTTATAGATTTAGGCTTATTACATGACATTCCATAAAATTCACAAAATGGACGATAAGTCCAATTACATTGATATATTCATGTTTTGATCTTTTAGATCCTATAAATTTTATGATCATTCTTCAAGAGCCATTCAAGTGACCCCTTTTCATGACTTTGTCAGGGTTTCTTGCACCATACTCCCAAGGATCAAATCAATCCAAGTTCCTTGGATTGGGAATTTCTTTTGTTTCCTCCAATCTTAGTCCACTTCTTATTGAGGACCTGCAACAAAAGAGTATTCCATGTTCATGTGGTCTATGCCCTTGAAATCAAACATTATGTGCTCATGCCAAGCATTAAATTTGTCAGCCTTCATGTTTATATTCCCATAGATGTGTGCAAAAACAACACTTGCATGGTGAACACTATCAAACTCCGACAAACCTGTCATAAAAGTTAGAAACAAATATAAACAAGGTTTCCTTGACCACTGGTTTCTATACAACTCTCAAAAACTTGTACACTCTCCTCATAAGAAACTCCTTGAACTCTCTCAACGAGTCCTCCATTCAGTAGTTTCTTCTCTTCCATAAGCCTTTTAATAGGCCACACAACCCTCTTCCTCATCTTCTTATGCCAACTTGTGGCTTCTTGGTGCAACACTATCTTCAAGAGCTTTAACTCTTCACTCTCTAAGGTCCCTATCACCTCTGAGACCTCTTTCAACTTTTCATTCCAATGCCATCCTCCTTGGCATGCAAACATGTCATCTATGGCTTTCTTCACAACCCTATCTTCTATCTTTTCAATATAAACTTTTAATGGACACTTGACTATCCCAAATTGGATTCCTTCATCCATGCAGTCATCCAGCTCATCAGCAACCTCTGCAATTCCCTTCTCTATCTCTATTATCTCAACTTCTTGAGCATTTTTCTTTTGTGCCCCACACATCCTCATTGTCTTCTCAATCATGTCATCTTCATGAGTATCCTCATACTCTGACTTCTCTTTGTTCATCTTCACATGCATCTCTGTTAGGAAACACTTTATATGGTGTTCTACTAATTGTTCAATGCTATCATTAACATTCTCACCAATCTTATCTTCTATCCTTTTGTCTGTTATCTTCTTTTCCCTCCCCAAGAGTCCATTCCACTCTAAAATACCAACACTCCTTGTCAATGTCCATGACACTTCTTCATCTTTCAAGGGCCGAAACACAGAGCCTGCAGGTGTCACCTTTTAGGCTAACTTATTAGCACAGTTGAATTTTACTATTTCTAACAAAAAATTAATTTTGCTCAAACATATGGTCTAGCTAGATTCATTCTAGCTAAGTTAGATAAGTGATTTAACTTTTCCAATTGGAAATGTCTATTAAATGCATGTTTTATACCACTTTGGGTCCAATTACCATAAAAATAAAATTATTTCAGAAACGTGACATTTTAATAAATCCTAATATTTTTAATGTTATTTAAAAAAAATAAAAAAATACCCTTTTGTAGAGATCATAGTTAAGAATATCCTCATATAGATTTTATAGTGTTTTAATTAGACATAGTTTATTGTAATTAAAAAATATTGCAAGTAGGTATTTTAACAGTCAAGGAGATGTTGATTCAGAGAAAGAGAAAAATAGTAAATCATATTAAATAAATTTAAAAAATATATGGTGTACTAGAGGAGAGAGTTATCTTCAAGAATATATATTTCTTTTTTTGGTGGGGATAGATTTGTTATGAAAAATATGTTGCGAGCTGAAAATTGTTGATTTCAGTGAGTTGGAATTTGAATTGTTATAAAAGAGAAAATATAGGTCACAAACCAATTTTTATTTCTTCATGCACTAGCTATATATGTCATATATGACATATTTTGAAATTAGGGGAAAAACTATTTATTTACATATAATGTTTTGGTGGGAACTAGACCCCTAATTTTCAGCATTTTTCAGTAACTGAAAAATCATCTTTAAAAATTAAAAAAACATATAAATTATTATTCAAAAAAATTATTGAAAATATTAATCATAAACTTCATCCATTTTATCACATTTAATTAGTTTACATCATCTTCAAATTCCAAACATAAATGTCATTTTTATAACATTGAAGTTGATCAACTTTGATTTTGTTAGCCTTTTCCTTTGTAAAAGGGTGACAACTTATTGTGCTTTTACCTAGCTCTCCTTCCTCTATCTAAGAATGTGTAAGTGTTCTTTGCTCCATCATGGAGGGTACGTTTACTTATCTGCCATGCTCTCCCAAGGATCAAATGAAAATCCACTATGGGAATGATGTCACACCATAGGCTGTCCTCATATGGCCCAATGCTAAAGTGCACTTGTGCTTGCTCTGTCACCTCAACTTGGTCTTCCACATTAATCCCACGTGCCCTATATGGCTTCTCATGTAGTATCCTTGGCAAATTCAACTTCTGAACCATCTCAATGGAAACAAAATTTAAAAACACACCATTTGAAACTATAACTTTACAAACTTTGTTTCTGCACTTACAATGTGTCTTGAATATGCATGGCTCCAAAATGTACCTTGCATCCAAATCTGCATTGATGATCACCATCTTTTTTTATATCCCTCTAATGTTAGCAAAAATTTTCTCCACACTTCATCTACAATCTAGGATTCATTCAACTTCAAACCACCACCTTGGAATGCTCTTTAAAGGATAATTTAACTTTAAGGGTTCAACAATGGATTCTAGGTCTTCAAAATCTCAGATTGTCTTCTCCCACCCTTCTCCCAAATACATCCTAAAGAGCAAAGGACAATTAGGATATTCAAGGCTATGAAGAATGAGCAACATAAGGTGAGGGGAGATATCCCTATGTATGATGGAAGTCTGAAAGAAGAAGAGCTTTTGGATAGAATAGCAGCAATAGATGAGGTTCTTCAATGAGGGGAAGATGAGGAAGGACAAATCATGTTTGGGAAGAAAAGGACAAAGGATTGAATAGGACAATGTTGCACAGTCCTAAAAATGCAGACTTTTGGGATTTGAACTATGTTCAAATAGGTACAGTCAAGTGTCCTATTAAAGGGGAGCTAGTAAACAACCATGTTCAGATGTGGACGTCCAGTGGGCAGAAAGAACCAATTGTCAAGACACATATTCCTAAAGTACAGGTTTAGAATCATACATCCAATGCCAGGACTTATTCTTGGGACAAGAATCCTTTCAAAGGTGGTGAACATGGTGCAGGGGCACCTAGAACATCTAAAGACTATTAGAGTGGGGTTGCCGTTGCACCAAAAGACTGATCTATCAATGCTCGATACAACCACTCAACTTATAGTACACAGGAGGTGGTTAAACCCTTGTCATGAATCCCGAGGGGAGCGCTGAACATTTTGCCAACAATCTCCCCCTCAACGTTACCCAAGGGTCTCAGGATTCGAACCTGTGACCAAGCTTTGATACCACTTGTTAGAGTGGGGTTTCCGTTGCACCAAAAGACTTATCTATCAATGCTCGATACAAACACTCAACTTATAGTACATAGGAGGCGGTTAAACCCTTGTCACGAATCCTGAGGGGAGCCCTGAACATTTTGCCAACAAAGACTACCATGAGTCCATAATGACAACCATGCACCCAATGACATTTGAAGATATCAATTGGAATGTATTGGCACCTATAATGGCCTATAAGGTCATTCCATGCAATGCAAATGGAAAATATGTAATAAGTCTTAAAAGGCCTAATAGGCCTTAGGACCAAAATAAGAGCCTAGGATGGTATTTGGTGTTACAAGTTTATAATAGTTTAGATTTGATTTTAATAATGCTTAATAAGTTCATTTGGGTCACATTTCAAAGTCTTAAGGCTTCATTATCTTTAAAAGTTTCAAAAACTCCAAATTTGTAATGTTGCAAATTCAAAAATTTGAAATGCAACGGTTATTAGAAAATGGAGCGAATTGGATTTTGTTATGTTTTAGTTCAAACTAATCCATCCAACTGATTGGGATTGGTTGGGGTAGTTTCTAGGAGTCCATCAAATATGCCAAAGTTTCATTGTATGACAGAAGAGGCCTGGTGTACGAACTGTACTGAGTTTTTATAAATAAAATTCTTTCAAATGCAATTTTCTTGAGTTCTTAGAGTGATTTTGGATTCATTTTGTCTTACATTTCAATGCATTTGGAATAATTATATATTGATCCTAGACCACATCTATGCATTTGTGAGGTCTATATTTGTGTATTCCAAACTAAGCCAAACAATTAATAACTAACTGTTACCGGTTACATGGAGGTTGTAAATCAGTTGGAGAGGCTTATTAGAGCATGGATGTGTATGTTTGAGACATAGGGGAGTAAGGGAAGATAGAAGAATCAATAAATGCCAAAGAAACAATGTAACATACTCAGGTTTTTAATGAAATGCAAATTATTCTCCAACATACCCTATCACTGCCTGTGATGGTACAGTCAAAATCCTTATTGATTTATTTCTTCTTTCATGAATGGTATCAATAGAGATGGATTGGTGTAGCATGGTTATATATTTATACTGAGTTTTTGATAAATAAACTTCTTTCAAATGCAATTTCCTTGAGTTCTTAGAGTGATTTTGGATTCATTTTGTCATTGTATTACATTTCAATGCATTTGGAATAGTTATATATTGATCCTAGACCACATCTATGCATTTGTGAGATCTGTATTTGTATTTTTACTCAATTAATTCTGACTGGCAGAGTAGTTTCAGCCATTCCTTTGATAGTTTTGTGAGTTTCCAATTGAATATGGTCATTCCATGACCTCTGACCACTGTAACACATGGAATGACTGAGTATTAACATGTACTATAGCTCCCTAATCCATTAATGTAATGAGAAGGAAGAATGTTTGGGTGATCACCATAATTTATAGAGGAAACTTAATGAATTTGCTTGGTATGCTACAACAGTAGCCATTTGGTCTAAAGGAAGAACATAGATTATGATTTGGATCATCTTATAATGATCATCTAATGGTGAAACAACTACCTATTGGACCTAGAAGTGATCAAAGATAGGAGATTTAAGAAACCCTTGGATTAAGGGTTTAGAAGTGCTAAATTTGGGGATTTTGGGGTTCTCGGTGGACTGAGCCCTATTCCTTTGAGGTTTGTTCAGTTTTAGACATTAAATATTGATGAAGGTTTGGAGTCTTGGGAGTGCAAGGATTCTATGGTTGCTTTGTTATTTGGGGTCTTTTTAAACACTTCTGAAGCCATAGTGTGTAGACAGTTACACCTAGTCTAAAAGAGTCCATAGAAAGCCGACTGTAGAAAGTCGACTGCCCTAGTTTTATGTAAAAAATGGTCTATAGATGACTGTCACATGATTTCTTTTAGATTTCTCCACCAAATGATCTCAGACCTATTGCAATTGAAAGCTATGACTCCAGGTAGACTTCCTATGGGGTTAGATTTGACATTCCAATCCACAGAAAGTTGGCAGAAAACAAATACCAGTAAAAAAAATGTTAAAAGTATAGTTTTCTCAATCTTGTTTGCAAGATTTCCTCTTCCAACCTTGCAATCATAAACCTAACACTAGTACATTTACAGTGTAACATGATGTAGTGATTCATAAATTTAGGGTTTTGCAAGTTCATCTCTGAATCAAATGTATATAAACAATGATAAAAAATGTGCCAGCAAATACCAAATACATTATGCCCTAGCACATTGCTCACGGGCCCTAAGTAGGTAACCAATAAAACAATGCCAGACAAATGCAGAGTAAGGAAATCCTTACAGGCGGTCCTCCTTTTACATCAAATCATAGTGGCAACCCTCGCAGGAAGGCGGTCCTCCTTTTACACCAAATCACAGTGGCAACCCTCGCAGGCAAGCGGTCCTCCTTTTACTCTCACCAAATAACAGTTCAAACAACTGCAGGCTCCAGCTCCTTCACGCGCTCCAAATTAAAAGAAAAAAGATTTTGTATCTCATTTCATTTGGAGCACGCTCCAGCTCCTTCATGTGCTCCAAATGAAATGAGATACGAAATATTTTTTCTTTTTAAAGTTATGCCCGTGTTGGTCAAAATTTTGACCTACATTGTATTGGTCAAAATTTTGACTAACACGAGTATGGATTAAAAAAAAAGGAAGTTTTCCTTCTATAATACGACCAACCTAAACCTTTTTAATTGATTGTCAAAAATTTTGGTAGAAAAATGAGGTCAAATGTAGTAGTGGAGGAAATGCCCTGATCCTTCCACAAGTGCTATTCCGACGATTTTTGATCACTTGACAAACAAAAAATTATCTGTTGAGTTGAAAAGAAAATCAATAGAAGACGCTGAAAATGAAGTGAAAAAACTTATGTTTTCTTCTCAACGTAAGTAAAATCCTTTCCCTCAATGAAAGATTGAAGTCTTTCCAAACTCGTTTCTCCCAAATTATGGGAAATTATGAACTTACCATTTGAATAACCACAAGTTTTTATTTGTATGCAGGCCATTCTTCTGAGAGTCATGAAATTTTCCATCCATCTCTTACTTTCTATAATCTAAGTCTCTCAACCCGGTTCACCAAGAAGAAGACTTGTCCCAAGTCATCACGGACACCATAGTGATCTATAAATCTCCAATGTGCAAGTTCTGCATGTCACTCTCTTGACATCACATCTAACTCAATAATCCACAAGCCACTACCGAATCTACTGCAAAGTCATCTATGAATGATCCATAACCAAATCACGAGCAAGAACCAGATCTGCAAGAACACCCTTCTGAATCGATACCAACTCAATCGACAAATATATATATATGTTTTTTTAAAAATAATTTGTATCGCAATTGGGATGACCATAAAACAATGATGGTTATCTGTCAAAACAATCTGACATACAGCCGTCACATGTACAACATCGCTGTCGGTAAAAAACTATAAACGACAGATAGCCGTCATAAAATTTTGATTGGTCTCCGTTGCATGTACAACATCACTATCATTAAAAAATACAAATGATGTATCTCCATCGTACACTTTCAACGAATATCCGTCACACTAACAACATATTCGTCGACAAAAAAATTACAAATGACATCAACCCGTCGGAAGGTTCTGACGGGTTGCCTTCATTTTTATTTTTTTGCGATAGATAGGCATCGCAATTGTGATGACCACAAATAGGTCTGATGCCAGGTTCACCTTGTTGGCACCCCCTTCTTGCGACATCCATTATCGTCATAATTATGATGCCAATCGAAACCATCAGTTATTTTAACTGCAAAACTGTGACGTTAGGTGGTGTCATTATATCGATGGTAAACCGTCTCAATTCAGACGACCTACCGTCAAAAAAAGGTCTCAAATGTACTAGTGATTTGATCATCATCATCAACTTCTTTCCCAAAATTAGCAAAAATTGATTCTATCTATGGTTTCTTTGCTGCAATCTTAGGGGTAGGACTAATTTCTACTTAGCTTTGTGCTCCTTTCTATCCTTCAACCTCTGTATTTACTTGAATCTCTTCTTGTTTCTCTTCTTCTTTCCTTGTTTCCTTTCTTTCTTCCTCAACTGATCTGTCTCGTTCCTCCAAAGCTGAATTGTCAACAATGTTCTCAAGGTTGCTAAAAGGATTGTCATCACTATCCAGTGTGATATTTGTTCCTTCTACATTCATTGATTCATCTTCAATGTTAATTGATGGTGGTGGAGAGGGACTTTTCTGGTGCTCAGCTTCCAAAGCTTGATCTACTGCACTTGAGTGCTTACCAACACCTGTAGTCATTACCTTTATGATTGCTTGTTTAGTTTCCTTATTGATTTCTTCATAATTTCCTCTCATTATCTGAATTGTTCTTCTTTTTGTTCTCAGATGAATACCAAGATCTTTCATGATTTCCTTGAAGTGGTCTTCATCTCTAATATCACAGATCTTTCTCACAAAATTTTCTCTGATCTTATTGTCTTCTTCAGCTGCTCTCTTCTTCCTGTTTACTAATTTCTCAAACAAATCATCAGGTATCTCCCCTTGAATAGTATCAAATTTCTTATCTGCTAAAATCATGTGCCTGACAACTACATTCTCCAAGTTTAATCTTTCTAAATAATTGTATAGCTCATAATATTTGTTCATTTTGGAAAAGTTTCCATCATTAATAATTTGATCATCTACCTTTTCTATCTTTGGTTTCCATTTCTTCTTCTTGACTTCAGTATCTTTATCATCTTTAATTTTTGATACTTTCCTTTGTACTAGGGCAACTATTGTTTTCTGTCTTTTATCTAATCCAGTAGCCATTTCCTTTACCCTTTTACCTAGTGGAGTGGTGGAAGATCTTGTAGATTTTCTTGTTTCTTGTTCCTTTTCAACTTTCTCCACTTTCACTACATTCTGAATATTTTCAGTCTCATCTGCAATTGATGATAGGGGTGGAACAGACAAAACTTCTTTTTTTCCAATGTCTCTTAGTGCTGCTGCGATATTCTTTGCAATTAGGAATTCTTGTTCTAACATTCCTGTATCCTTAAGAATTTTCTTAATGGTGCTTTCCAATCTCTTCTTTGATAACTTTTCTTCTTGTATAGACTTTGCAGAGTTGAAATTCTCCTCAAAAGTCCAAAATCTAGTGCTTTTTACATCCAGTTTACTTTTCAATAATCTATTCACATATACTTCTGCTTCAACTTCAAAAATTTCATATCCAAGAGGGTTTATGAATTATACTCTAGGTTCAACTACTTCAATAAAGGTAAAGTCAGTGTTAACCATAAAGCATATTTCATCTTTGTACTTCTCAACTATAGCCTATGGGATTCTTGATCTTTTCTTCATTAAGTTCTGAAATGATTTGATTACTAAGGTTACACTCTCATTAACCTTGTCTATAGGATATCTCAGATACACTTTCTTAATTCTATCCATGGTGGTTCTGTTATCATTCTAGTATTCTCTAATAGTGAATGGAAATCTTCTCAGCAAATGGAAAAACATATATGTAATCAAGGATGAGAATCTAAACTGTGAGATTTTAGTCTTCTTAATCTTCTCAAAGTTCTCAAATAATTGAATTCTCAAAATTTCACACATATCCACTTGGACTTTATCAACACACATCAAATAGGTTGCATGAATCATTCCAACTACCATGTCATCTTCTCTAGAGTTAGCACAAAACTTGGATGTTAAGATCTTGCATAAATATCTAACATCATCTTGTTGTATCTTGTTGATTACTATTCCTCTACCATTGTAGGATGACTTAGTATTATCCAGTACAGTTTTCTTCACATTTTTCTCATTAAATGGTATAACTCCAGATTTTGATAAACCAGTCACTTATTGAATTAGGTTTGCTATTATATCAATCACTCTGTCATCTAACCAAAACTTCCCATTATGAATTTTGCTCAAAATGATTTTGGTGCATTCATCATCATCAAATTCATGTTGTAGTGAATAATTTATGATTTCATTTTCATTCAGATGTTCAAACCCCACTTTCAATGACATATCCTGATTGTATAGTTTCTCATATTCCTTAGTAAAATCACTTTCACTGAGGGTTTCAAGTTTGCATCCCAAATAGCCTCTAACATTCTCTAAATGCAAAACTCCATCTAGTATGGATGATAATGCTATTCTAGGGTCTTCTTCCAAGGGTTATACTGGTTCCCTTTTGATCTTAGGTCTAATTGTATCTCTTATGTTGTGAAAAAATAAAACATCCATATCTTCTGCAAATTCTCTAATTGACTGATAGTTTTTCTCATTAAAATACCTTAATTTCATGATTTAGGGCTTTGCGTATATCCGAGACGAAGTTCTTTCACCAAATCTTTCAAACTACCTTCAATCACTACTGCTTTGATCTCCTTAACACTTGTAGTCAGTTGAATGATTAGCTAATACTGATCATAAGCTTTTAACTTCAAGATTCTAACATCGCATTCAATTCTTTTGCCGCTTCTTTCTAAAAAGTTGTTCCTACTTTCCTACAAAACTTCAAACTTTTTGAGAACTCGCATAACTTCATATTAGCTCATGCACTCTTAATCATATCATCATTACATCACATACTATCTTACATTAACTGCACAAGACTGAATTCATCCTATACTAAGTTCTACACTATCCTAAGTTCCTATTGTAATGCATTCTTTATGAATTAAGTGTTAGAATAACTGAGAGGGGGGTGAATTAGTTATCCAGTGTCCCATTTCAAAATGTATAATCCAAAACAATTCTACTACTTTTTCTACTCGGTAAACATATAATACTTTCATTATCTATGTATTTACCGATTGTCAGTCTAAACTTTGTAATAATTACCGATTAAATCTAACATGTAATATGCAAAGTATGATAACAAACAAATATCACAATCAACACATAACACAAGAGATTTAACGTGGAAACCCTGTGAAGGGAAAAACCACCTGGGACCGGCAACGCAAAATTGTTCACTCTTCTGAAGTGAGGTCGGTGAAGACCCAACCCTGTTAAAGGTTACAAACACACTATTAGGTGTGACCTTGTTAGAGTATTTTAGACCAGAAGTTATCGTCCAACTAGCAGTCACTCTGAGGTTGATAGGATAACAATGTTCACTCTATGAATGAAACATCACAAGACGTTCATAGTCCACTCGGTTAAGAGATTTGAATGTTTACAATGGTTAAATGTGTAATAGTAGATGATCTACCTAAATACAACTTCAGTTTGCAGTTTACAGATCAATGTTCAGCTCATTCAAATATTTTTGACCAATATAACACTTTAGATTCAATACCATATCAACTTACTATCTGTCGGTAATAACTCTTTGTGGCTCAGTAACTATTCTGCAGCTCGGTTCTTATTAACCAATATGATCAAAATACATGAAAACTTCTCCACGCGATAATTCTACAATATCTTCTTCTTCCAACATCTCTTTCATAATGAAACAATGTCTCTTATATAGATGAGTAAATCATTTTCTTTTCCTCCATTAGATTTTGTCGCTTAATCATATTCATAGATTTTGTTGCTTTAAGATCCCTCGGCTGATGTGTTAGTAACATGTTTCAATCTACTCCATTAGATCCTTTTTGATTTATGTTAGCCGTCGATCTTCATAACAAACTTTATCTATTACCTCGATTTCATACACTTTACATCTCATCACTTTATCAACTAAACTGATCATTTAATTCCTTTCTATTTTTCTCGGTTAACAAAGAAATACATCGGTGAACACAAGCATGATTAATACTGCACTCGGTATACACTACACTTCATCGGTGTATACTGAAATGCTTTATTTACCGACAACACTGCTTTGTGTCTTTCAGCTCTATTCTTCATCATAGATGAATTCAACATAATAAAGTCAATTTCATCAAGTCATAGAATCATCAACAAGTTATTTAGTGTATTCCTTATCCTCATCTATCATATACATCTTCCTCATGTAGATACTTCTGTTCTCCATCTCTTTCACCTTCCTTCAGATGTGTCGGTATAGTAACTTACAAGATAAGTATTGTCAAGCTAGTTGACATCAATGACAACATAATACTGATTTAATCATCTTGCATATCTAATCATCAACTCAGTAATCTCAAATTATAGATTCTTCATTCTGGTTCTAAATCAGTTGTAGTTCATCAATCTCTCCCTTTGGCATTGATGGCAACTCAAGGAATATGAAATGTACCATACACATACCAAACATGTTTTCTACAACTCTGTGATAAAATTATATGTAGTGTAAGCTCTCCCTAGCTTAATATGTTTAATCACTATGTTACTAAAACAACATTATAAAATACAACTTTGTCATTCTATAGATATAACCTTTTCAGTTCTCAAGTTCCTTTTAGATTATCTCTCCCTTAGATAGTTCTCATAGGTGTATATCTCCTTTTATTTTCATATTATTTATCTCTCCCTTTGACAACAATGCCAAAGAAACAAATAAATAATCAGCTCTGTAGTAGCTAAGTAACTCTTTGGTGTCCAATACTTCCTTTGTATCTTAGTGTACTGATATCCCAATCTGTTTCAGTTCTTCAAACTTAATCACAACCTTGAACAAAATCCAAAGTGTGAACTATGCTGCATCAACATGAATGATCTTCTGATAAGATTAGGCTGATGCAACATCTAGATCACATTAGTGACTGATAGACAGGGGACAAACCCCAAGTCTAGTCCTTAAATATTCAAAAGTGTCCTTCGGTAGAGGCTTTGTAAAAATGTCTGCAAGTTGTTCTTTAGATGTAACAAATTCTAACTTTACTTGCTTCTCTTGCACTTGTTCTCTTAAGTAGTGATACTTAATTGATATATGCTTTGTCTTTGAGTGCATCATAGGTTTCTTTAAAATATTAATAGCAATTGTGTTGTCACAGTATATGATCACTAGGTCAGTGATTACCTCATTCATTCCTTCCAACACTTGCTTGATATATGCAATGTTTGAGCAATTAGTAGCAACATCAACATACTCTGCTTCAGCTGTAGACCAAGAAATACAAGCCTATTTTTTACTTGTCCAGGTTACAAGTCTTTCACCAAATAAAAATGCTCCTTTGGTGGTACTTTTTCTGTCATCCACATTTCCAGCCCAATCAACATCAGTATAAACTTTCAGCTCAAACTTACCTTCCTTAGGATACCATAATCCATAATCCTCTATCTTTTTCAGATATCTTAAGATTCTTTTAGTGGCAATCATGTGTGATTCTCTAGGATTAGCAGAATATCTAGCAACAATTCCCACAACATGTGCTATATCTGGTCTACTGTGAACTACATACATGAGCTTACCAATCATGGTTCGGTAAAGTGTCTAGTTTACCTTTGTAGTTTCATCTTCCTTTGTCAATTTACTTCCAGTAGCCATCGGTGTTCCCACATGTTTAGCATCTTCCATGCCAAATGTCTTCAAGACTTCCTTTATGTACTTGGATTGTGTGATGAATATCCCATCACTCTGTTGTATCACTTGTAATCTGAGAAAGAATTTAATCTCTCTGAACATAGACATTTCAAACTCATTCCTCATGTCATCAGCAAAAGATTTACATACATGATCTTGAACTCCAAAAATAATATCATCAACAAAAATTTCAGCAATAATAATAGTGTCATCAGTATCACCTTTCATGTACAAATTGTTGTTCTCACTAGTTCTTACAAATCCAATACTTAACAAGTAAGTATGCAGTCTTTCATACCATGCTCTTGATGCTTGCTTCAAACCAAATAAAGCTTTGTGTAATCTACATACCATGTTTCTATTGTCTGGATCAATGAATCCTTCAGGTTGTTCTATGTAGACCTCTTCTTCAAGTATACCATTCAGAAATGCTGATTTCACATCCATTTGATAAACCTTAAATTTCTTGTGTGTAGCATATGCAAGTAACATTCTAACTCCTTCCAATATAGCAATAGGTGCAAATGTTTCCCCATAATCAATGCCTTGTTCCTGTGCATATCCCTTGCATACCAATCTCACTTTATTTCTTGTCACTTCACCATTTTCATTCATTTTGTTTCTGAATATCCATTTAGTACCGATAACATTCTTATCTTTAGGTCGGGGTACTAAGGACCAAGTTTTGTTTTTCTCTATTTGTTCTATTTCCTCCTTCATTACATTAACCCATTCTTCATTTTCTAATGCAACTTTCACATTTTTTGGTTCAAATTCATAAACTAGACATGTACCTTGTCTTGTTTTGCTTCTTGTTTGCATTCCAGTTTGTCTGTTTCCAATAATTTGTGTCTCAGGATGATGTCTTCTGAAAAACTTAGCCAGTACTTGGTTTCTTCTTTCTTGTTCATCATGTTCATGTTGATTTTCTTGCTTGGGAGCACCATCTTGTTCATCAGTTTCCCTTTCCTGTTCCTCGAGGTTATTTTCCTGCTGACCGGTTATCACAGGTTGAGACTTCGGTAGATAGTCAAGAAGTTCAATGTAAGTGAATCTACCATAGTCTTTCAATTCCTTTCTTTCTTCTATGTTTATGTCATCATACTCATCAACATGAACATTAGTACTTTCAATCATCTTATTTGTAGCCTTATTCAGACATTTGTATGCTTTACTCTTAGTAGAATATCCTAAGAATATTCCTTCATCACCTTTAGAATTAAATTTCCCATTCCTCTCATCTTTGAGAATAAAACATTTGCTTCCAAAAATTTTGAAATAACTTACAGTAGGTTTGTGTCCAAACCATAGCTCATAAGGTGTCTGCTTGGTGTCCTTCTTCAGTTGTACTCGATTAAGCACATATATAGCTGTGTTGACAGCTTCCCTCCAATATGTCTGAGGAACATTCTTTTGTAGCATTAGTGTTCTAGCACAGTCAATGATTGACCTATTCCTTCTTTCAGCAATCCCATTCTGCTGAGGTGTTCTCAGTGTAAAGACCTGTCTCTTAATACCATTCTCATTATAGAAATTAGTAAATTCATCAAAGATAAATTCACCTCCTCCATCAGATCTTAAGAATTTGATTTATTTTCTAGTCTCTTTTTCTACCTTAGCCTTATACCATTTAAACAACTTAAAAGCTTCAGATTTCTCTTTCAGGAACATAACAGTCATCAGTCTAGTATAGTCATCAACAAAAAGAATAAAGTATCTATCACCATAATAGCTCTAAGTTCTCATAGGACCACATAGGTCGGTATGAACCAATTCAAGTATCTTCTTTGTTGAGTAGTCTTTGCTTTTAAAACTGGACTTAGTCATCTTACCTTTCTGACATTCATGAGACATAGCATGATTTGGTTTTGACAAGTTAGGCAATCCTCTAACTATTTTCTTTTTACTAATCTTGATCATGTTATCAAAATTCACATGACATAACCTCTTATGCCACAACCATGCATCTTCATCTTTCATTAATAAACAAGAAGACTGATCAATATCAAGATAAAATAGATTACCTCTGGATTGTGTACCGGTCCCAACAAGTCTTCCACCATCATCATAGATTCTTACCTTTCTGGCTCTCAAAAGAAAGTCCGTGTCCTGAGTTGTTTAGTTGTGCCACACTTATCAAATTGTAGTTCAGTCCATCTACCCAGTATATATTCTCACATTTTATTATGTCATTAATCATCAGTGAACCTTTACCTCTCACCATACAAGGTGCATCATTTCCCATTCTAACAGATCCACCATCATTTTCATCAATTAGATCAAATTTCTCTATATCACCAGTCATATGATGTGTGTATCCACTGTCTATGATCCATGTATCAGTTCTTCTTACTTTAGAGATCAGTACTGTCTCTTCATGTTTCTCTTCTTCTTCTAAATCATCCTTCATAGAAACAAATACTACTTCTACATCATCATCAATTTTAGATTCAAATTCTTCAGCTATGTAACATACCTTTTTCCCTTTTTCATAGCTATCTTGGTTGTCTCTATTATTGCTTCAGTAGCCTCTGTTGACTCTTCTCCCATAGCTTCCTTCGGATCGGTCTTTGGATCTATCATCATCTTTCTTATTTGGACATCTAGCAACGATGTGGCCAACTTCTTTACAATTAAAACATGCTAGAGGTAACTTGCCTCTATATCTTCCCTTACCTTTGGGCAATCTTCCGGCCATAAGAGCTTCAAGCTCATCAAGTTCATCATCAATATTACTGTCACTATCATTATTCTTATCATTCTTGCTACTAGACTTACCAATCTTCAAAGAGGACATGAAAGCAGATTCAACAGAAGGTAAAACACTATTGTCAAAGTTATTTAGTTCAAAGGTTGTAAGCTTACTGATAAGAGTGTCAAGGGTGAGGTTGGATGTAGCCCTTGTTTCATGAATTGCAGAGATCCTGATCGCATAAACTAGCAGCAAAGTTATGAGAATCTTGCTTATCACTGTTTCATCATCAATAACTCTGCTAGATGCTCTAATACCATGTACTACCTCTTTTAGTCTATTTGTGTATTGCACGATGTTCTCACCTTCTTTCATCTTCATATCATCAAATCAACCTCTTAGGCTTTCTGCTCTGGCTCTTTTGACATTCACATCTCCACTATATATTAGAGTCAGCTTGTCCCACATCTTCTTAGCAGTATCACATTCCTTGATGTCATTAAATTCGGCATCGGTACAAGCAACATCAAGTTCCATCATAATAATATTGTATTCATGCCTATCCTTCAGTTGATCAAGAGTCAGGGGACCTGGTGTCGGTTGAATGTAGCCATTCTCCATTAGTTCTTGTGCAGAATTCCCAATTCCAGATATGTGCAACTTCATCCGGCTTTGTCATATTGTGAAGTTATCTTTGTTCAGCTTTGGCACTTCCCTCTTATACATCTTGAGGCCTTTTTGCTGAAGTCCTTAAAACTCTGTTCTAAGCAACCACTACTCTGATACCAATTGTTAGAATAATTGAGAGGGGGGTGAATTAGTTATCCAGTGCCCCAATTCAAAATATATAATCCAAAACAATTCTACTACTTCTGCTACTCGGTAAACATATAATACTTTCACTATCTATGTATTTACCGATTGTCAGTCTAAACGTTGTAATAATTACTGATTCAATCTAACATGTAATATGAAAAATATGATAACAAAAAAATATCACAATCAACACATAACATAAGAGATTTAACATGGAAACCCTATGAAGAGAAAAACCACCTAGGACTGGCAACCCAAAATTGTTCACTCTTCTGAAGTGAGGTCAGTGAAGACCCAACCTTGTTAAAGGTTACAAACACACTGTTAGGTGTGACCTTGTTAGAGGATTTTAGACTAGAAGTTATCATCCAACCAACAGTCACTTTGGGGTTGACAGGATAACAATGTTCACTCTATGAATGAAATATCACAAGACTTTCATAGTCCACTCGATTAAGAGATTTGACTGTGTACAATGGTTAAATGTGTAACAGTAGATGATCTGCCTAAATACAACTTTAGTTTGTAGTTTACAAATCAATGCTCAGCTCATTCAAATATTTCTAACCAATATAACACTTCAGATTCAATACTATATCAACTTACTATCCATTGGTAATAACTCTCTGTAGCTTAGCAACTATTTTGCAGCTCGGTTCTTATTAACCAGTATGATTAGAATGCATGAAAAATTCTCCACATGATAATTTTGTAGTATCTTCTTCTTCCGGCATCTCTTTCATAATGAAACCAATGTCTCTTATATAGACGAGTAAATCATTTTCTTTTCCTCCATCAGATTTTGCCGCTTAATCATATTCAGAGATTTTGCCGCTTTAAGCTCCCTCGGCTGATGTGTCAGTAACACGTTTCAATCTGCTCCATTAGATCCTTTTTGATTTATGTTAGCCATCGATCTTCATAACAAACTTTATCTATTACCTCGATTTCATACACTTTACATCTCATCACTTTATCGGCTAAAATGATCATTTAATTCCTTTCTATTTTGCTCGGTTAACAAAGAAATGCGTCGGTGAACACAAGCTCGGTTAATACTGCACTCGATATACATTACACTTCGTCGATGTATACTGAAATGCTTTATTTACCGACAACACTGCTTTGTGTCTTTCAGCTCTATTCTTCATCATAGATGAATGCAACATAATAAAGTCAATTTCATCAAGTCATAGACTCATCAACAAGTTACTCAGTGTATTCCTTATCCTCATCTGTCATATACATCTTCCTCATGTAGATATTTATGTTCTTCATCTCTTTCACCTTCCTTTAGATGTGTCGGTATAGTAACTTACAAGATAAGTATTGTCAAGCTAGTTGACATCAATGACAACATAATACTGATTTAATCATCTTGCATATCTAATCATCAACTCCTCAGTAATCTCAAATTATAGATTCTTCATTTTGGTTCTAAATCATTTGTAGTTCATCATTAAGTACTTTGAGATGGATTAAGAAGAGATTCACTCTTACCATTAGATACTTCACCTTTCATATTACCTTCTGTGCGAAATGTGTCTCCTTGATCTGTGGCTTTAACAAATTTCACTTCTTTTGAATTACTACAACATCCTCTTTGACTGTTTCTTGCATTCTCATTTCTCCTTGTATGACTTCTAGGATTAGGGTTTCTCATGTTATTCATTCTGCAAAACCTTGTTGTATGACCAAATTTGTTGCATATTTGACAAACTATTCCTTTGTTTCCATATCTTGGTCCAGTCTGGTTGATTTGTGATCTGCAATTCTTGGTAATGTGTCCAATCTTATTGCATCTATAACATACTACTCCATTTCTTCTGTTCATATCTTCAGTAGGTCTCTTATCTACATGGTTAGTGTTGGTGTAATTAATTATTCCTAATTACACTTTACTTAATCTTACTTAGGATAATGCATTGCATAGTAAGTTGTGATTGAGACACCTAGGAGTTTGCACATCCATTAAGCACATGGTGTAGGAGAAATTCCACTTTTGGTGTGATAGTTGTCATCACATACCTCGTTGTGTGTGAGATCCACCTTTTGTGCTCTTATCACATTATCATCCTAATCCAATGCACATACTTTCTTGCATATTGGAGGATGATCCACATTTGGTGGACATGTGATTAGGTGATAGCTTATCTGCTCCTTATCATTCTCTCTTATTGCCTCTCCTATATAAGGAGGCCTATTATGTAATTCAATTAATCTATTGAGGAATTCATTGGATCTATTCAATCCATCCTTGCTTCATATTTTCTCTCTTGTGCTTTTCTTCAACCTCTTGATCTTGGTTCAGTATTTGCTATTTGCAAATTCTTACATGGTATAAGAGCCATTGGAGGGTTCTTGATCAGCCGATTTGGAGAGATCTTGCAAGTTTGAAGGTCCAAATCTCAGATCTGGCCACCAGCGTGCGATAGAGGCATCTTGGAGCAGATCTAACCTCACCATTGTGTCCGGGAGGCTGTTTCGGTTGAAATCGACTATAAACTCGCCCATATTCAGCGAAAGTCCAATTCGAGGCAAATTTTTTTTGCAAATACACCTCTACGGTACAATTTTGTAAAAAAAAAAAATTAAATTATTTTTTTTATTCTGATTTATTTTCAGAATTTTTTTCAGTCTGTAATTTTCAGAAAAAATATTTTATGGGCTGGTATAGCCCTGTTTTTTAATTTTATAAATTAAAAAATAAAATAAAAATTTTAAAAGGGGCTTGGCGCCATCGGTGCGGCCACCAGCAGCAGCACCGCGCCACCACCGGCAACCGCAGGACCACCGGCAGCCACTACAAGCTCCACCGGCCTCCGCAGCTCCGCGGCCACCGCCGCTGCGACCCCTCCGCGGCGTCCTCCGCTGCGACCCCCGGAGCTCACCGCCGCCGCTCCGACGCCCCGACGCGCCACTCCCCGGCCCCCAGCGGTCCCGTCGCTCCTCCTCTCGGCCCTGCTCACGGGCTTCCTCAGCGCCGCCACCTCGGCTCCGCCCAGATCCACCACCGCAGAGCCCCCCACCTGCCACGTCAGACTCCGCCACGTGGCCCTGCCACCTCACATTGCACAGTCGACAGTCCGTACAGTACGGATAGACACGCCAGCCGCCACGTCAGCACAAGGGCTCGACTTTTTTTGCTGACGTCACTTTTTATGAGCTAAAATTTGACGGCCGTTTAGCCGTCGCAGCAGAGTAGAATTGATTTTTTTTACGGCCGTATGACCGTCAAATTTAACCTCGGAGATTGCTGACGTCATCAGGGTTTGAAAATTCTTTGCCCTCACCATTTGCATTTTGGTTTTTGCAGTCCAACTTTGAGAGGCCATAACTTGGTCATCCGGGCTCCAAATCGGGTGTAATTTTTTTTGAAATTGGGTAGAATTTCCTGTACTTTCCAGTGGTGGTATTATTTTTTCAATTTGGCAGTCAGATTTGTCAGAAATTGCAGTTATTGGTGATTGTTCCTGTCTGTTCCTGATTTCTGCAACTTCCAGGGCTTCGTTTGGGCACATACGGTAACATTTTGAGGTGAATTTTTTTTTGAAAGTGCATAATTTTTCATCTACTTTCTAGATCTATAATCAGATTTCAGTGATTTTGAGTAGACATATCACTTTCAGCAATAGGCTATTTTGGGGCTACATTTGCACTTGGTTAATCCTTGGATTTCAGTTTTCTGATTTGCATCAGTTATTTGAAGAAGTTATCAGTAGTTATCAGTCAGTATTTGGTGATAATATGGACAATTCAAAGGTTAAAATCCTCACTCCATATAACTACCATGAATGGAAAGATTCTTTAAGTAATCATTTGTTGAGTCTTGGATTGCTTAGAATGACTCTTGGGCAGGATCAAGAACCTCAAACAGGTGCTGTAGAAAAGAGAAAATGGTTTGATAGAAGAGATAAAGCACTTGGTGCTCTTAGATCATCCATCTCTCATGACTTGCACTATCATATTGCTTCTTGCACACATCCTCATGATGCTTGGATCACATTGGAAGGACTCTTTGGTAAACCTGATAGAATGAGAAAATTCAGATTAGAGAATGATCTCATAGGTCTTAATCCTAGGGATTTTGACAATATTCAAGATTTCTTCTCTAAGTTCAATACTATTAGATCTGAGCTTTCTTCATGTGGCATTGTTAAAGGGGATGAACAATTGATCTTTTCTATTCTTTCCAAGCTTGGTCCTGAATATTCTATCTTTGTTTCTACATTCTATGCTACTATGGATGTTCTTGGTAGTGCATACAAATTGCCCTCTCTTGATGAATTTGCAGCGCAGCTCACAAGGGAACAAGCAAAGTTGGCACACATGGGTCAGTTGAAGCCTTCCACACATCAAGCATTGGTTGCAAGTGAGTCTACATCAAAGGCTTCTAATGGAAAAGGAAAGAAACACAATAAGGATCCTAAGCCTCATGACAAAGGTAATGAATCTTCTTCACCAAAAAGTACTGAATCCAAGTCCTCTTCAAGAGAAGAATCATCTAGAAGAAAGAGAGATAAATGTGCATATTGTCAAAAGTTAGGACATGATGAGCATAAGTGTTTTCAAAAGAAGATTGATGAGCTAACTCACATTATTCAGAAACACAACATTAAGTTGCCCTCATCAGTGTCTACTCCTTCTTCTACACATTTGGCAGCTTCTACATCTCCATCATCATCCAAAGATAAAGGTAAAGGACAAGCACTCATGGCTTCCACACATCCTGAGCAAGGTAAATGGCTTCTTGATTCAGGTGCATCACATCATATGGCATCTTCTATGGATATGTTTTCTTCTTTTGAGCCTTGTAATTCTCCTAATATTTTGATGGGTAACAACACATTCATGAGAGTTTGTGGAAAAGGTTCTATTCCTATGGGAGAAGGGACATTTAATTATGTTCTTTGTGTACCATCCTTGACCACTAATCTTCTTTCAATTTACCAAATCACACATGGGGCACAAGGTAAAATTGTTGAGTTCACTCCTGATTATGTCTACATTAGGGACATGGAGACTAGAGATGTCATAGCTATGGGAGTTGTTGATCATACATCACGCTTGTATTCTTTTTCCACTTTTGTTGATAATGATGATGATATTCATGATGTACCCATCCCTTTGCCAAGGGATAATGATGATTATGAGGAGAATTTTGGGCACTTGAATCATTTTGTTGTTGATACAAGTGTTGATCTTCCTACTCCTCCACCTCCTGCTTCTTCAGACATGGGCTCTACTATTCAGCAGGATATTCATTGTGTTTCAGATCTTGCAGAATGTGATGACTACTTCGATGCATCTTCAACACTGGTTGGTTCTCACGATGCAGATTTGGAAGACATACTTGAGGGGGTTTCTCTTTCCTTTGATGACAGTTTCATCATAGATGGGGATACTTCTTCACCTACTTTGGAGATTGATGTACTTGATTCTTCTCCTTCTTCACTTGATTTGTCACATGAAGTGATAGATTCTTTGAGCTTGGAGATTCCTACTTAGTCTTTAGAGATTCATGCATGGAGACCTTCCTCTTCTTCCTCCTTCCATTCCCACAAGGATTGGCTTCTTCAATTGATGTATCTATTTCTTCCTAAGGGGAGACATGTTTCTTGTAAGCATTGGTTGATCTTTTGTTTGCAGGTACTCTTCATCAACATGGGAGCTTCTACATTATGGGGGGGATATCATGTCTCCATCTATCCTTCTTATGGGGGGATTCTTCTTTGTATATACATGATGTATGTAGTTCTTGGGGGGTCTTGAGCACTCCATCCATTCATGCATCTTGTTTTCTTCTCTCTTTTTGGGGGAGGGTTTTTCCCATGAGGTTTTCCCTCTTTCTCCACTTTATGAGAGTTATGCATTTCATGTATCTTGTACATGGGTACCTAACATGGCCTAGTAGCCAGGACCCATCTTGCATTGTGAGTTTAAGTGCATTCCCCTAAGTTGCACTTAAGGGGGGGTGTTGGTGTAATTAATTATTCCTAATTACACTTTACTTAATCTTACTTAAGATAATGCATTGCATAGTAAGTTGTGATTGAGACACCTAGGAGTTTGCACATCCATTAAGCACATGGTGTAGGAGAAATTCCACTTTTGGTGTGATAGTTGTCATCACATACCTCGTTGTGTGTGAGATCCACCTTTTGTGCTCTTATCACATTATCATCCTAATCCAATGCACATACTTTCTTGCATATTGGAGGATGATCCACATTTGGTGGACATGTGATTAGGTGATAGCTTATCTGCTCCTTATCATTCTCTCTTATTGCCTCTCCTATATAAGGAGGCCTATTATGTAATTCAATTAATCTATTGAGGAATTCATTGGATCTATTCAATCCATCCTTGCTTCATATTTTCTCTCTTGTGCTTTTCTTCAACCTCTTGATCTTGGTTCAGTATTTGCTATTTGCAAATTCTTACAGTTAGCATCTCTAAACATTCAACTATTAATATTTTCATTAGATCTAAGCTTCTTACATTCAATAGCTCTATGTCCAAAACCATGACAATTATAACAATAACCATTAAGAGGTTTGAATTGCTTACCTGTATAGTCTTTCTTCATATGACCAAAAGTATTACATGCATAACATCTACCTTTAAATTCTCTCTGCGTACCTTTAGGTGATTCTTCTTATTTAGGTGGTTCTTCTTCTTTAGGTATATCCTCAGATTTGTCAGCTTCATTAGATTTCTTTTCATCTATGTTTTCAAAAACTTTCAGATCTAGTTCCTTGCTTTCTTCACTTACCTTAGATGAGTTAAGTCCAAGACCAATTTTATCATAGAATGACTTTTGATAAGACATTTGTTCATCAATATTCTCAATAGTGGAATATAGTCTCTCATGTTATTTCTTAGACTGAGTCAGTTCACCTTTCATAATTGTATTGTACTTTTCAAGTTCAACATACTACAATTTTGTTTTCTCAAGTTTAGATGTCACTTTACAAAGTTTAGATTTTAGATCTTCATTCTCAGATTTCAGATTTGCTTCATTCTTGCTATTTCCATCTTTCAAACTCAAGTTCAGATTCACTATCTTTAATTCATGTTTAAGGATCTCATTTTCTTTTTCCAGATTTTTATCACAATCTTCAATTTGAATTGTAGATTCCTTCTCTGATTTCAGTTCTTCCAACTTATTTTTCAGCTTTTCAATGAGGTTCTTTTTCCTTTCAGAGTATCTCTTTCTTCATTAAGTATATCAATCTATTCAAGAGCTTCTTCAAGATTCTTCTGTAACTGATCCATATCCATAGAGATCTTACTCAAGCTGCTAGGCTTTCTCTGAATGATTCTTTTCCAAGTAACTAAGTTCTGATACCAATTGTTAGAAATAGGGAATACTGAGAGAGGGGGGGGGGGTGAATCAGTATTCTACAAACTTTTACTTTTTCCTAATTATGGATATAAAAGATTAACTTGATGCTTGAAAAATAAAGTAAACTAAATAGCATGCATAACAATAAAGCAAATGAACTCATAACACATTATTTGTTCTCGAGGAAACCCTAACCAAGGGGAAACCCCGGTGGGGATGATACCCACAATGATCCACTAATCAAAAGTATCATGTTAAGGATGTTGAACCTGTTAGGAGCCTGTTACATACATATAGTGTCTCAGTCCTGATTAAGGGACTCTAGGCCTTGTTAGAAGCCTCAACCCTGCTAAGAGTTGGTAGTACAAATTGAAATGATTACAAGATGAGCCCACTTCCCAAACATGTAATGTACAATGATTTCTGATTACAAAAAGGGCAAGGTATATAACCTTTTACTCCTTCACTTGCATATACAAAGTCTACTTTCTTGACTTTCACAATGTACAACTTCACAATAATATCTTTCACATACATATGTTCTACTTCTTATCTTCGCATTACATATGTCTTACATTTATACAAGTTATTAGGACTAATAAATTTTACAGTCGGCTTTACAAAACATAAAGCACTTCACAAAAATACATATTAACTTGTTCTACCCAAGGGTTAACATCTAGGATGTCATCCCTTTATATGATTAAGTTATTATTTTGATAAACAAAATAATCCCTTAACTATTTACTAATTCTGTCTTCTTTCTTTATCCTGTCGGCTTCAACTCTGTCTCTGGTAATCATGCAATAACTTCTTCCATAAATACCATACAGACTTGCGCTCTTAGGTGAGTCTTCAATATACATCATAGTATCCATGTTCAAGTGCGCAAGCACTAAACTTACTTCTATCGACATCACCAATCAAAACTGTATCTGGTTAGACTGGGAAAATGCTGCTTACACTTAGACAATTTTGTTCTGCGTTCTGTCACAACTGCTCTCTGTCATATGTGGTCTTCATATAGATCATATGTTGCCATAATGACAACATATATATATCTAACTCTGCCAAATTTCCAACAGAGTGTTGGCATAATGGGCAGTGCTCCCCTCAAGATTCATGACATGGCTTAACCACGTCTTATGTCTTCTATAAGTCTAGTGGTTGTATCAGACATTGACATATCAATATTTTTGTGTAACATAAACCACTACTTGTAACAAATATAAGATGATGAGCTATATTTTATTGACCCTTTTTTATTATGAAAAGATACAATTACTTCCACTACCACCCATAGATTGGATAATTCTAGAATTGAAAAGTTTAGATGAAAGAACCACTTTTTTTTTTCTAAGAACCAAGGAGTGGGTGAAGATTAAGGTGCTTGAAGCTACAACCACTCAGCCTTCAGGGAAAGGGGGTACTTCCACAAAGAAAAATGATACTCATGGAGCCTATTCCTCTTCCAATCCACAAAATATTATTTTTGAAAAAAATTCCCAACAAGTGGCATTGGGAAACAATGGTGATGATGAAGACCTTGATACGATGTAGAATCTCACCAAAGCATGTGAAGGAGACTTTATAATAAAGAAAAAGAGGTCCAGGACCAAGAGTAGAGTGACAAATGCAATTTGGGAAGATGAAGGAGTAGATGAGAGGGTAGAAATACATGAACCTACCACCAATAAAGGGAAGAAAGTTCATATCTCTTACCTTATATTATCATGACATATCCTCCTCGTGATCACTTGATGGACTTTTAAGTGCCAACAGTAGACATATCTCAAGATGAAGATCACATACCAACTATTCCCAATCTGGAAATGTCCTTGAACCTATCATTCATTAACATATATGAACCCATACAAGATCCTTCATCATCATGGTTATAGGACATATCACAAAGGAAAAGAGGGAAATTCAAGTGGTAGCTCCTAGTCTAGATACAGTTGCAAAACTCCTTCAAAAATCAGCCAAGGAAAAGAAAACCAAAATAATGTCAAGGTTTGCAGTTGATCCATCTTTAGGGAATCTATGTGTTGAGGTTGCTAAGCCTATTACATAAAAGAATATTGAGGAATCTTGTGAAGGTGACTTCAACATCAACAAAGAAGATCTTGGTCTGCCATCAATTGAAGGAGATGTTTACAATTTTGAGGTATTTGCAACCCAATTGGTATAAAGAACCATGAAGGACAAAAAATACGAATATTAGCTCAAAAAATAAGGTCCAAACCTTGGTCTCGTATATTAAGTCTATTGATGATCCTTCTGATGTACCCTCAACAATAACTTCTACATCAACTCTCATAGGTTTCAAAGGTGTAATTAAAGAGAAGGTTTTTGAAGATATACATAAGTGTCACTCATATAGTAAAATGATTAAAGGATGGATTAGTCAAATGAAGAATGAAGCTTTGGATTTTGTGATCAAAGTGAGGGATATCTATGAGAAGGTTAACTCACAGGGACAAGAAATAGAAAAGGAGTTGGAAATGACCAAAGAGAAAGAGCTATCTTGGTAGGGCATAAAAGGAGAACCCCAAGAGATGTAAAAAATTTCAAAACACTTTTATTACTGAAAAAATATTCTCTAGTCTAGAAGAAAACCAATCCGATGTATGGTGCAAAAGTATAAACTGGAAGTTGATGAATATTGGTCAATGTTTAGTTGAATATGAGAAGCCATTGACATCTTGTGAATAGGTAAAAATGAAGATATTGGAAGAGGTTGTTACAATCATTGCAAGTACATCAATAGTAAAGGATTTTTAACAGGTTGATCCCCAAAGTCTCTTAAGTATGTTCACTGATAGAATCAACTTATAGATAGAAAAAAAGTGTTTGATGTAGACGTAATGAAGATATTGAGTGTCATTTCAGTTGCTTTGGATGCCTGCAACATACTAGCTTACCACTAGGATTTGAAGGAGATACAAGACAAACAAATCACTTCAAAATTGAAAATGGATAATGTGTTCATTCTTGGCTATGAACCCATGGAAAATATTATCAATTTATATAGATTTTTCAAGATTAGATCTTCGAGCTTGTAGAGACAAGCTGTGACTCAAACACTTTTTAAGTGCAATGTTGTAGCATAATATCTATCTTCCTCATTGTACATTCTCTTTAGTTTAGTTTTAGATAATTAATAAATTTTAGTTATTTTGTCAAAGTTAGATAATTGACTCTGTTCATGCATAAATTGTTGAGTTCTTAACTATTAGGATTAGAAGATATAAATCTAATAGTTACATGAAAATATAAGCAATAATGCAAATGAATAAAAATGACACATAAGTAGAACAATAAGACACAAAGATTTAACGTGGTTCGTCCAATCTTGGGCTACGTCTACCAAAGAGAGAGTCCAATCTTATTATCTAGTAATTTCAAGCTATTACAATCTGCAATCGCTTGTAACTCAATACCGCTGCAAGAAGCTATGAAATTATCATCTTGAAACCCTAACCCTAAGCCATTTAACAAGACTTATGTCAATTAACAAGTTAACCCTAAAAAATACTTGATGAGTCAACCTAAGGTAATTCTTGACGAGTTAACCCCCCATTTTATTTTATTTTTTTTTTTTTTTTTTTGGGGGGGGGGGGGGGGGGGGGTGTCGATACATGGTGAGTGTACAATACTTGCTTGATCAGTCACCACAAACCAACATTAACCATATTCAAAATGCGTGAATATACGTTAGTTATTAACTTGATAATTTAGGTAGTAACAAGGAGATGTGCCTATATAAAGGAGTTTTAGAGAATGTAAAAGGACTTTTTAGTTTTTTGTGATTTGGAAGATATCATTGATTTGGAGCGGTATAACTTCATCAAGTGAATACAAGGAAATTTTGGAAGTATTTCACATTGTTATGTGTTCATAGTGATATTTTGAGTTCATAGTACGTGAATATAAGAATATTTTGTTGTTTTCATCTCATAAAGGAAATGGCCATTAGTGGATAAGTTTGTTGCAATATACCCTTCTCTGGTATTTGTGAAGTGTGTATGATTGATTTTAAAATTGGATTTCAGTCATTGAGAGCACTTATGTGTAGCATTTGGAATTCAATGATGAACTAAATAAAATTGAATCTTTTTAATAAAATCTTGGTAGCTTTGAGTATATTTGTTATCAAGAATCTCAAATAAGAGGATATGTCTCTTTTCTTTGTAATTTTAATTCCAAAAACCTGTATAATGAGATCATATGAGGGAGCTTCCCCTCTCAAACGTAGAGGAAGATCACATTGTTGAAGTGATCTATCCAATTGTTGTAAGCAAATTCTCACTCTCCCATTGGGCACGTTGTCAATAAATTTAAAGTGACAAATTTGTTAACCAAAAAATTAATAACCTTATAAAACCCAAATAGATAAAATTGATTCTAAACTACAGAGATAATGTTAAAAATTTATTGCATTATTTTTGGAAAGTTATAACATATCCACCATGTCACTTCTAACAAAATACTAAACAAATAAAAACAAAGTTAGTTTTTATATTAAGAAAAATATATTTCACAAAAAACAAAATCTATAGCGTTCTTTAAATGTGTTATGCTAAATGCAATGATAAAAGGAATTGTAAATTTGAGGTTTTAATCTGAGATGTGTATAATTATTTTAAAATCATGTTTCAATTAAGGTGTCAATGCACCAAATGTAGTGATGTGACAACTTCGTGTTGCCAGTTTAGTAGGCATGAGATAAAATTATTATTATTTAAAAATTATGAAAGATATCTCTTTGTGCGAAAGGGCTTTTACATTATTGCGATCAAAGTAATTAACAAGTGCCATGTAGTGGCAAGTACTTTCCATTGTAGTTTTATAGTGCAAGTATTTGATAGTAACTAACATTGTAATATTTTATAATTGTTTAACTAGGTTATTGCAAGAATGTTCGAGATTGTACTTTGTCAGAAATTAAAAATAGTCCAATGATGCAAAATATATTTTCATAAGAAAACTTGCTTAGACATTATTTACATTATAATAGGATTATAACTTTTTTTTTGTCCAATGACATTGTAAACTTCGAATACAAGCAAATATCTAATGTAAGAGCTTTGACATTATTTAGTTAAATGTAGTTTTACTATATTTATAAGACAATCCCCTTTCGTCTTAAAATAACTCCAAAAGAATATGTGTATAAGTTGTAAATTGGTTTGAATTGGTTTACCTAAGATGGGTGTTGAGGACACATCAATAAGGTCTATTTGGTGTAGTAGATTGATTTGAAGGGGCCTACATGTAATGGTATTTTTATGATTGATTTCAAAGGGGTTGTGTTTGACATGAGTGGTTGATTAATTATGCTCAAATTTAAGAACCAAATGAAATTTATTGTTAAGAGTCAAAATTTAATTTCAAATATTCAAGGGGTTATGGTGTAATAAAATAATTTGTGTTTCGTGTACAATAATCAACCAAATTGAAAATAATTAAAGTGGTGGGAATAAATAAAGGTGAACAAGAATGAACACATAATGGGCTGATTGAAAACTGTATCTTTCCATTACAAAAACCATATACAATGTTTTTGAAACAGGGAAAAAACCTCAAATCTATGCTAACTGAAAACTTGAAAAGAAGAGAAAACATTAGAGAGTAGCAAATTTCCAGCTTTTTGTAGTGACAAAGATATGTATTTCTTAGGAAACTAGGAAATCCATATACTATATATGATGAAATCACATATTTTAAATTTTTTTGACCAAAGTATTTGTAATGTCCCTAATTTTAATAAAGTATTTTAATTAGGTTGATTAATTAAGTGGTACTAAAACTTAAATAATATCATAATGACTTAATTAGTCAAGTAATTAATTATTAAATAAATGGGTCAAAACAATAAATTAAGTTATTTAGGCCCATTGTAACTTTCTAGAAACTTCTTGGAGGCCTTTATAAGGCATTGGCTGACATAGTAGGTAATCATCGTAGAGTTATCTTTTCTTGTGTATTGGCGATTCTAGTTGGAATTGAGTTCTTGTTTGCAGTTTTAGAGGTGCAAGACCTTTCCTATTATGTATTTGTAGTTTCAATGGGACTCATTCCTCACCCTAGTCTACCATTGGAGATATTTCTTTATATATTTCACTTTGTACTTCATTGTTGGATTTATCTCTACCTTGTGGAAATCTATATATTTATTAACGATGATTAATTCCTTTCTCTATGTGGATATAATAATTACAACAACATAATATTATTAAAATATTTTATTGATTTGGTGACCAATAACCTTAACTAATAGCTGACTGGGCTGACAGATGAATTTGTGAACTACTTACTTGGGTGTATGGTATGAGAATTGTCTAGACCGTATGGGTATGGATAGTGAAAGATTACCGCACAATGGGAACCATACACGTGGGACCATACATGAATGCAATTGGCTAGACCAGAAAATAGAAATAACATCACCATACAGGTGAGATATGAGGGCCACACAACTAACATCATACAATTTGTCTACTATCTTATGGTTGTGAAGGAATTCTTGTATAGGAGGATTGTGTAGGGGAAGGCCATGTGGGGAGTATTCCCTTCGATACATCTTAGTGGTATTAGAGATGGTGATCTTGCCAGCCTATTGGGAGAATCATGACACCTAATGATAGATTGGGAAATGCAAATCTGGATATGACAATCGTGTTGAGGGAGTTGATAAGAAGTCAACAAAAACTTAGTAAGACTCTTGCAAGAGAGTACCAATAGATGGAGGAGATTCTCAATCACTTGACGGAAGTAAAGGTGAATGGAGACTCACAATGCTTCAACACAAGGCTGATGATGCCAACCTTCCTTCCCAAGATCAAGGAACAAGAAATACAAACACACCTTTTGGTTGATTCACTAAAGAAATTCAAGAAGGATTGGGTTGATTATGGATGGAAGATGGTCATATCTCTCAAAGACTACATAGACCTATGAATGAAGTATCCATCCTTAAGGGTAATATATTCTACAACAATAATATAAAGAAAGAGATTGATAATGGGCTACACAACACCTTAAATTCTAAAGAGGATAAAGACATGATCATAGATCTACTTCAACAAAAAGAGGTTATGTAGAAACAAGAATCAATAATAGTCCTTACAAGCAGAGATCATCCAAATCTTCAAGATAGTCACACGAATTTTGTCAAGCCAAAATTGGTAAATCAACTTTATGGAGATAAAAAATATACCTATGATCTTTTGAGTGAGCAAGCTCTATCATTGGTTGAAGAAAAGAACACATTGGGGATGCAAATTAGGAATATTGTGGTATTATATGAGTCTCATCATTAGGGACAAATACTTATTGAAGATGACAAAGACACTTCAAGGGATCATGAATATTTTCTTGGCAACTATGGGCAGGGTGTTGTTTATATCAGAGTAGAGAAACAAAATCTTATTGGATATTTGAACAACATTGGATCTAGAAGGTCTAAGGAGGGTGCACACATGATCATGATGTGGGATGGAGATTTTAGAAAATATGGCTATCAAAATATGTGCATGGTTTGGGATCCTAGAGCTTTGTAGTTGACAAACGATTTGATGATAAATTACTTGAGGGAAAGCAATTTATGGGCGGCGAGGACTATAATGTCCCTAATTTTAATAAATTATTCTAATTAGGTTAATAAATTAAGTGGTCCTCAAAATTAAATAATATCATAAGGACTTAATTAATTAATTAATTATTAAATAAATGGTCCAAAATAATAAATAAAGTAATGTCACCCCATTGTAACTTATCAGAAACTTCTTGGAGGTCTTTATAAGGTGTTGTTTGGCATAGTACATAATCATCGTAGAGTTATCTTTTCTTGTGTGTTGGTGATTCCAATTGGAATTGAGTTCTTGTTTGTAGTTTCAGAGGTGCAAGAACCTCGATATTCTATATTTGCAATTTTGGTGGGACTCATTTCCCCCTAGTCTACTATTGGAGTATTGCTTCAGATATTTCACTTTGCACTTCATTGTTGGATTTATCTCTACCATGTGGAAATCCAGTTATTTATTGTTGACGATTCATTCTTTTCTCCGTGTGGATACTATTATTACAAAAACATAATATTATTAAAATATTGTATTGATTCGGTGATCAATATCCTTAACTAATAGCCGACTGGGATGACAAATGGATTCATGAGCTACTTGCTTGACCGTATGAGTATGAATAGTGAAATATTATCGTATGGTGGGAACCATACATGTAGGACCGTATGCAAATGCAATTGGTTTGACTGGACAATAAAAATAACATCATTATACGTTCATTAACATTACTGTATAGGTGAGAGGTGAGGGCCACACAACTAACACCGTACGATTTGGCTACTATCGTATGGGTATGAAGGAATTATTGTACGAGAAGAGTGTGTAGGGGAAGATTGTATGTGGAGTATTTCCTTCAGTACAACACAATATTTAAGCCATAAGAGACATAGATTGAGAAAACTGGTGAAAACCCAACAAAGACTGTAGACCAGGGCCATGATTACTGAAACTATAGCAGAAGTAGAAGAAGATAAGCAAATTAGGGATAGTAGAAACCCTTACATTTTCTCTTTGTTGTAGAGATTTCTCCAATGACCTACTCCAATAATAACCATGTCAAAGGAGCCTGTAGTAGATAATACTTGGAAAAATACAATAGATAATCGATAATGGTGATGGGAAAAATGGAAACACAAAATAGAGCATCTCTGCCAGGACATAGAAAAAATACAAGATGAAATAACTAGGCATGATAATAGTAATTGCTTTGATGGAAAAATCATTTAAGATAGAAAATTGATCATACACATCGCTTTATAAAAATTATTTAAAACAGAAAATTTAGAAAAAGTTAGTAAAATTTATTGTTAAAATTGTAAAAAGAAAATTTGGAAAATTGCACAAGATTTGTTGACGTTGTAGTTTTGAAAAAAGTGGTCGTATAACACCAAAACAAATTTTCAACGAAACATATTTGAGATAAATAATTTGTATAATATATTAAATCAATAAATAAATATCTTAACTTTAGAGAAATTCAAATTACAAAAAAATAGTTAGTTTTCATTGGTGCAAAATACTTCATTAATTACATGCTTTTTAATTAAAGTTTAACTTGTATTGTTTAGGCATTAGTATTGACTTTAAATGGATAGAGTGTCATTTTAGTCGTGAATCTAAAAAATAAAAAATAATCTAAACATATAAGCTACATTTCTATCTTATTTTTCTTTTAACATGCAAATCAATTCAAATTCTGAAAATTATTTTTTAAGTTTTTAAATAAATTAAAAAATGTTTTATAATAAATTCAAAACTAAAATCTAGATGTATAGAACTTTCTATAATTATTCTAATATATAAGCAACATTTCTATTGTACTTTCCTTTTTTGCTTGCAAATTATTTTATAATCTAAAATTTAAATAAATACATTTTTAATTTTTTAAAATGAAATAAATGTAAAACTAAAATATTGATAAAAATGAAACATTTTAATAATTTTCTAGATATATACACAAAAACTCCATCCTATTTTCAATTATTATATTAATAATAATTAATTTAATACTAGGCAATGGGCTTTGGTACTAACGAACGACCTTGGGCAAACAATTTTTTTATAAATTTACAACAGGTAGAACATAGAGGCAGGGGAACTAATAGGCGCAAGTATTGGGCTAGGAGTTATGATTAGTAGAATCATTAGGCTCCATGACAATGGCATTGTTTTGGTTATGGTCCACATGTAAAACAATGGGAAAGACAAATTTGCCTAATTATAGGTTCAACAGATCTAACTCGAAACCCTTATACTCATATCCACAATATTTGAACAAGGATAAACAAGAAGTCTTTGACATTTTCTTTGAAGATAGACAACCTAAAACACATTCTGGGTTTATGGATCACTTATATTCCAATGCCGCCAAAGATCTCAAATCATATGGGAATGTTGATCTTTCACATGGTAGACATTGGTTCAAAAAGTAGGGAAAAAAGTGCACGAGGGTTCATTAAGGGACAATCCCTAGGATTCAAAACATGGAGTCAAGTCACTTTGGAACTGGGTTTGCATGACTCATATGGTAGGAGTAGGGGAGCGAATGAGAATGAGCACACAAATGGGTCTTCAAAAAGAGATGAGGCTAGGGCTTTCACATTTGACTCTTCCAAATCCTTAGGAGAGACTCATGTAGAACTTAATGCTCACCACAAAGGGGCAATGAAAGAGCCCATATTAAATAGGGCTCCCTTTAATACAAAGAATACCAAAGATATACCATTGGATAAGGAACAACAAATCCTTCACATGGAATTGGTTGATAGGAAAAGGAAAACCAAGAAGAAGAGCTCAAATGCAAAAAAGAAGGTGAAGCAATTATATAGAGGGAAGAAGATTAAATCTACTCTTCAATGGAGATGCAAGGAGAATAGGAAGGATAATGTGAAACAAAAGGACATCCACAATGAAAAAAATCTCGGTCTTGATAGGTAAGGAACCATATTAATAACATTCTCCTAGGATTAGATACAACCAAAAATTCATGACCTCAGGAAGCGGGTCATTCTTTGTAAGTTCTGGAATCTCACTATGGACATAGTTTCTCTAAATAATGTTTTATTTGAAGAAAGGCTAGGGGTTTTGCAATTTTTTTCATAGATTAGTCTGAAAGAGTCTTTTTGGTACTCTTTAATTGTAGTTTAAAGAGATATAATGTTTATAAAATCAAGTCCTGGGTTTTGGAAGGATTGGGTTTATGCATGTAGTCTCGGGCCCCGAATTTTAAAGTATATTAGTTTCAAACCAAATATGCCCCTTTCTAGATTTAGCTTAGATCCCTTGCACTAGAATATCGAGAAATGAACCTAATAGAAATAATGGCAAATCAATTAGGGATATTCTTAAAACATGATCCTTATTTCATTAAAGATCCTTATAAACTATTCAAAGTTTGTATAATCCTTGATACTTCCAAAAAGATTCTGACCTGTATGTTTTCAAATTCTAAATTTGGAAAATGGGAACTATATATGATGAAAACCTACATGTTGTGAGAAAGCTCAAACATGAAAACATTAACAATAAACAAGATATTCAAATATTAATCTAACATTTTATAAACTTGCAAGAACCAAAAAAAGGCTTCCACCACAACCTCCGATGAGCAAGAAGCAAGTGCACCCAAGACTTGCTTGATTTAAGCTCTTATAAAGTGTTGTGGGTGTGCTCTCCCAACATAAATATGAATCCCACTATGAATGCAAGGTAAAATAAAGATTGAACTACTCAAGGAGGAGCTATGAGAGCAACCCTCAAGTATTCAATGCAAGAAGCCAAAGAAGATCAAGGAGGAGCTATGAAAGCAATCCTCAAGCTTAATGGCATGCAACTAACAAGTAAGACGAAGCTAAAACATGAAGTAAACTAAATCTACTTTGAAAATTTAACAGCTACCAAATTGTTAGTGAAAAACTCTAAATGCAAAAGCAAACTAGCATTATAATTCTACATGCAAATGATGGATGATTTGCTTGAGGCAAGGGTCCTATTTATAAGATTTTGGAGGGTTGGGGTGAGGTGACATCTATGTGGAATCCACATAGGTGCCACCAAGGAGACACATAAGTCATTCAAAGTCCAAGACTTACTCACACATGTGTGAGCAACTTGGGATGTGAGAGGTAAATGTGTATTCCAAGTACATGTGTGAGTGTGTGTAAGAGATGTGTAAGAAAAAAGTCCATTTTCATGTTTTGGGTAAGTGTAAGAAGAGTCATAAAAAATTGTAAGAAGCCTTGTTTAGGCAATTTTTAGTAATTTTTGAAAAGACAATTTTTAGAAATTTGCTCACACAAATAATTAGGACTAATGGGTGTAGGAATCCAAAAATTAGCTTAATTAACCTTAGTTAATTAGTAAGTATACCTACTAGATAGACAGTGATGTGTGTAGGATAACATCTAGGTTAGATTTAAGATTAAATTAAATTAAATTAAATTTAACCATGACATAGTAGAAATAAAGCATGTGAGGGAATAAATAAATTAAAAATTTATTTAAAAGGGAACATGGAGGAATATGTATTAAATTAAATCTAATACATTAGGGGAGCAATATTTAAATTTAATTTAAATGCTATAGTTAGAGAATTTATTTAATTAAATAAATAGATAAATTTAACAAATATGATTAATTAAAAAAATAATTATAATGTTATTTAGGGTCTTTAATTAAATTAAATTTAATTAATGTTAAATGGATGAATTTAGGTGTCTACATTTTGCCCCTCTTTGATGCAGTGTCAAAAATAACATTGTGTCAAATAAAAGAAAACATAGATGCCCAAGAGGAAAAACGAGACCTAAAAGGTGCACATAGGAAAAGTCAGTAGGAGGATGTGCCCCCTCGGGAAAATAGGCCAAAATAATAAATATTGGCCAATTTTTGTGAAAAAAAGAGGGGAAAAGACTTTGCATGACTGGGAAAGGGGAGGGGCTATCGACGGGCAATGTACAAGAGTGATCCGATGAGTTCAAAAACCCACCTTCGTTGGTTTAATTTCTAAATGTTTGCACATTAAAAACAAAATTAGTTGACTTTATTTGGTTGTGCCAGGGGGATTAAATAGTCAGAGAAAAGTGAGAGGGGGGATGTGACAGAAGGTCTGTCCCCTAATGGGAAGCTATGGATGGGCGTCTCCACTTGTCTAAGGGAGGCGCCCAAGGGTAGCAAAGTCACCCTTTGATAGACAGGCATATCCACTTGGTGAAGAGGGGCAAAGATGCCTATCGATGGGCAGAGCCATCCATCAATGGGTAGATTTTCTTGTTTAGGGGTGGAGCCAACCATCTCTAGATGGGCGTCTCCACCTAGGCGGAGCCACCCATCCCCAGACGAGTGTCTCTACCTAGGTGGAGCCACTTGTCCAGGGGCAGAGCCGCCCATCCCCAAATGAGCATCTTTGCCAGGGAGGAGCCACCTATCTAGGGGCAGAGTTGCCCATCCGTAGACAGGCAACTCCACCCAAGCAGAGTTCCTGTTTGGGGGCAGACCCACCCATCCCCAGATGGGCATCTATGCCAGGGCAGAGCCGCGTGGAGAGAGAGAGAGAGAGAGAGAGAGAGAGAGAGAGAGAGAGAGAGAGAGAGATTTTCCTACCAGAAGAACAAAGGTGAGGATAAGTGACCCATTTGCCAAGGGGGAGCTGTCTAGGGACAAGGTGGTAGGAACGAAAACATAGAGGGAGATGGGAGGTTTGCATTGGCCAAAAAAGGGGGAGGAAAGGGTGTATAAACATGACCCTTGTCTAAAGCAAAAATGGAAAAAAGAAACTAACTAATATGCAACTGAACTATAATGCAACCTTACTACATGATTTGGAGGGATCACTTGTGTTTATGTTGGAGAGAACACCCTAGTTTGATGTTGCAACATAAGGTATGCATCGTGTGTTATAAAAGAATATATGACATTGTTCTGTTGCATGGACTAGACTCTCAGACGAACTAGATAGCTTTAGGAATGTAGATGTAGATTTCATAATTATGACAGAACCTATGACATATGTTTATTGGAGAGGTTTGGGCACACACATGCCTTTTTAAGGGACAAAAGTATGCTAACATGTTTCCCCCAGTAAGATATGCATAATCATGACTGAGAAATCAACAAGAACACTCATAAAGTATCAACAAATAGATCATAGTGCAATCAACACATGCATCAAATTTCACCATTCACAATATACCAAGATATAAAAGATCTAGGCAATTATGAGTAGGATCTATTGACACAAAAAGATAAAATAAAAAAAGAAGACCTCCTAACCAAGTAGTCATTCGGTCCACAGTACTTACCATGAATGGGGAGGATTAATGGATTTGATTTGAGCTGACTGAGGAAGGACACATCATGTAGGGAAAAGATTGATTGAATGAGATGGACATTTGCTGTCAATAGATGTGAAAGGAACAATAACTTAGAGATTCGATTTTGATGTTGATTTTGATAAACACTTTTGCGATCACTGTGTCTTGGAAAATCTCAGTGTGATCGGGTTAAGCTCAACTTGTTGGGAATTGCTCTTGGACCTTTATTGTGATGTGGAAAGCAATGATAAAAAATTAGGACCAAGATGAGGATGGATATGTACAATGAGTGTGGGAAGACAATGGATCCAAATCTACTACCATAGTGTCTGAAACAAGTTTTCACCATGATACTTGTCCAAAGTGCTTGTTTGCTGAGTTTTCACTGTTGGATGAATTTATTTATTTATTTATTATTTTTATTTTTTTGCAAGGTGCCTATTTACCAGGTTTTCACCAAGACAATGATTTTTTCAGGAACGTTTTCTACTGTTTAGGATTTTTTGCTTTTTTGATTTTTATAAGTTTTTAGGATCATTTTCTGATTTTTAGGATTTTTGCAGGACTTTTTCTAAATTTTAAGATTTTTTCAGGACTTTTTTAAAAATTTTTTTTACTGAATGAACACTGTACAGGAAATGAATACTGATCTATGCATAAAATCACTTTAGATATACATTATTTACAGGGTTAGGGAGTGGATCTCCCTCAGATGTTTCAATTTGATATGCCCCAGATAGGCACATGTTGTTGTTCTTGTGTTCACCAAGTAGCGCTAGTGCTTGAAGTTGGAAGATTCTGTAGTCATCGTTAGTAAGGAACATTTGCAAAGACACCCTAAGTGAAGGTATCGTATCCAATGAAAGACCATTCCAGGGAGATCCAAAAATACCCTCTTGAACCACTCGTAATGCCTTGTCGGATTCCTCGCATTCTAGACACCTAAGGAAAGTACTGTCTAGATTTTTCTTGAACACATCATTAGTAATGAGGAGATACATGGATGCACTTCAAATTGTAGAGGATCTTGTAGGGGTGATTTGATTTTGGAGGGAGTGGTAACTGTAGTGAGGAGTAGTAGATGTAATGATGGTGCAAAGAATTTGGGAGTGAGGTGAGTCATAGGAAGGAGAGGGGATCTTGAATTTGAATATTGAGTTTTCTTTTATATCCAAGTCTTTTAAGAGAGACATGGGAATCCACATAGCCTTTGATCTTTCTTTTCTTTGAGATCCATTTGATCACAATTCTTCTAGGATGGATTTAGGAATCTATGTTGTTGTTTTTCTTCTTTTCTTGAAGGACCCTTGTGGTCTCTTGAATATTGCTTGTGTTTTTGTAGTCACATGTCGATTAGATAGGACATGGTGATCTTTATATGTGAGTGGATTCGTATATTTCTGATTTTTATGTTGCACATTCAAGTTGCTTCCAGAAGACTCAGGAATTATGGATGAATGAGGTTGATGTGACATGTTTAGATGGATGGATGAAGGAGAAATAGTCCAAACACTTAGCTCAAGAAGGATGAGAGATAAATGTTCAACAGGTTCAAGTGCACAAAAACCTATATCATCCTCATCATTCATGAATGTCTCAAATAGCTCCAGAAAACTATCCTCCATAAATTATTTCCAATCAAGAGTTGTCCTAGAAGAGTTAGAGGAGTTTAGAGAAGTAGTTTGTGAATCTAACCAAGACAACCTAGCCCTAGAACTACGTTCTTCTTCTCATGCTCGAGTAGCCATTTTTATCCAAATTATACAAACATGAACCATCTCAATCTGAGACCTCCCTAAATTCCATGTTATTTTCGTAGGATGAGGCATGTTGTATACATGTTTCATTTGATCATTTGGGGTAGAATTAGATGACCTAGAAACCATAGGGATGATCTCCAAAGGAGGGGAGAGTGATCCTCATCATATGGTTGTGCTTGAGAACTAGATCCTTCTCTCCTTTCAAAATTTGTGACAATAACTTGTGCACAACATCAACTTGACTCTCCATTGTAGCATTTGACAGTGAGTCCCTTTCATACTTATTTGAGTCCGTGTCGCTATTATGATATTGTCTAATGTAATCAGCTAGAGTGATTGTAGGAGGGAGATCTTCATCATCATCACTGTCTATCATAGGAGGCGAGTCTTTGGAAAGTCCTTGTGTCTGTCTAGCAGCAGGAGCCTATGTTGTAGTAGTAGTAGTAGTACCATCTATAGTACCAGGAGCATAGTCTAGAATAAGAAGCAACATATCCGAGATGCGCAGGATTTCAACAATTTATCCCCAATTCGAATGCATGTGATTAGATTCAACAATGTGTTCAACTACAAGAGCAATAATAGAGGTGCTATTTGTAGCAGTAGGAGATTTATCAATAGATGGGATAAGATCTCTTTGATTAGGATCAGGATCATGCTCTTGAGATAGTTGTGAGGGCACATAGAGTTCCCCTTGATAACTTGGATTAGCGGTTTGAATTTGAAAGAATCTTTCATAGGTCATCAAGTGAATCCTACTTCTTCTTCCTTGGATGAGTCCTCACATATAGGAGTGTTGCTGCTAGGTTGGTCAGCTTCATGTGTATGATATCCGACACCAGTCTGGTCTTCGAGAGCTCTGAATTCAGCGTGAAGAGATTTAGGAAATCTTTGCCTTTGCCAAGTGGACTCTATCCATCATATCCCATTTTGTGTATAACTTGGTTATCCATACCATATTTTTCAGGTGAGATATCACCATGTTTTATTTGTTCAACCTCTTTATGTGGCACAACACTCTCTTCCCTTTCTAGTTCTAAGGGAACTTTAGCCTTGACCATGCCAGTGTCATCATGTATAGATAGTATATTGTTAGATCTAGGGAGAGCTAGAAGAGTGTTCACTTGATATCCTCCCATGCCATTAGGTTTGACTAGGATTCCCTTTCCACAAGGTTATTTTCCCTTAGCTTGATTAGACATATTTTGTTTAGAAGAAGTGTGTTGGATGAGAGTTTCTTGTGAAATAGGATGAACATACTCATTTAGTTGGTAATAGTTTGATTGCTTTCTTTCCAATCTCTTGAAATAGTGGAAGGGTTCATGATCTCCTGGGATGGTTATTTCAGCTCCATGATGTGGGAATTTTAAACACTGGTGAAATGTGGACGAGACACTTGAGATAGTGTATGTCCATGTCTACCCAAAAGGATATTATAGGGTAGATCTAGATTAAGCACCTGATAGACTGTTTTAATAAGAGCTGGGCTCACTTGTAATGGGAGCGCAATGAGTCCTTTAATCACCCTTTCTCTGTCAAAATATGATTTTATTGTTATTAATTTATTTACATTAATGAGGTCCTCAGGAAGACCAATATTGCAGATCATACTTAATGTACATAGATTCAAATCGAATCCATTATCTATAAGGACTCTTTCAATTTGCGTATTATGGATGGCGACTTAGATGTGAAAGGGTTTATTATGATGAGGATCAAGACCTTGGAAATATTTGTTGGTGAACACCAGGTGTTGTTGGGAAGCCAAGTTTTTGATCATTTCTTGGAACTGAGAGGCATTGATATTTTCTAGGATATGAGACTTAGTCAGGGCATTTTCAAGGACCTCTTTGTGAATGGGGGATGTGTGTAGAAGCTCTAGTATGGATATCTATCCAGGAGTTTTCTTCAATTGAGAAAGTAGGTCATAACATGATGTAGGTCATGTTGAAGTAGATGGTGCAACGGGTGGATTTGCAGTAGCTTGTATAGTCACGCGAGGGTGGTGGGTGGTGACATTGTAATCCACACTCTTTAAAGTCAATGTATTTACATGAGTTTCAGATTGGTTGATATGGCTACACAATGAATAAAATACACAAACATCATATTCATCTAGTCTACTGCAAGTGCATTCATCTCCTGAGATTTTATTCATAGAGTAATCATAAGAAAAGCCTTTGGATGAAGATGCATTATTTCGATTATGCTCTAGAAAAGGCTTGGAATACATATTTAGTTGGGTATTAGAGGCAGAGGCATTTTATCCTTCCATCATCCCTTGATCGACTACACGTCAGAAGATGACATCAAGGGAGTTCGCCAACTGTGTAAATTTTCATCATTGTTGTTGTCTATTATTGTTATTATTATGGTTGTTGCCATTATAACGTGAAAATAGAGAACCACGATAACCAGATCCTTGATTATGATTCTGGTTGTTCAAATTATTCTGATTGCTTTGATTATTCTGATTGCAATTTTTTTGACCATTGTTCTTGTGATTGCCTTGGTTATTGTTGTTGGATGCTTGAACATTTTGGATGTGTTTAACATCTATCACTCCATCATTAACAACACCTTTGTTCTTAGACTAGAATTTGGGTTTGTCATTAGTGTTGTTAGATGAGTTAGGGGTACAATGTTTAATGAAACCTTTCATCAAAAGTCCATCTTCAATAGACTTCCCCTTTTTAATGAGTGGCTCGAATGAGTACATGGATTCCATTTTCATCTAGAATGACATCTCTATAAATAGATTCTTAGTAAAAATATCAACGAGATGTGAATCTAGGATTTTCCAAGGCATGTGATTGGCAAGATGTCTCCATCTTTGGAGAAAGTTAGTTAAGGTTTCTCTATTTCTTAGTTTTATGTTGCAAAAATCACTAAGTGACACTTGATGTTCGATATTATAAGAGTATTGCGTAACAAAATTCTCGGTGAGATCATGGAAAGTAGATATGGAATCGAGAGGAAGAATTAGTAGCCACTCTAAGGAAGGTCTGCCAAGACTCCTGGTGAAGAGTCTTAGAAGAAAATGATCATTGTGGGAAACTTCTTGAGTTGCTATATAAAATTCCTTGACATGTTGCACAGGGCATGAGTCTCCCTTGTATTTATCAAGTTTTGGAATTTCAAAATTGGTGGGGAACGGTTGAAGAGTGATTGATTTGTCAAACGGATAAGGAAATATCTCTACAAAAAATTAATTCCTTCTACCCACCTTTTTTCATAGCCATCATCATGCCTTTGAGCTCATGGATTTGTTGGACTAGTTCAAGAGGATTATTATTAGTGATTGTATGAGCTTGATGTGTTCCTCCTCCTGATGATGCATTATGTCCTCTGAGAGGGGGATGATTCATGTTGTGTCTTTGGTTGGTGTTGTTCATATGTGCATAAATTTTGATTTTTTAGGACTCCACTAGGGTTCAAGAAAATAGAAGTAGAACATCATCCTGAGGACCCTGATTGTTGCTCAGGTCCATGACCCATGTTTAAGCCATCATTACTCACCCCATTGACATTGTTTGAGTTAGGCTTGTTTAGAAGCTATCAGATTTGTTCAAGAATATCATGGGGAGGTTGATTTGTGTTATCAGATGTTGATGGCATGATGGGCGTTGCTTTGCTTTTGTTGGTTCAAATCAAGTTATTCTCAAGAAAGGTTCCATAAAAATTGTCAGGAAGTGTGACACCCCTTTGAATAAGGTTCATGAAGATATTAGAATTGTTGGCTTGGATTAGATATTCCACTAAGCTCAAGTTTTTATGATCATCAAAGAACTCTTTAGCTCATGGATTGGCACTGACACTTTTGAGTATGACTGTGTCAGATTCCATGTGTGGTTCTTCTTCATCATTAAAGTCTTCCTGGTAGATAGTCTCCTGATCATTATCCATGGATAGAGATTCTTTTCTTAAATTTTCTTGTGATCAGGTAAGTACCATACATAGGTGACCTTAGAATGGTTGGATTAAAGAAGGATGAATGATTGATGAAAGATGATGAAGAGAAGAAAGGATTTGATGAAATAGGAGCAACTTGGACTAAGTTTGGAATAGATTAAGAGGACTAAGCCTCAAGGATTGATTAGATTGATTGAAGAGGGACTAAGCCTTGATGATTAATTTGATTGTGGCTTAGATTGATTGATTAGGTTAGATTAAAGAGGAACTAATCCTTGAGGATTTATTTGATTTAAAGGTTTGGAACAAACCTAGGTGAAATAAGACCTTGTGATTATGAAAACACAAGATTGGATTTGATTTAAAGTCTTCTCCTATTTGGGTGATAGACTGATGATCCCCAAATAAAATAGGACTGGATTAAGACTACTAGAGAAAGACACAATTCTCAAAGTAGCAAGGGATTAATGTTTACTTTGGTTTAAGGTCTATGAGACACTATTATAATGATTCTTTCTTCCTATGTATTGATTACGGTATAAAAGATGGATTGATTGGATTTTGATTTAAAGTCCAAGATTCTGATTAATGCTCCTAATGTTTCGAAAGGTGGATGATGGAAGAGGTGATTAAATATGAGGAAATGATGAGTGACTTGAAGAGGAATGAAAGTCGAAGGTACTTAATCATAAGATTCCCAAGTGACAAAGGCCGCGTTCACTTTGTTCTTGGAAACAAAATTGGTAACCCGATTATTATAGGTGATTTAATAAAAAATTTCATTGGCTTCTAGAATCCTTTGGATAGACTTCGAATAGGATTGATTGATTCTAGCCTTCTAATCAACAATATTCTTCTCTATAGACTTGGGAAACTAGAAGTTTTACCATCATATGTTTCACACCATCAGTCATGGCTTAAAGAAGAAAACATGATATGGATTGTGATGATAAAAAACTAGGAGGATAATATCTTGATAGATCAAAGGGTGTTCTTGGTAAGAATAAATTTCATGCATACATCAAACGTTTGGGTTACAAGAACATTTGTTGAAAACAATCCTACAAGGGACAAAGAAAACTTGCGGGATTCAAGTGTATGGGTTTGTTTTGCAATGGAAAGTAACAAGCACACTTTTTTATCCCTAGAAGGAGATTGGATGAGATTGAAAACCTTTTCTCATTGACTTAGGAACACACCCAACAACTCCTCAGAATACAGTCATCACCAAGAACGCAATGGCTCCAGTGATGATGTCGTATTATCAAAGTGTTAATGTTGATGGGGGCTCAATGTGGTGAGTGGCTTGGGGAGATTACTATTCTCCTTGCATGCAAATTATCAACCTTTTAGAGGCAAACTAGATGACCACTAGTTTACAACTTTTAGTAAGGGTCTCCGTTCAAAAACACCCTTTGTGTCTTTGCAAGCGCGACTAAGGCATATAGCCCCACAAAGCACCTTGGCATAAGTAGTCACATAAATGTGATTTAGACTGTGAGGCCCTACTAAAGTGTTAGGTGAGAGCCATGTATAAGCTCAAATGTCATTTGGCTTCAGAGGCTTTAACACCAAAAATAATTTTTTATTAACATGAGTTGGAGTGGTGGGCTAACACCTCGTTCTCACTTGGGTTGTTCCTGAGAGATTTTTACCTCACCGGTAGACCCATCTAAAGGATGAAATGAAAGAACATATGGATTGGCCACGAAAGGAGTCTGGATTTCTAATTTTCCCTCAAGGGGAAAAGAGCATACTCTACTATCCAATGAGGTTTCCTCGCAAACACACCAAACAATTGATTAATTCCAAGTTTTCTTTAAGAGAACAATTCAAAAGGTTCTAGGTTTATTATTTTATCATTTGGAGAAAAGAACATACTCCCCTAGCTAACAAATCATTATCAAAAATAAATTTTCTACTTAATGCTAGGTGCCTAAGAAATCATTAAGAAAATAGAATGTTTGATTGAATCTCCTTGGAAACTTACAAAATAACTTTGGTGAGTAGTTTAGTGTGTTTGGTCTTCCAACAACATCCTATAAAACAAATAAATTAGTGGTCTCAAAATGCTAAAATCTTGGTCAATATTCTGCAAAAGTACTGTTAGAAGGCATAAAATGTCAGTATCTTCCAAAAAACCTAGATCAACAAACTGAAAATGCAAGATTTTATAGGAAAGAGCTCAAATCAAGTAGAGATGCTTGTCTAAAAGCAAAGATGCTTGTCTATCAGAGATGCCTGCTTGTAGGTGGAGATGCCTGTGTAGAGACATCCATGTACAAGAAGAGACACCTATCGATATACCAAATGAATTTTAACTACGAATTTGTTAAAGTTTTAAGCTCTCGTTAACTTGCAAATGCATAAAAAGGTTTCTTATGATGAAATACAATAACTTTCAACCTTAGTATGTGATGCAAGAGCATCTTGGGTGTAAGAGAAATCTTGCATCACCCAAAAATATTTTTGTTTTTGTATTCAATAAGGGCTATCTTGTGCAGAGCTGCTATTTATGGAAACTTGCTATTTTTAGTAAGTTGGTCTTATGATCTTAGAATATTCTGATTTTACATGTGGAGGTTCATCTTAGTCATATCAACCTACTAGTAAAGTTTCATGGCTAGATCAGGCCTAGTTTTGAAGATATTGAATATTTTTGGTATTGGTAGCAGGGTATAGAAACTTTGAACTCAATTTTGAAGGCCTTAGAGGCCCCGAATGAGGTCAAAAATTTGGGTGATAGGCGCTTGCATGAGTCAAGCCTATAGAGCACTTCGTGGACTTTTTGAAATGGGGTTATAATAGTCAGTCGGGTCAACTAGTGATGACTTATGGTCTCTAGAAGTCAGGCCACCTGAAATGGTGGAAAATAATTTTCCTTCAAAACTTCTATTCGGGTTTCAAAAGTTATTTAGAGCTGAATTTGATGTAATAAATTGAAAAATAAAATAATTCTAATTTGGTTGGCCTTGAGGGCTAAATTTTTGGAACCTTCTGAGGTGGTGGAAAATGCCTATATAAAGAAGGCCCGTAGTGTTGTCTAGGGCAGTTTTGGGTAGTAGATCTGGGTATTGATTTGAGGCTTTGTCCTATAGAATATTGTAAGGGAATGCCCATGTGGCTTTGCATATTGTAATTATAAAAGTTTGTAATTCCACATTTGTGGAGATAATAAGAAGCCAATTTTCTGTTCTTGCATATGGTTGCATGTGTTTGTGGTAGTAAGGGGAGCACCCTTCATCAAGTGGTATCAGAGCAGGAGTTCTTGAGCGTGTAAATAGATCACCGATTGTGAGGTAGTTTGCACCAAGACCGTGGTTAGGGTTTCAATGTGCATTATGAAAATGCCTCCATGAAGGGAACATGGCGGAAGAGCTGGTGTTATAACACTTGAGGTTAGAGCACTCCAGAGACAAGTGCGAGCATTGCAAGAAGATATTCACAGAGGAATGAATCTTAATGTCAGAGATGAAAGTGAGGATGAAGCCAAAGAAGGAAATGATGATCAAGAAGAAGAAGGAAAAATTTTGAATTAAGAAGAAGAAAGGCTTTTTCGGGCCATTTCCAAGATCGAGAAAAGACCTAAGATCAAGGTTCCTACATTTTTAGGAAATCTTAACCCAGAAGAATTGATCGACTAGATAAATGAATGTGAAGAATATTTTAAGTATGAAGATATTGAGGATCCTGATAGGGTCAAATTCACGAAGGCCAGACTGAAAGGTCATGCAAAGATATGGTGGCAAGAGATTCAATTAGAGAGAAATAGAAGAGGGAAAGATAAAATCACAAGATGGGATCAGATGGTGGATAAATTGAAGTGACAGTTCATCCCTATTGATTATGAGCTTGACCTACTAAAGAAAATGCAAAGTTTGAAGCAAGTGGGATGATCTATTCAGGAGTATACAAAGGAGTTATATCGAATCCTCATCAGACCAGGCCATGCAGAAGCTGATAAGGAGAAAGTTTCTCATTACCTTAATGGGTTGAGGCCAAGCATTCAGGAGGAGTTGAATCTAGTTCGAATGAACAGTATTGAAGAGGCATACCGGTTTTCCCTAAAAGTAGAGAAAAAGATGAACAAGAAGTTCGAGAGTAGACAAAATGGAAGAGGTCATGGTGGACGGTCATATGGAGGCTAAAATGAAGATCTGAAAAAGAAGGATGAGGCCAGTAGTAGTCAAAATCTGAGAGGAAACAATTCCAATTATTTCCAAGATTAGAACAATAAAGATCAGAGAGGAAGAGGAAGAGGACAAGGTTTAGGAAGAGGAGGCTTTCGTGGAACATGTTTTCATTATGGAGAAGAAGGTCATAGGGCATTTGAAAGTCCTCAATGCAAAGAAAGGAAAGATAGGAGGAATGAAGGCCAGGCCAGAGTTGCACATGTAGATGAAGATGCCAGATTATCAAATTATGAAGATGCTGAAAGAGGAGAAATGATGATTAACAGAAGAGTCCTGCTGAGTGGTGAGAATGAACCTGAGCAAAGGAGCTTATTTTGCACTAGATGCAAGTGTAAGGGTAAGTGTTGTGATGTGATTATTGATAGTGGAAGAACTGACAATTTGGTGTCAGAAGAGAGGGTGAAAAAGTTGAAGCTCAAGAGATAGAAACACCCACATCCATACCAGATTGCTTGGGTGCAGGATGACCACAAGGTCATGGTCAATGAAAAATGCCTAGTGAAGTGCAAGATTGGAGGATACCATGATGAGGTACTGTGTGATATCATATCTATGGATGCATGTCATATGTTGTTAGGTAGACCATGGTAGTTTGAAAGATGTGCTGTACATGATGGTCATGCAAATACCTATTCCTTGACAAAGGATGGAGGGCGCCATAAGCCAAAGCCATTGAATGAAATAGAAGAAAAGGTATGTGGTAGTGCAAGAATAACTTTTGTTGATGGAAGAAAATTCCTAGATGGTATGAGGCATGAGCATGTGTGTTTTGCTTTAATTCCAAAAGCTGGTAAAGAGGAAGTAGAAGATGTGCTTGTAGAAGTTGCAGATTTGTTAAACGAGTTTCAAGATATTGTATCTAATAATGTGCCTGATGGATTACCACTAGTTAGGAAGATCAGTCATCAGATGGACTTGATCCCAGGAGTAAGTTTTTCAAATAAGGCAGCACACAAAATGACACCTGCAGAAAGTGAGGAGTTGAACATACAAGTACATGAGTTGTTGCAAAAAGGATTGATCTGTGAGAGTCTGAGTCCCTGTGCTGTACCAGCGGTATTAGCACCAAAGAAAAATGGAGAGTGGAGGATGTGTACAGATTCCAGAGCAATAAATAAGATCATAATCAAGTACATGTTTCCCTTGCCATGAATGGATAATATTATGGACTGTTTGAGTGGAACTGTGTATTTCTCAAAGATAGATATGAAGAGTGGATATCATCAGATTTAGATCAGAGAAGGAGATGAATGGAAGAATGCCTTCAAGACAAAGGAAGGACTATATGAGTGGTTAGTCATGCCTTTTGGGCTAACCAATGCACTGAGCACTTAGGAGCTTAGTCCTTGGTAATCTAATAATAATTCTCAGTAACCAAAGCAAGGGTTTTGTCATGACCAAAATGTCCAGCCAATCCTCCGCTATGCTTCTCCTTGATGAGATTCTCCCTCATAGAACTTCTTGGAATACACAAATGACTCCCTCTGAATAACATATCATCCTGAATGATGAAATCCAGCCACTTCATTCTGTCTAGAGTAACAGGTTCTTTACAAGCATTCCAAGCTTCACCAAAATTAGGGTCCTCTGGATACAAATTCTTGAGTTCCTTGAACCCAACCACCTCAATCTACATCTCTGTCAGTAGTAGTTGCCTTCTACTAAGCACATCTGCAACCCTATTAGACTTTCCACTTCTGTGTTTCAAAACAAATGTATAACTCTGCAAAAACTCAACCCATTTGAAATGCCTTTGATTCAACTTTCCTTGACTATTCAAATATTGCAAAGGTTAATGATCAGTATAAAAAACAAACTCTTTAGGAAGCAGATAGTGTCTCCACTTCTTCAATGCCTGAACTATAGCATAAAATTCCTGATCATTAACATAATATTTTCTCTTGGCATCATTTACCTTCTCACTAAAATAAGCAATAGGTTTACCTTCTTGGCTCATAAAAACTCTTGATGAAGGGTGCTCCCCTTACTACCTCAAACACATAATAAAAATAGAGAAACAACAACCATATGCAAGAACAAAAAATTGGCTTCTTATTATCTCCACAAATGTGGAATTACAAACTTTCAGAATTACAATATGCAAAGACACATGGGCATTCCCTTACAATATTTTGTAGGACAAAGCCTCGAATCAATACCTAGATCTACTACCTAGAACTTCCCTAGACAACACTACGGGCCCTCTTTATATAGGCATTTTCTACCACCCGAGAAGGTTCCAAAAATTTAGCCCTCAGGGCCAACCAACTTAGAATTATTTTATTTTTCAATTTATTACATCAAGGTCAGCTCAAAATAACTTTTGAAACCCAAACAAAAGTTTTGAAGGAAAATTATTTTCTGCCATTTCAGGTGGCCCGACTTTTGAAGACCATAAGTCATCACTAGTTGACTTGATTGACTATTATAATCCCATTTTGGAAAGGCCACAAAGTGCTCTATAGGCTTGACTTGCACAACCACCTGTCACCCAAATTTTTGACCTCATCCGGGGCCTCTAAGGCCTTCAAAACTGAGTTCAAAGTTTTTGTACCCTGTTGCCAATACCGAAAATCTTCAATATCTTCAAAACTAGACCTGATCTAGCCATGAAACTTTACTGGTAGGCTGATATGACTGAGATGAACCTCCACATGTAAAATCAGAACATTCCAAGATTGTAAGACCACTTTACTAAAAATAGCAAGTTTCCATAAATAGCAGCTTTGCATAAGATAGCCCTTATTGAATACAAAAATAGAAATATTTTTGGGTGATGCAAGATTTCTCTTACATCCAGGATGCTCCTGCATCAGACACCCAGGGTAATTTGAGAAGTGACCCCGTCACATCTCAGGTGTGTAGAGGAAAACTAAGATGGTTAACCTCCTCCTTTGTCAGCCATGATGAATCTTCAACAGGTCATCCTTTCCACTTGACCAGATATTCTTCATATATCCTGTTCCTTGTGCTTCTGCCAACACGACTATCCAGTATATCCTCAATCTTGTTTTTATCTGAACCAGTTGCTGGAATACTCCACTATGCTGCTGTGATCTCATCTTCAACACCTCCCTCATGATACTCTATCAGATCTGAAATGTTAAACACTGGTGAAAGATTCAACTCAGTAGGCAATTCTACTTCATATGCATTTCTTGAATCATGCTTCTTCAGTATTTTACATGGCCCAAACTTCTTCATTTTCAATTTGTTATATGTACCAAATGGAAATCACTCATTCCATAAATGAACCATGACTTCATATCCAACTTGAAATTTTGCATGCCTCTTTTTCTCATCTACCTTAGCCTTATACTGTGCATTCATCTTGGTAATGTGCTTCCTCACCTCCTCATGGATGTTCTTCAAATGATTTGCAAAATCCTCAACTTCAGCACTAATTATTTCTCCTTGATCTATCCTTCTCAACTCAGATGCATTTCTGGGACTATTTCCATATACAATTTGGAATGGTGATTTACCAGTACTCCTGTTGATAGAATTATTGTATGCAAATTCTGCCTGTGGTAAAATCAAATCCCATCCTGTCGGCTTATCTCCAACCAAACATCTCAGAAAATTTTCCAAACTCCTATTCACCACCTCCATTTGTCCATCAGTCTGTGGATGATGCGATGAACTGAATTTCAAATTTGTCTTCAGCTTCTTCCATAATGTTCACCAGAAATAGCCTACAAACTTGGTGTCTCGATCTGAAACTATGGTCTTTGGCAAACCCTGTAGTCTCACTACTTCTCCGAAAAACAATTCCGCTATATGAACAACATCATTAGTCTTCTTGCAGAGAATGAAATGTGCCATCTTTGAAAATATGTCAACCACTACAAAAATTGAATCATGTCCCCGCCGAGTCCTCGGTAATCCAAGAATAAAGTCCATACTGATATCCTCCCAAGGCTTCTCTGGTACAGGTAATGGCTGATACAACCTTGTATTCTACTTCACTCCTTTCACCACTGACATACTCTGCAACTCTGTACAAAATTCTTGACATCCTGCTGCAACTGTGGCGAATAATAATTCTCACTAACCAAAGCAAAGGTTTTTTCATGACCAAAATGTCCAACCAATCCTCTGCTATGCTTCTCCTTGATGAGATTCTCCCTCATAGAACTTCTTGAATACACAACTGATGCCTTCTGAATAGCATATCATCCTGAATGATGAAATCCGACCACTTCATTCTGTCTAGAGTAACACGTTCTTTACAAGCTTTCCAAGCTTCACCAAAATCAAGAATCTCTAGATACAAATTCTTGAGTTCCTTGAACCCAACCACCTCAATCTTCATCTCTGTCAGTAGTAGTTGCCTTCTGCTAAGCGCATCTGTAACCTTGTTAGACTTTCCACTTCTGTGTTTCAAAAAAAATGTATAACTCTACAAAAACTCAATCCATTTCAAATGCCTTTGATTCAACTTTCCTTAACTATTCAAATATTGCAAAGCTTGATGATCAGTATACAAAACAAACTCTTTAAGAAATAGATAGTGTCTCCACTTCTTCAATGCTTGAACTATAGCATAAAATTCTTGATCATAAACACAATATTTTCTCTTGGCATGATTTAACTTTTCATTGCAATAAGCAATAGGTTTACCTTCTTGGCTCATAACAGCTCCTATTGCAGTACCACTAGCATCATAGTCTACTTGAAACACCTTATTAAAATCTGGAAGTGCTAAAACAAGTTATTCTATAACTTTTTGATTCAATAATTGAAAACTCTTTTCTACCCCATTAGTCCACTTAAACTCTTTTCTATCCCTTCTGATTGTTTCAGTCAAGGGACCACAAATACTGCTAAAATTCTTAATAAATTTTTTGTAAAAAGTCACTAGACCATGAAAAGATCTTACCTTAGTAGCACTACTTGGAGTAGGCCATTCAAGGATAGCCTGTACCTTCTCTGGGTCCATTTTTAGACCTTTCATTGAAACTAAAAATCCCAAATACACTAACTCTTTCTTCATAAAACTACTTTTCTTTAAATTAATCAACAATTTCTCTTCTCTCAGCTTCTCAAATACCATACAAATATGCATCATATGCTCCTCCAATGTCTTACTAAAGATTAAAATATCATCTAGGTAAACAATGACAAACTTACCCAAAAATTCTTTCAAAACCTCATTCATCAGCCTCATGAAAGTGCTCGGTGCATTGGTTAGCCCAAAAGGCATGACTAACCACTCATATAGTCCTTCCTTTGTCTTGAAGGTAGTCTTTCATTCATCTCCTTCTCTGATCCAAATATGATGATATCCACTTGTCAGATCTATCTTTGAGAAATACACAGCTCCACTCAAACAGTCCATAATATCATCCATTCGTGGCAATGGAAACTTGTACTTGATTGTGATCTTATTTATTGCTCTGGAATCTATACACATCCTCCAATCTCCATTCTTCTTTGGTGCTAATACCGCTGGTACAGCACAGGGACTCAGACTCTCACGGATCAATCCTTTCTACAACAACTCATGTACTTGTCTGTTCAACTCGTCACTTTCTATAGGTGTCATTATGTGTGCTACCTTATTCGACAAACTTGCTCCTAGGATCAAGTCCATTTGATGACTGATCTTCCTGACTGGTGCTAATCTATCAGGTACATTATCAGATATAATATCTTGAAACTCGTTTAACAAATCTACAACTTCTACAGGTACATCTTCTACTTGCTCTTTACTAGCTTTTGGAATTAAAGAAAAACACACATGCTCATGCCTCATACCATCTAGGAATTTTCTTCCATCAACAAAAGTTATTCTTGCACTACCACATACCTTTTCTTCTATATCATTCAATGGCTTTAGCTTATGGCACACTCCATCTTTTATTAGGGAATAGGTATTTGCACGACCATCATGTATAACACATCTGTCAAACTGACACGGTCTACCTAACAACATATGACATGCATCCATAGATATGATATCACATAGTACCTCATCATGGTATCCACCAATCTTGAACTTCACTAGGCATTGTTCATTGACCATGACCTTGTGGTCATCCTGCCCCAAAGCAATCCGGTATGGATGTGGGTGTTTCTATCTCTTGAGCTTCAAATTTGTCACCACTTCTTCTGACACCAAATTTTCAGTGCTTCCACTATCAATAATAACATCACAACACTTACCCTCACACTTGCATCTAGTGCAAAATAGGCTCCTTTGCTCAGGCTCAATCTCACCACTCAGCAGGACTCTTCTATTAATCAATGTTTCTCCTCTTTCAGCATCTTCAAAATTTGATGATCTAGCATCTTCATCTACATGTGCAACTTTGGCTTGGCCTTCATTCCTCCTATCTATCCTTCCTTAGTGTTGAGGACATTCAAATACCCTATGACCTTCTTCTCCACAGTGAAAACATGTTCCACAGAAGCCTCCTCTTCCTGAACCTTGTCCTCTTCCTCTTCCTCTTTGATCTCTATTGTTCTGATCTTGGAAATGATTGGAATTGTTTGCTCTATGATTTTGACTGCTACTAGCCTCATCCTTCTTTTTCAGATCTTCATTTCGGCCTCCATATGACCATCCACCAGATCATCCACCGTGACCTCTTCCATTTTGTTTTCTCTTGAACTTCTTGTTCAACTTTTCCTCTACTTTTAGGGAAAATTGGTATGCCTCTTCAATACTGTTCATTCAAACTAGATTCAGCTCCTCCTGAATGCTTGGTCTTAACCCATTAAGGTAATGAGAAACTTTCTCCTTATCTGCTTCTGCATGGCCTATTCTGATGACGATTCGATAGAAGTCCTTTGTATACTCCTGAATAGATCATCCTGCTTGCTTCAAACTTTGCATTTTATTGAGTAGGTCAAGCTCATAAGCAACAAGGATGAACTGTCACTTCAATTTATCCACCATCCGATCCATCTTGTGATTTTATCTTTCCCTCTTCTATTTCTCTCTAATTGAATCTCTTGCCACTAGATCTTTGCATGACCTTTTAGTCTGACCTTCACGAATTTGACCCTATTAGGATCCTCAATATTTTCATACTCAAAATATTCTTCACATTCATTGATCTAGTCGATCAATTCTTCTGGGTTAAGATTTCTTGAAAAATGTAGGAACCTTGATCTTAGGTCTTTTCTTGATCTTGGAAATGGCCCAAAAAAGCCTTTCTTCTTCTTGATTCAAAATTTCACCTTCTTCTTCTTGATCATCATTTCCTTCTTTGGCTTCATCCTCACTTTCATCTATGACATTAAGATTCATTCCTCTACGAATCTCTTCTTACAATTCTCACACTTGTCTCTGGAGCGCTCTAACCTTAGGTGTTACAACACCAACTCTTTCACCACGTTCCCTTCGCGGAGACATTTTTGCAATGCACACTAAAACCCTAACCACGGTCCTGGTGCAAACTACCTCACAGTCGGTGATCTATTTACACACTCAGGAACTCCTATTTTGATACCACTTGATGAAGGGTGCTCCCCTTACTTCCACAAACACATAATAGAAATAGAGAAATAACAACCATATGTAAGAACAAAAAATTGGCTTCTTATTATCTTCACAAATGTGGAATTACAAACTTTCAGAATTACAATATGCAAAGCCACATTGGCATTCCCTTACAATATTCTGTAGGACAAAGCCTCGAATCAATACCCAGATCTACTACCCAAAACTGCCCTAGACAACACTATGTGCCTTCTTTATATAGGCATTTTCCACCACTCGAGAAGGTTCCTAAAATTTAGCCCTCAGGGCCAACCAACTTAGAATTATTTTATTTTTCAATTTATTACATCAAAGTCGGCTCAAAATAACTTTTGAAACCCAAACAAAAGTTTTGAAGGAAAATTATTTTCTGCCATTTCAGGTGGCCCGACTTCCGAAGACCATAAGTCATCACCAGTTGACCAGATTGACTATTATAACCCCATTTCAAAAAGGTCAAGAAGTGCTCTATAGGCTTTTCTCACCGAAGTGCTTGTCACCCAAATTTTTGACCTCATCTGGGGCCTCTAAGGCCTTCAAAACTGAGTTCAAAGTTTCTGTACCCTACTGCCAATATCAAAAATCTTCAATATCTTCAAAACTAGACCTGATCTAGCTATGAAACTTTACTGGTAGGTTGATATGACTGAGATGAACCTCCACATGTAAAATTAAAACATTCTGAGATTGTAAGACCAACTTACTAAAAATAGCAAGTTTCCATAAATAGCAGCTCTACATAAGAAAGCCCTTACTGAATACAAAAATAGAAATATTTTTGGGTGATGCAAGATTGTTCTTACACCCAGGATGCTCCTGCATTAGACAATAAGGGCTATCTTGTGTAGAGCTGTTATTTATGGAAATTTGCTATTTTTATTAAGTTGGTCTTACGATCTTGAAATGTTCTGATTTTACATGTGGAGGTTCATTTGATGTGATGAATTGAATTTCAAATCTATCTTCAGCTTCTTCCACAATGTTCACTAGAAATAGCCTACAAACTTGGTGTCTCGATCTGAAACTATGGTCTTTGGCAAACCATGTAGTCTCACTACTTCTCTGAAAAACAATTCTGCTATATGAACAACATCATTATTCTTCTTGCAGGGAATGAAATGTGTCATCTTCAAAAATTTGTCAATCACTACAAAAATTGAATTGATGAAGGGTGCTCCCCTTACTACCACAAACACATAACAGAAATAGAGAAACAACAACCATATGTAAGAACATAAAAATTGGCTTCTTATTATCTCCACAAATGTGGAATTACAAACTTTTACAATTACAATATGCAAAGCTACATGGGAATTCCCTTACAATATTCTGTAGGACAAAGCCTCAAATCAATACCCAGATCTACTACCCAGAACTGCCCTAGACAACACTATAGGCCTTCTTTATATAGGCATTTTCCACCACCCGAGAAGGTTCCAAAAATTTAGCCCTCAGGGCTGACCAACTTAGAATTATTTTATTTTTCAACTTATTACATCGAAGTCGGCTCAAAATAACTTTTGAAACCCAAACAGAAGTTTTGAAGGAAAATTATTTTCTTCCATTTCAGGTGGCCCAACTTCTAGAGACCATAAGTGATCACCAGTTGTCTTGATTGACTATTATAACCACATTTTAGAAAGGCCACAAAGTGCTCTACAGGCTTGCCTCGCACAAGCGCCTGTCACCCAAATTTTTGACCTCATCCGGGGCCTCTAAGGCCTTCAAAACTAAGTTCAAAGTTTCTGTACCCTGCTACCAATACCAAAAATCTTCAATATCTTCAAAACTAGACTTGATCTAGCCATGAAACTTTACTGGCAGGCTGATATGACTGAGATGAACCTCCACATGTAAAATCAAAACATTCTGAGATTGTAAGACCAACTTACTAAAAATAACAAGTTTCCATAAATAGCAGCTCTACACAAGATAGCCCTTATTGAATACAAAAATAGAAATATTTTTGGGTGATGCAAGATTGGTCTTACACCAGGATGCTCCTGCATCAGACACCTAGGGTAATTTGAGAAGTGACCTCGTCACGTCTCAGGTGTGTAGATGAAAACCAAGATGGTTAACCCCCTCCTTTGTCAGCCATGATGAATCTTCAATATGTGTCTTTTCCATTTGACCAGATATTCTTCATATGTCCTATTCTTTGTGCTTCTACCAACATGACTATCCAGTATATCCTCAATCTCTTTGGTATCTGAACCAATATAAATGGACAAGTCGGCCACAACAGGAAATAAAACTAAACCTATCGGTAAGCAAGATAACCTAGTAGCAGACATGCAATGCCGAGTGCCAGCGAAATAACCAACCACCCAGGAGAGAACTGACCACACTCGATAACCAAAGGAAACTGACCATTTACCGACCAACTCGGTCAAAGCAGGAACTGATCAACACAAACAAAACTCCAAATTATTTTTGGTGACACAGGATTGCCAAGGACCTAAGATGCTCCTGCATCACACACCTGGGGTTATTTTGAAATGATTCTCTGAATCATTTGGTAGGTCTAGTCCAAGCTACATCCAAAGCATACTGTGAAATCCATGAACTTTCTTCCATTGGTCTATTCTTCCACTTAACTAGATATTCCATATACTATTTTCCTCTTGTACTCTTGCCAACTCTTTCCTTCAAAATCTGCTTCACTTCATCATTCTGCTTCTTAGGATATTCTATCGGTACTGTCACTTCTTCATCAGGTTCATGATACTCATACAAATTAGTAATGTTGAAAATTAGTGATATGTCCATGTCATCAGGTAACTCTATTTTGTATGCATTTCCACTGTCAAATTTCCTCAAAATCTTGCAAGGTCCAAACTTCTTCATCTTCAACTTTCCATATGTTCCAACAGGAAATCGACCTTTCTTCAAATGAACCATCACTTCATCACCAGCATCAAAAGATTTATGTCTCCTAGAACTATGAGCTCTATCTTTGTATTTCTGATTACTGTCTTCCAGCTTCAGCTTCACATCTTCATGTAATGTTTTCATGTACTCAAAAAATTTTACTCCTTCAACACTTTTCTTATTCTCATTAGCAATGTCTCTCAAATCAGATATTCCTCTCAGTTGTGTGCCATTCACAATCTCAAATGGTGTTTTTCTATTTCTCCTATTCATTGAATTATTGTATGCAAACTCTGCTTCTACCAACACAGAAACCCAATTACTCGGTGTGTCTCCAACTAAACATCTCAAAAGATTTCCCAAACTTCTATTCACAAATTCAGTCTATCCATCAGTTTGTGGGTGAAATGTAGAACTATATTTCAACTCAGTGCCAAATTTCTTTCGAAGTGTTTTCCAAAAATAACCAACAAATTTACTATCTTGATCATAGATAATACTCCTCCGTAATCCATGCAATCTGACAATTTCCTTAAAGAAAAGATCTGCTACATGTACTGCATCTGATGTCTTTCTACAAGGTATAAAATGTGTCATCTTAGAAAATATATCCACAACAACAAATATAGAATCATTACCTCTTACTGTCTTCGGTAAGCCAAGAACAAAGTCCATACTGATGTCAATCCAAGGTTTCTGTTGTCACTAGAGATTGCACATGAGTATGGCTAAGTGTAGAACCTAGTAATCTCGTGAAGCATGGGACTACTCTTAGGCTGTGGGTAACCTATCTGAGAGTAGACCTCTGGATTAGGGGCCGGCTTCCCCTTGAATCACCTGAAGCTTGACTGAACTTAGAAGGAAAAGGGAGAGAGAGTGGATGAAATTGAAACTAAAACTAAGGTGATTCACCAAACATGATAGATCCATAGATTGAATCAAAACTCACAATGACACTTGAAAACCCCATGATTCACAACCTGACCTTATTGCCTTGACAATCCTTGAAATAAAGAGGTATTTAGATTAAAAGAAGGGAAAAACTCCTACAACTTAAAACCAAATTTACATAGATTAGAACAACAACTGCAAAACACCTTCCTGAATATTCAACTTGAACAAACGTGCAAAGTAAAGGATGACAAAATCACAATAACTTTGACATGAATTCAAATAGGAAAACTTAGAAAATAATAGGGATGAGAAGGAATACTATTTTATTTCAATGAAAGGAGCCAAGTACATCAATCTGCTTCTCCTGAGCTACAAGCATTCATCTCCAAGAAAGAGATAACCAAGAACTAACCTCAATCACAGAAGTGAGAGGTATAAAAAGAAACCAAGGAATTTGCATTCAAATCCCACAACCACCTAAAAATGGAAAACTCTCCAAATAGGCCCATGAAGATGCCTCATAAACTCAGATGCCAGATTCTCAAATTTGTAGGGGTAAGGGGGAAAAGTGAAAATCTTAAAAAAGATAAGCCATTAAAGTCTACCTTATCCCCTAATCATGCTTTGGTAGATAATATTTGAACAAGATGATTTATAAAACATCACTTGTCAAATATTTTACAATATAAAATATGCATGATTTTACATTAAATGTCCCATTTTAATAATAGCCCCTAATAAAATATTTTACAAAAATAACACCTAAGTGTTTAGGGGTCACATTATCCATTTATAAAAAAAAACATCTAGGACTTAGGGGTATAGGTCTACATCTCCAATTTTACCTTTTAAAAAAATGACCTTTTCTCAAAATATTCTTCAATTTTTTAATAAAAGTCCATTTTATTTTTAATTCCCCCCTTTACTTAGGAAAAATTTAAAGAATATTAAATTGTATGCTTTCAACATACCCCACCTTATTTTATTTTTTTTGTTTAAAAAAAAAAAAACATTTCAAAAAAAATCCCCATCTTTGAAATGTTTTGGAAACTTACCAAAATCTTCTCCCTTACCTCTTTAACCACTCCTTCTTGCCAAAAATCATGTGCCTTAAGGGAATTTCGAATGGGAAGGGATAATTTCTCTTTGGAAACTTTCCTTTTGCTTTAGATTTTCCTTGATTAGCATTCAAAAGTGTATAAGACAAAAGGTAAGAGTTTATCCTTCATTTAATTTCAAGATTTTTCATCATTTTATGAAGTTTTCTGTTTTGTCTTGAATCATTTCTTCCATTTCTTTGGAAGCATTATTTGCTGGTTTTTCCTTCATATCATGGGCATGATCAAGCTTGATATTTTTTGATCATTGAGGGCATCATATAACTGCTTTTTTGATGATTATGTATTGTAGATTTTTGTCTATGTAGATGCTGATTTTGTATGATTGTTGTACCATTTTACTTGAGAGATACACATGTAAATGTATCATATTTTATGCTTTGATTCTTCAAAATACCAATTTTTGAGATGTGCATACAAATTAGGACTTTGATTTTGTTGATATTCATATGCAAATGCTACTTTGTTTAAGATATATGCATATTTTTGTATTGCTTCATTTCCTCCTGTAGCAATGATTTGTTTCTCTCTATCATTGAATCAATGAAGATGGTCATCTACTTCTCATTGTGAGGTTGGTCTCTAGATAATATCCTCTTTCATTTTTCATGTATGAGCATTGCATCTCATGGATGCCACTAATGCATCATGAATCACTGGAAGGTTTCATGACACAAGGTCATGTCCCTTCTATAGTTATTTCTTTATTTCTTAACTCAATTATAGTAGACTGAAAGGTTTCATATCCAAGAAAATATGTCCCTTTCACAGTTTAATTTTCCTCACTGCCTGCACATGACACAAACAAGTTAGTAAAAATATGGTACTTTTCTTCCTCTTGTAGCATCCTTATGAGTGTGCAAATGTTTGGAGCATGGTTCCCTTCTTGTGATGAATGGTTAATTATGTTCATACATGACTGTAAATGTAGATAGGTAATAGGATATCATGCATTTCTTAGATCCCTTGGATCTAACCCCATTTATTTTCCTCTTGCAGGTTCTAGATCAAGTAGGAGCACATTGGATTCACACCCTGGTTATCCTTCCATCATTTCTTCAAGAAATGTTTGGTACCCTATTGTTTATGTTCATTTAATCATGTATGTTTGTATTCAAATTTATCTTTCTAGGAGTTGGCTATGCTCATGGCTCGTGTGAGCCTAACTAAATGATCTTTTCAGTTCTTTCCTTTGTACAGTACATTCAAATATTGGCACATACACATGTAATCGCTAGATGCAAAAGTTCATTTTCTTTTACATGTATCTTATCATGAATGAACACAAACTTAAATAAGATCATCTAATAACTCAAACTAGGGTATTGTAGCTTCACTAGTAACTAGGTCTCCAAAGATGAGTAAAATACTGATACCAGTTTCTCAGGACCATCAATCGGTGTATATAATCTAGTATTCTGACTTACTCCTTTTGTAACATCACAAATTCCACAACTTTTCACAAATTTCTGAACATCTTTATACAACTACAGCCAATAGTACTTCTCCTTAAGAAAATTCCATATTTTATCAATACCAAAATGTCCAGCCAAACCACTACTATGTTTCTCCTTTATCAGATTAGTTCTCATTGCTCCTCTCAGTATACATGACTGAATACCTTTAAACAACATACCTTCTTGAATGAAATATTCATCCCATTTAGTGTCTTGTTGATCTTGAATAGGTGCTCTGCACTTTCTCCATGGCTCAGAAAAATCAAGGTCAAATTCATAAGAATCTCTCATCTCATCAAAACCAAGAACTTCAATTTTCATCTCGATCATCAAGGATCTTCTTCTACTCAATGCATCAACAACTCAGTTAGTGACTCCACTCTTATGCTTTATCACAAATGTATAACTCTACAAATACTCAACCCATTTCATATGTCTCTGATTCAACTTATTCTGAGTACCCAAATATTGTAAAGCTTTATGATCAGTATACAACACAAATTCACTCGGTATCAAATAATGTCTCCATTTCTTCAGTGCTTGAACAATAACATAGAATTCTTGATCATACACAGAATATTTCCTTCTAGCATCATTCAACTTTTCACTAAAGAAAGCAACATGTTTACCTTCTTGACTCAACACAGCTCCAATTGCACTTCCACTTGCATCACATTCTGCTTGAAATACCTTATTGAAATCAGGTAATGCCAAAATAGGTAATTCAACAACCTTCTGCTTCAGAGTCTCAAAACTTCTATCAGCTCTATGTGTCCACTTGAATTCTCTTTTGTCTCCTCTCATAGTCTCAGTCATAACATTACAAATTGAACTGAAATTCCTTATGAACTTTCGGTAAAAACTTGCCAAACCATGAAATGATCTTACCTCACTAGCATTCATAGGTGTAGGCCAATTCAAAATAGCTTCAACCCTTTCAGGATCCATCTTCAAACCATCAATTGAAATAACAAATTCCAAATACACAATCTCTTCTTTCATGAATGAACACTTTTTTAGATTTATTAACAACTTTTCTTCTTTCAACCTCTGTAAAACTTGTCTAACATGCAACAAATGTTCTTCTCTGGTCTTACTGAATATCAAAATATCATCAAGATATACAATCACAAACTTACCCAAGAATTTCTTCAAAACTTCATTCATCAACCTCATAAAAGTAATCGGTGCATTAGTTAAACCAAAAGGCATAGCCAACCACTCATACAAACCTTTTTTTGTCTTGAAAGTAGTCTTCCACTCATCACCTTCTCTGATTTTGATATGATGATACCTACTTTTCAAATCAATCTTTGTGAAATACTTTGCTCTAGTCAAACTGTCCATTATGTCATCCATTCTCGGTATAGGAAACCTATACTTCATTGTTATCTTATCGATTTCTCTGGAATCAGTACACATTCTCCATTCTCCATTCTACTTCAGTGCCAATACAATAGGTACTACACAAGGACTCAAACTTTCTCTGATCAAACCTTTCTGCAACAACTCTTGAATATGTCGGTTCAATTCCTAATTCTCGATAGGTGTCAACCAATGAGGTGCCTTATTCGGTAAACTAGCTCTAGGGATTAGATCCATACAATGATCAATGCTTCTTTTCAGTGGAAAACCATCAGGTACATTATCAAAAATGATATCACTGTACTCGGTGAGTAACTTATCAATCTCCTTAGGGACATTATCCTCTATTTTCTTAGTCGTGGGCTTATTATGAATTAAAAAAAAACATACATCATTCCTCTTCAAAGAGTTAACAAACTTTCTTCCTTTCATCAAACAAACTTTCATAGATGTGCAAACATTACTAACAGGTTCTTCCATCAATGGTAACAATATTTGTTTCCTTCCATCAGCCATAATAGTATACTTATGCAATCTCCCATCATATATAGCATGTCTATTATATTGCCAAGGTCTACCCAACAAAATATGACAACAATCCATAGGCATGATATCACATAACACCTTATCATGGTATTTTCCAATCTTCAAATTCACATAACATTGTTCACTTACTAGGAGTGTATGCTCATCTTTGATCCATGAAATCTGATAGGGCTTCAGATGGACCAATATTTCCAACTATAATTTTGTGATTGTCTTCAGATGCCAAGTTCTCCAAGCTACCACTGTCAATGATTACCTCCAAAATTTGTCAAAAACTCTACATCTGGTCTTGAAAAAAATTTTGCTTACCGGATCTTCCTTCTTGCTTTCATTCCATAGTGCTCTCCTTACCATCAAGTTATTTTCTTTCTCAGGTTCATTCAGTGACTCTTCTTGCACCAAAGCATTTCTACTGCTACCAGCCTTCTTACTAGCCTATGTACATTCAAAAGATCTATGTCCTTCTTCTCCATAATTATAACAAGTTCCTCGAAAACTTCCTCTACCATAACCACCTCGATAGTTACTACCTCTACCTCTAGATGAACTTTCACCTTTCCACTCGGTCTTGCCTTTGTCTAGATTTGTCTTTTCTGGATCAGATCTACCATTTTCACCATTAGATCTACCTCTTGCTCTAGGGAATCTACCACCTCGACCTCTCTGTCTTTGCTCATGTCTCTTGTTCAATTTCTCCTCGGCCTTCAAAGAAAATTGATAAGCCTCTTCAATGTTCTCTAACTTGACCATACTAATTTCCTCTTGGATGGAAACTCTCAAACCATTAAGGTATCTACCAATTCTTTCCACATCATCTTCATCATGTCTAGATCTGATATCTAATCTATAGAATTCCTCAGTATACTCTTTTACCAAGCTATCCTTCTGTCTCAAACTTTGCATTCGCCAAACTAGGTTAATCTGATAATCACAAGGTAAGAACTCTCCTTTCAATTTATTGACCATTTTACTCCATACCTTGATTTTGTCTTTGCCTTTCCTTTTCCTATCTAGCTGTAGATGTTCCCACCATAAGGATGCATGACTTTTTAAATTTGTGCTTGCAATCTTCACCTTCTTATCCTCAGGGATATTCTCATATTCAAAGTAATTTTCCATCTCGGTGATCTAGTCTACCAATTTATCAGAATCTAGCTTTCCACCATACTCAGGAGGATTGAAATGAGGTGTTAACTTCAGACTTGTTAAAGCCTTCAAAAATCTTTCTTCGCCTTGATCCATAATAGGTGCAGGTTCTGCATTCACCTATTCTTCTTCAATTTCATCATCACTAACATCTTCAAGATGTCTGTCTCTTCTTTGGGCTATTTCTACTACTTCTAACCTAGCAGTAATCTACATTAGCATATCTTCCAATCCTAGATCTACATCTCACCTCCCACAAACCATCTTGACCACCCTTTGCAATTGTAGGTTAGATCACAATTTTCTACCCCACAACAATCAACTAGGGCTTCAAGAGGAACCTACAAACCTAGATCTGCAGAACTAGATCAAGATCTCACCTCACTCTGATACCACCTGACATAAGGTAGGACACAAGAGGGTCCAAATAGTGGTGCACCCTAATGGTCCAAGCCTACACAACAAATGCAGAAGCAACAAACAACAATAGTGAGAGGGAGAATGTCAGATCTTTCATATATTATCATCAAATAGAACCATTCATGCCGGGCTGTAAGGCCTTCCCGATTAGGGCCTGATATTACAATGAATCAAAAAAGTCCTCAAACATGTGAGGATATGTCACAAATCTCCAATCTAATGTCTACTATCTTCTATCTTCCAACTGACCTCCTAAACTACAACCAAACATCTACATTTATACAAGAAGCTACCGAGCTGAGTCAGCCTTCAGATCCACAATCAACAGAAGAAATGGTCAAATCTAGGACCACACACTTCCCAATGATGGATACCAAAATTTAATCTATGATCTAATATAAATACACAAGTCAGCCACAATAGGAAATAAAACTAAACCCGTCGGTAAGCAAGATAACTGAGTAGTAGACAGGCAATGTCGAGTGCCAGCAAAATAACCAACTGTCCAGGAGAGAATCGACCACACTCGATAACCAAAGGAAACTGACCAATTACTGACCAACTCGGTCAAAGTAGGAATCGAGCAACACAGACAAAACTCCAAATTGTTTTTGGTGACACAAGATTACCAAGGACCCAAGATGCTCTTGCATCAAAGGAAGACTATTAACACTTTAGGATTTCAGAGTGAAGATCCACCATGTGTTTATTTGGGAATACCATTCTTCATGGATAGTAAAAAGATATCTTATTGGTCTAATGTATTAGAGAGATTAAGGGTTAGAATCTCCTCATGGAAATCCATATGCCTCTCATTCAGATGTCATATACTATTGATCAAAATAGTGCTAGCTGTAATTCCTAAATAATTTCTTGATGTCTTTAAATCTCCTACAACAATAGTGGAACAAATTGAAAAAATAATTAAAAATTTGCTTTAGAAAGGAAACATGAATGAAGCTAAGAAAATACCTTTGATCTCCCTTCAAGGTATGGTAGTTGACAAAAAAATAGGAGATGTTGGGATGCATGATATTTCTAAAATAAATTTTAGCATTTGGAGGCAATATAGCATAACACATGTATTATAGAGCTAAAAAAAACTAGTGTAAGGTAATGTAGGCCAAGTATCTCGATTCCAAAAATCCAACAAGAATTTTCACCATAGAAAATCCACCAGCTGGCTCCACCATGTGAAATTTCATTATTTCTTTAAGAGACATTGTCACATCTTATATTTCTTGGGAAGTGCATAGTAGGGAAGAGGTGAACTTATGGAAAAACTCCCAGATTGGGTAAATTCCTCTTAGAAATTCCATGGAATTACAAGCTTCTATACCAATCATAGTCCAAACTTGGGGGGCAATATTAGTTGATTATGACAGTTCTATGGTGATAGCAACAAGCAAGGCAAAGTAGAAATATCTTAGTAGTTTGTAGATTACTATGGAGTAAAAGAAAAAATGCAACAAATTTTAGTAGAAAGGATGGTGTTCATGTCCAAGGAGAGAGACAAAATCATCTGGGTACCATTAAATACCATGAAGTATTTAGTAAAGCTAGGCTATGAAGCAATTCTTAAATCACAATCAAATGAAAAACCACATAGAGATTATTCTTTTTGTTGGAGCAACATGATACTGTCAAAAGAAGGAAACTTCACCTAGTTAGTATTAAATAAAAGAGCCCTTACAGGTGAGAGATTAGCTAGATTACACATTGGAGATTAGTTCAATTGTGTTATGTATGGAGTGAAGCTAGAGAATACTCTACACTTATTTCTTCAATGTCCCTTTGCCCAAAAATGCTGGCAACATATGCTATTAAAACTATAATTCTCCATGCCTCTACCTAACTTTGTGTGGGATCTATTTCAATCATGGCCACTATTATATAAGGATTCATTATTTGCATGCATTTGGAACATCATACCAGCTACGGTCATCTAGTCCATATCGTGGGAACACAATAATGACATCTTTAAAAAAGTTTCCTCTTCCATCCAAGATGTCCAGGTAATGATAGAAAAATAAACTTCAAACTCAATGAATGCATATGTCTAGAATACTGAAAATTATTCATCTAATTTTTCATCATGGGATGATGTATTTTGAAAAGGTGGAAATGCATCTCTTTACCATTTAAAGGTTCTCTCATGACCCCCCTATATCATTAGAAAATGGAAGCACTTCCATTTAGGACTAGTTTAGCCCTTCGAGTAAGTGGTTTGGGGTCATGTCAAATGCCTTGAATGGGTCTTTGACTTGGATCTGGTTTTTTCTATGTCCTGCCCTATTTTCCACTTCTTTCCTACTTATTTATAGTATCTTTCTCTATGATTTTTAGGTTCTTGATCTCAGGGTCAAGGTCGACCTCAACCCTGACCTAGGTAAGGGTTGACCTCGACCCTGACCTAGGGTTTAAATTTCAAATTCCAAAGATTTATGAATGTCAGGGTTTGGAAAGAATTCTTTCCCACTTCCGGGTTGGCTGCTTCGGGCTTCGAAGCATTGGATCTTAAAAGACATTTAATTTAGGTCCACTCCTAAGGGTATGAGCCTAATGGGAAATTATTTCTCATATGTCAGCCTCTCTAGAAGTTTGTGTCCTAGACTAGTATATAAGGAAGCCTTCTCCTCTCATTTTAAGGGGAAGAAAAAAAGAAGAAAAAAAAGGAAGCAATCATCTATTCTCAAGCATTCAAGATTCAATTCATCAAGGAGATCCATTGGTAGCTATTGAAGGATTCAAGCTCTATGGAGCCCTCTTATTGAAGATCTCTCCATCCATATTCATTCTTGAGATTCTTCCTATTCCAAGATCCATTCAAGATTGGTGTTGAAGATCTAAAGACAATTGATTTGAGATATCCCACATCCTACAATTCTACATCCATTTGGAGCATCCATACTTGTGGATTCAAGGATTCGAATCCTCCATAAGGGTTTCAACATAAGCATGGTGAATTGTTCTATTTATTTTGTTTATTACTACAATTTCAATTCTATTTAAAGGTTAATTCCCAAATCGGGGTTTGACCAAGGCAAATCCCTTATCTAAACAAAAAAAACAATTTTCTTGCAAGAATAGGTATGGAATAATGAATTATAGAGCATATTTAGATACCCTTTTTGGAAAACTTTAAGGATTTGTGAACATAATTTTGTTCGGAGTAGTGCAGGTCAAGATCCAAAAACTCCAAAAACTCCAAGAATTTAGATATCCATAGATCCGATTGCAAAATTTCCAAAAACTCAGTACAGACACCAGAAAATAGCAATTTCCAGATCTGCTATAGTTTGAGGTTAGTATTTGTCTTCAATTAATTTCAATTAAGATTTTAATACTCTCTTCCAAAATGGAATGTAAGGTTTTCCTCTTTCTTCTTATTACTAATCGATTGATTCATTTATGCATTGACCATTCTCTTGTGGTTAATCAATTTGGATCTTTCCTTTGGGAATTTGGGATTAAGAAGAGAATCTTACCTTCCCCAATTCTTCCATATGTAAAGGATATTATTTACATTTTGGTAAATAAATTCAATAACCAACCACCCACCAAATCATCCTTATACTATTCTTTACATTTTGGTGAACCCGCTTACGATAACTATTTCTTTTGTGGTGTTAGTTTTACATTTCATGTTAGATCTTGCATGCATATTAGATTAGCCTTCTTTTATGTTCTTACATTTACATTTCAAAAATAAAACAAAAAAATCATATAAAGCAAAAATACCAAAATATTTATTTGTTCATGCCTTGTGTTTTCCTAATTTGGTTCATTTGCATTGCATTGGTATATGAGCTTTACTACCTCTAGTCCTACTTATAATATCCCAGTTAGAAGAAGTCTTAGACTTATGGGTTCCTTTGATCCTGAGTCTTCCTCTCCTTTAATTAGGATCCCAGATGATAATTTGATCACTCATGATTCCAATCCTACCATGGAGCATAACTCTTCTCAATCATCTCATGATGAGGATGATGCTTTAAGAGTTCCTCTTGAACAAGTCCAAAAAATTTTAACTAAACTTGATAAAATGAGAAATTGGCTTATTCAAGAAAACCATAATCAAGATTCTATTCAAGCTATAGAGGCTCTTAAGAAAGTTCTTTGGGATAGTGATCAAGGTGTTAATCTCTTGCGTGGTATCACTCATCTTGTGCATTTAAATAGCAAACCTTTAGCTCAAGAAGCTCAAGATCTAGGATTCACTTCTCCTGTCACTAGTGTGGAACCTTCTTCCATTCCTTTACCTAGCATTCCTACTTATACTCCTTCTTTAGTGACTACATCTATTCCATATCTTCCTATGAGTTTTCCATCGGTGTCTCTACCTACCTCATAACCTTCTTACCATAGTGTTCCTTTTACCTATTCCAATCCTCTTCTAACTATGGTTCCAAGTGTTCCACCAATTGTGTCTTCTATTCTTGATGCTTCCTACACTTTCCCTAGTGTTTCTAATGTTTCTATGACTCCTATTTCTTCTAATGATTCCATAATCATTAGTCTAGCTCAAATTGTGTCCTCTTTACAATAGCAACTTGTGTCCTTGACTCAATCCAAGTTTAGTATTCCTACATGTAACATGGGTAGTCCTTTATCTCTAGACATTATTTGTGCTCCTATTCCCTAGCAAGATGATATGCCTTGTCTTGAGAATTACAATGGTAAGGGAGACCCTGTCACTCATGTTAAAACATTGTAAATCCTTTGTAGTGACTATGCTCATGACCATAGGATTTGAGCCAAGTTGTTTGCTAGAACTTTTTGTGATAAGGCCTTGCAATGGTATGGTTCCTTGCCTCATTATATTGATTCTTTTCCAAAACTTTCTAATACCTTTATCCAATAGTTCCAAAATAACATTGGTCCCCAAGTGTCCTTAACTGATTTGATGCATTGTAAACAAAATACTAAAGAAAAATTGACTAAATTTATTGGTAGATTTAAAAATTTGTATGCTCAAATTTCTTATCTTGTTCCTGATATTGATATTCAACATATGTTTATTTCAAATTTACCAAAGGATATTAGAGATAAGACTTTGCTTACTAAATTTACCTCTTTTCAACAACTTTGCACAGTGCTTCATCATTATCAATTACAAGTGAATAAATTTGAGAGCAACACTCCAATGGCTCCTATTCCAGTTGATAAGAGTGATGCTTCTCCTAATCCCAACAAGTTTAAAAAACCTAAGAACTATGCCAAGATAAATAAGCAAGTAAATACAGTTGTTGATCACATTGCTATTGCATCCAACAATTCCACTTCTGCATCCACTTCTTTTCTTCTGAATCATACGTTTACTCCTCTTTCTAAATCTTTACATTCTATTATGAGTAAATTGTTCAATGATAATATGATTACTTTTCCTCCTATTAGACCTCTTTTACCTACTATGATGGCATCCAAATCCTTTGATCCCAAATCCTTTTGTCAATACCATCGTCAGAATGGCCATGATACTGAGAAGTGTTATTCTCTAAAACATAAGGTTGAAGACTTAATTGATTCTAATGCTTTATCTATTGATAATTTTGATGGTAGTGGGAACAAATTTGTCTCTCCTCCTAATCAAAAACTCCAAATCTATACGAATCCTTTGCCTACACATGATACTAATACCATTGTTTAGCCATCTTCTATGGATGTTGTTTATGATTCAAAGATGGATGATCTCAACCATATTGTTAACCATGTGGATCATATCATTTTGTCTCAACCTGTATCTCCATCCCAACCTCAATCTCAACCTCAACTTCAAGTTCCACCTTAACCTAAGCCTAAACTAAAACCCCAACCTAAACCTCAAAAACAACCTAAGAATAAAAGACCTAGGAAACACTTGATCACCTTTGATGATTCTGAGACCATTAAAGCTCATGATGGTCCCCTGTACATTTATGATAGGATTTCTAAGATACCTACGTGTGGTTTTCTTGTTGATCCTACATCCCTAGTCAATGTTTACTGAAGAAAACCTTTTTATGAAGAACTTACAATATGATTGTTATGATACATCTAATGTGTGGATCCAAACTTGTAATGGTTTTCTATATCCATCATTTGGTTCTATTAAATTGCCTATTGAACTTTGTGGTAAAGTTGTGGACACTACCTTCATTGTTGTTCCTGCTTTTGATCAATTTCAAGTTAAGCTTGGTTTGCCTTGGTTGAATTCCATGCATGCCATTGCTTCTCCTATCCATAAGTATATTAAATTCATTCATGATGAAGAAGTGAAAATGATTAATCATCATTTATATCAACCTTCTAGGACTAGGGATTGTGCTACCCTTCATTATCTAATTCATATTCTTCTCAACCTGATAACCTTTTTCGCTCATATCAAGCCTCTAAACATATCAAGATTATTGAGTTAAGCATGCCTCAGATGGATCTTAACCATGGTCTTTTTCCTACGCCTTCCATACCCCCTTTATCCATTGCTTCTAGTTCTGTTAATCAAGCTCATGGTGTTGCTTTTCAGCCTACTAAGAATCCTACTAATCCTCCTATATTAGAACCTAGGAAGGAACTGGTGGTTGTTCCTCCTAGTTGTCAACATATTTCAAACAAGACAAAATGTAACTGATCTGCCAATGAGTGTCCTAAGAAGAGTCGGGCTCAATCTAAGGCCCGTGCCTTTGGTCTTCAAAGTTTTTAACCTTCTTTTGACTAGCCTATGCCCGATGTGTTGGAAGTGTACACACTAATATGTTCACTTCTGTAAGTCTTTGCTTCCAAGGGAATCCATAAATGGGAAACCTTGAAAAATGACCTAGAGCTCCCTAGGCATGGAGTGCAAGGATATTAAGTGTGCTCTCAGCTAGTGCTATTAAGCCTATGACCTTGCTAGTAAACCATGCAATGTGAGATTCAATGAGACAAGGGAAAGAATGCCAATATCCTCAAGAATCAAGATGAGAATGGAATGCAACTATGCTAGAAATGATAATGCAAGCTAAGCTATGAAAAGAAAGATGCAAGTGTTACAATCCAAGCTAATTAATCTATGTGAGCTAATCTAGAGCATAGAAATGAAGCTAATCTAGGAAAGCATAAATATGAAGCTATGATGCAAGAAATGAAAGATAGATGCAAGAATGTCTTCAAAAAGCTCCAAAGTCTCCAAGAAATCCTACAACATAAGGTTAGTATTCAAAAGATGGATCCTAAAATGAGAAGAGAGCTCTCCTTTTATAAGAAATGAGAAATAATGGACCATGGAGATTAAGAGGCAAAAGATTTAATCAAGGGTGGAGCATCAAAGAGGAGCAATCCATGTGCACAAGTATCCTCCAATGAGAAAATAAGAGTTGAATTTTGTGTCCATATGAGACAAAAAGTGCTTTTTCCTTTTTTATAAAATAAGAATAACACTTTATTTGTGCAACTTAGGGTACGAGGAAAAGTGGGAGCTTTTTATTTAATAAAAGAGGAGGAAATTCCTTTTAATTAAATAAAGACTTAGGATAAAATGGTTAGCCCATTGAAAATAATCGAATAAATGATAAAATTAGGATTTGATCAAGAATAAGTAATTTGACGATTTTAGCAAATAATGCTAGCAAGGGGCTAATAGTCTAGATGACCATTTTTGGGTGATTACAGGAAGAAGTTAATGTTAATAATAATGTTAAGATGAATGATTATGATGATTCTATTCATATCTTATATTCTATTTCGATTAATCTTGATGAAGAAGATTCTCTTGATGATCCTAACGATGATAATGATGAATATGAGACTATTGACATTGATACTGATTTACCTATTATGCTTTCAACACAATTGATAAGTACACCTAGTATTGAACATCATGATTCTCAAGAGGATCCTTGTTTGGAATTGGCTATTATTCCTACTGTGTTAGATATAGTCCCTCTTGCGAGTTTCCCACCTTCCCTAAATGATATAGACCGAGATGGGGAGAGTAGGTGATGTGCTTGATTGGCTTGTCCTCCATGGTAGCTTTTTGTGCATTTTCCTGTTGTATTATGTTTCTCTCGTAATGTGTTTGCTAAATGTTTGTTAGATTCTTTTATATGACCCCTGTTACTTTGTTGGTACAAGGTGATAAAGGAATCAAACCTATTGTAATACTCCTCTCTATGTATCTCTGTTATTCTATATGTTGTTTTCATGTTATGTTGTACCCATGCTATTGTTCATAAATGTTTTCCTTGTGTAGTCCACTTGGATTTGCGACTTGGTAGCACTGATTCTTTTTGGTCTCCATGTTGTGGTCCAAAAAGACTCTTCTTTGTAGCTCTTGCATTTTCTTTCCTCCATTGTGATTGTAGTTCTACTTTCTTTGGGGAATGATGTCAATTCATTTGCAATAAAATCATATATATATATATATATATATATATATATATATATATATATATATATATATATATATATATATATATATATATATATATATATATATATATATATATATATATATATATATAATCTTATGATCATACTGACCCCACAATAGGTAGATCCCTTATGTGTTCTCTGTATGTTTATATGGTATTTCTCTTGATTTTTCTTCTTTTGGGAGCATCTTATAGTAGAAACGTAATTAGTGGAGTTGTTTATGTTTCTGTTCAAGCCATTGCTCCTATTAAAGTGTTAGCAATGACTTTAACGTGGGGGCATACGCTTTGCTCACTTTTTGCACACATGCACTTTCAAAATATTTTTCAAAACTTTTCTCCCTTTATGGATTAGAGACTAATCCTTAAAGCATGGATATTTACCTTATAGGATCTCTTGATCTCTCTAGTTTCAATTTAAAAAGTTTTGATCCCTTAAGGTTGGAAGGTGTCCTTAAGAATGGATCTCTCTTATTTTGGCTTTTCTCTTTTGGAATAGAATATTCTTGAGGGTGAATCCTTGATGGGTTGACTAGTGAGTAGCCACATTCACTAGGTGGTTCAAGTCCATCTTTCCAGTTGCACTGTTTCCTTGTGTGATTCACAATGAGACATAAGTTCTCAATGGGTGAGGTAATCGCACCCTCTTCTCTCTTTTTTCTAGTGATGTCTCTCTTATTGTAATCTTGGGGTTGACAAAGATTTGAGTCCCTGGGGGATTGAGGATTGCTTTGTCCCTTTGATTTCAATAAGATTTTCTTTTTCTTTGTGATCTCCTTTACCAAGAGTTTGCATCGAGTCCATACTCTTGCTAAAGTGAGAGCTAAATGTATCATTGGAAAATGGAAGCACTTCCATTTAGGACTGGTTTAGCCCTCTGAGTAAGTGGTTTGGGGTCATGTCAAATGCCTTGAATGGGTATTTGACTTGGATCTGGATTTTTCTCCTGCCCTATTTTCCACTTCTTTCCTACCTATTTCTGGTATCTTGCTCTATGATTTTGAGGTTCTTGATCTCATGGTCAAGGTTGACCTTCTGGGTCAAGGTCGACCTTGACCTTGACCCAGGGTCTAAATTTCAAATTCCAAAGATTTCTGGATGTCGAGGTTTGGAAAGAATTCTTTCCCGCTTCTGGGTCGGTTGCTTCGGGCTTCAAAGCAATGACTCTTAAAAGGAATTTAATTTAGGTCCACTCCTAAGGGTATGAGCCCGATGGGAATTTATTTCTCATATGTCGGTCTCTCTAGAAGTTTGTGTCCTAGACTAGTATATAAGGAAGCCTTCTCTCATTTTAAGGGAAAGAAAAAAAAGGAAGCAATCATCTATTCTCAAGAATTCAAGTATTCAAGCATTCAAGATTCAATTCATCAAGGAGATCCATTGGTAGCCATTGAAGGATTCAAGCTCTATGGAGCCCTCTTGTTGAAGATCTCTACATCCATATCCATTCAAGCTTCTTCCTATTCCAAGATCCATTCAAGATTGGTGTTGAAGATCTAAAGGAAATTGATTTGAGATATCCTACATCCTACAATTCTACATCCATTTGGAGCATCCAAACTTGTGGATTCAAGGATTCAAATCCTCCACAAGGGTTTCAACATAAGCAAGGTGAATTGTTCTATTTACTTTGTTTATTACTACAATTTCAATTCTATTTCAAGGTTAATTCCAAAACTGGGGTTTGACCAAGACAAACCCTTCATCCAAATAACAAAACCATTTTTATTAAAGGAATAGGTACGGAACAACAAATTACAGTGCAGATTCGGATACCCTTTTCGACAAACTTTCAGGATTCATGAACATAATTTTCATCAGAGTAGTATAGGTGAAGGTTGACATAAAGGCACACGATTGCACCCCCATATTTGGGTTAAGGTCGACTTGGCTCAGAAAAGAAAAAGATTTATGGGTTTTCTTCGTCTCCATGTTTCTATTCCAGATTCGGTTGCAAAATTTCCAAAAACTTAGTACAAACACCAGAAAACAATAATTTCTAGATCTTCTATACTTTGAGGTTAGTATTTGTCTTCAATTAATTTCAATTAAGATTTTAATACTCTTTTCCAAAATGGAATGTAAGGTTTTCCTCTTTCTTCTTATTACTAATAGATTGATTCATTTATGCATTGACCATTCTCTTGTGGTTAATCAATTTGGATATTTCCTTTGTGGATTTGGGATTAAGAAGAGAATCTTACCTTCCCCAATTCTTCTATATGTAAAAGATATTATTTACATGTTGGTAAACACATTCAATAATCAACCACCCACCAAATCATCCTTATACTATTATTTACACCCCCCTATGTGTGTATGTTAAACACCTTCATGAAATTAGGATTATTAACTAACAATTCAAAGCAAATACAATGCAAATTTAAACTAAGAAATGAATTTAATATCCATGACATCTCATGGTTCTCTAATTATATGTGGTAAGTAGAGCTCTCAACTTTGTATTCCCTACTAGTGACACTTCTAAAATGAGAAATCTATGATACTAATATGCCTAATCTAGCTCACAATTCTCCATTATGCTATGATAAAATGTAAATGCAAATGATAAATGCTCTCAAATGCTCTTAATTTCTCATGAAATTGACTATAATAAGGAAGCTTTATTCTTCAAATCCCTAATTTCTTCTTATTCTCACAAAATGGCTCTTATTATAGTAAATTCCCAAGGGTAGGGGGTAGAGTGAAGTAATCATGATTTAGCCTTGGTTGAGTCAAAAACTTTACAATGTTTTTAAATGGGGGGACAATTTAAATGTTTGTCTCAAAGCTTTGGACAAAAGGACAAAATTGACTGGTTTAGATTCAAAGTTGAATTTGTGTGATCAAGATTCAATTCCTTTGAGTGATCCATGTGCTTTGTGTTCTCAATTTTCATTGGTTCCTCAAATCTTTGTTGAAAGCTATTAAAATTTATTAAATTCCATCAATTAATTAATTTAGCCATGTAGGGAATAGGTTCATTTGATTTTTTATTTAAAACTATACAATTAATTGATTAAAATAAATTATATAGTGTATTTCACCCCTTTAAGCTTTTATTTAATTATTTAATGTCCTCATTTTATTTTTCTTTTGATTTGATTGATTTTGTCCAACTTTGATTTATAAATGTCCATTTTGATTTGATTCTTTTTTATAAGAATTTAGAGAATTTTGATTAAGATTTTTCCATTTTATTGATTTAAAGAACTTGCCCATTTTTGAGTGTCTACAAATTCCCCTCTTTGAATTGATGTGCGAAGCTCATTGATTCAAAGAAAATTTTGAAGTCCTGATTGCTTTTAGGTCCTAATTTATTGATACACCACTGATTTGATTTGATAACCTGATATGAAATTGATTGCTACCTGGTATGATATGCCTTTGATTTGATTTGATAAAGTGATATATGCCCCACTAATAATAGTTTGAAAATTTTGATGCCCCATATTTAATGTGATACCAATTCGATACTCTTATGATGCCCCCTCAGAAATGAAACATATTGATGGCTTGATTTGAAAAATTTGATTGATTGATTTATATTGATCCAATATGTTTTCATTTCTGAAAAACATTGATGATACTCCTTGTTCAACAAATGCCCTAGTTTAATTGATATACTGATACATAAAAACCATGATTAATAAAATGTTGTTGATGTCTCTGAATGAATGATTGAACATCCAAGATAGCTAGGTTTGTTGTAATTAAGCAAACAAGTGATTAGGATATCAGGATAATGGTACCAATGAATGTGATTTGTCAATCCGATAGGATAGTAAAACTGATATGGGATAACTGATAGGTAGGTCACTGATAGGATTGATACTGATCATATTGGTCCCGCCTCATGATCAAGAGTTGGGAAATAATAAGTTGGTACTGATTGGTTGATTGATTGATTGATGTAAAATTATTCATTGGTATAGAATACTGATATGATTCCTTTGATTTGCAAAACAAGCACATTTCCATAAGTTATACATATAGTCCCTAGCTTCTTGGATATTGAGCTAGGTTAGGCTTTGACCCCAGTAGAGTATCATGTTATTGAGTTGTGCAGCCTCAGTTTCCTGTTTGACATCCCACAGTTCCAACTGAACTGTGGTCTCCTTACCACTGTGGTAGAGCGTTGGCACTCTGGCCACAATACTTTCCATCTACCTTTAAGAGAGATGACGATCACACCAGAGGATGTGTATTGATTGTTGCACATTCCTTGTTAAGGAGAGATAGTATACTATGACTCAGTTTATGATAGTACACTATGCAGACGGGTGTTCGAAGATAACACCATTGATGATGATACTATCACATGGGCACAGTTCACCTCATTTCCCACTTTTCTAGTAGTTCTATGTGCTTTGATTGGTGGATTACTGCTTCCCGACTGTTGAGGTCATGGTTTCTCTATTGGATGGGGCTGAATCTTGGAGGATTTGCTTGTATAGCCTCAATAGTTTGATTGGGGTTCATGCATTCTTGCATAGTTGTATCATGATTTACATGAGGTGGTATATAGATCAAGTGCATCTTTATCAATGGGTGCAGTGATTCTTCAGTTGTGGGCCTGGGAGCATCTTCCCATCACTTGGCCAGTATCAGACATAATTCGGTGTCGAGGTTTCCCTTATGCTTTTCTATGTGGTGGCATGGTTATCCAACATCATTTGGGCAAGCTAGAGTATTGGTGCCAGGTTATTGATGATCTTGATTAGGTCCATTGGTGACCATATATAGGTTGTAAGGGATGGAGGGAGGATGATGATGAGCTCCCATATATGTTTTCTCCTCGGTGGATGATTGGTAGATCTATGACTATGATTGAGCTATTTTTCTTTGGTCGAGTCTCCAGACAGTACGAAAAGGTTCAGGATATGCCACAGGGCACAACTTTATATGCTAGACTTTAGGAAGAGCGATCTATGTGGGGTGCTCAGATTGGTTTCGAGTTTGCTTGTGATCAGATTACTTAGATGATGTACTGTAGATGGGATATGTTAGTGTGTGTAGCTGATGCTGGTATGTCACATGAGTATCAAGATTGGTGGGCTTAGAATAGATTTCTTTAATTTATAGATCTAACAGAGCCTATCCCTGGTCATGATGAGAGATCAGAGGATGACAGGGATGATGATGATGGAGGGGATGATGGTGGGGATGGTGGTGGTGGTGGGAGGAGACATCAGAGATGACAAGCTTAGAGAGGACAAAGAGATCCTCAGGTCATGGATCAAGGATGAGATGGGCCACAGATGAGAGGTGGACATGCTAGGGAGAGGGCTAGAGATGTTAAGAAGGTACAACAGGGACCTGGGTTTGTTCATCCTAGAGTTGCATTGGTACAGGGACAACAAAGATAGAAAAGAGACTAGAGACAGGTACACATTGAGGCTGCTAGATAGGTTCCTGGAGGGTTGGATCCTTTGGTTCAGTTATAGCAGGTTGCATTAGCACATCAGGATTAGATTCTGACATAGTAGGATCAGATTCTGGCACAAAAGGTACCTCTACAGGTTCCTAGATCATAGGATATGGCTCAGTCATCTCAGGCTGCTCCTAGTATTGACACTCTATCACGGGGTGTTCAATCATTGGAGACAGATGTATCCACTGTTGTTGGTAGATTAGACCAGGTAGCTATTTTGATGCAGTAGTTTATGACCTTTGTGACTCAGAGGCCTAGTATGGCTAGCACTAGTTAGACTCCTCCTACTTAGGATAGACTAGGTGATGGGGGTCCAGATGGATCAGGTGCTGGTGATGGATCAGGTGGTGCCACAAGCTCTTGATTATTGATTTATGGATCTCCTCATTTTGATGACTTGTATCATGTTTTATGCTTATTGATCAGACTTGATGTATCACTTTGTTGATGACATTGTATCTTGCTATACTGATTTGATGGATCATTTTGATATTATGAACATTTATACAATGCTATGATTTCCTTGATTCTCTTGATGCATTCATGTGAGATCATCTTTATATGCAGCTATATGATGTTTATGATGCCTTTACTTTGATTATGCTATGGATGCAATGTATCTCATGTATGATATAGATAGATGTATGCAATGATTTATGCTATTTTGATATGCTTTTCTGATTTTCCATGTATGGATGCAAAGCTTTATTAGAAATATGGATATGAATGCCCCTATGTTTTTGATTTTTTTGTATGCAATTTGATTTTAACTAGATGTATGCAAATGATGTGTGATGAATGAATTTTTTTCTCTTTTTCTTTTCTGAATATGTGGATAATGAATAATGATTAATGCTATAGATGAATGCAAAAGATAACCTCACATTGTTGATTTGAATCAAGGAAAAAATGTTTAATTAAACCCCCCTTTTAATGTTTTACTCAAGCTGATTAACTGAACCCCTTTTTCCTTGGAAACATAACTACAAACATGCACTTAATCTAATATGAAAATATCATGCAATGCAAATAAGTGTCACTAGCTTTTTAGCAAAGAAATGCCATAGGGAAATATTTTCATCATTGAGCATTGTAGGACCATTAAAGAAAATACAACCATCATTGACCACATCATGATGATATGAATATCACTTTTCATCACTTTTGGTAACTTTTTATTGGAAACTAGTACAACCCTCACTAGTTGAATGACCAACTATGGGAGTATGAATACCGGTTTCAATAGATTCAATGTTGCAAGTGGATTTTGGTATTAAGATATGGAAGATCTAAATAGCCAAGGTATCTATTTGCGTAAACAAGCAAAGGTCGATTCTTCATCCTATGTGATAGTCCTTGATGGTTCTTTGATGACCATGTCGTTAGACAAATTCTCATGAGTTGATGGATCTCCCTCAAAATAGTCACTCAAAGGCAAGAAAATATCATGTCTCCATCATGGCCAATCTAGTCAAAAAATCATTGATTAGCTAAGGAAACATGATAAAAGTCATTTTAATAAAGATCATTAAAAGAAAGCTTCAAGTGTTTTGCAATGTATCAAGATTTTCAAATAGAATTTCCAAACATTTTGATCTTTTAAGTGTTGTCAATTTTTAATCCCGAATAATAAAGTCAATGAAGGCTCAAGGATCAAGTTGTGGAATCAGAATACTTGGGTGTGAACAATGATATCCATCAAAGGTTCAACAAAAAAATCTCTTTCTTCTAAAGCTCTGATAATTCCTTCTCCGATATTGTGACCAAATGTAGCACCAATTGAATCTGGTCATACCAAAAATCCAATCCTTTCCTGCCCCCAAGTGATAAATGTGATTGTGTGACAAGCTTAGGGCAAATAGACAATGCAACAATGAGACTGAAATGTTTTATTATGACTATGCACAAATGACAGATGCAATGGAAATTTACAAGTGAGATGTTTGGAATGCAATATGTACACATGCAACTAGGAAACGACTTAAGGGAACAAAAGGCGCTTGATTTCCAAGTTGTCACCTTTTGGGTCTTTTTCTCTTTTTTTGCTACCAAGGTGCCTATTGCTAGGTTTTCACCAAGGCACTTTTTTCTTTTTTTCCTTTTTCAATGTTTTTGGTATTTTCAAGATCTCTTTTGACTATGTACAATAAATATGATGCTCCTCATCTGATACTCTTTCATCTACCTCATGTATAGAACCTCTTTAGATGGATGCTATTGATAGGTTCTTGTAGCTCTTCTCCATCACAATCTGCTAATTTATAAGTTCCCGTTCCAAATGAAGAAACAATGATGAATGGACCAAGCCAATTCGCCTCCCATTTACCATTCTTCTCTCTTTCGGCTTGATTTTTAGGGTTTTCTCTTAGTACTAAGTCACCTACTTGAAAAAATTATGGTTTGATATGCTTATTATAGTTTCTTGAGATCTTGTTCTGATAGAATTTCAAGTGTTCATAGGCTTGCATTTGATGTTCTTCTAACAACTCTAATTGTTGAAGCCAGACAACTCTATAGTCCTCATCTATTATCAACCCTTACAATGATACTCGTAAAGATGGAATTTCAACCTCCAACGATAGAATAGCTTTAGCTCCATAATTGAGTGAAAATGGTGTAGCCCCTGTAGGTGTCCAAATGCTAGTTCTATAGGCTATAATGTCGGGTTGATTTGCACATGCCAATCTCTTCCTGACTTATTCATCGATATCTTTAAGATTTTGAGGATGTTCTTATTTGTAGCTTCGGCTTGTCCATTTCCTTGAGGATAATAAATGGACAAAGAGTGATGAGTAATATGGAATGTGTCACAAAGTTCATCCACATCTTTTTTTTTGAATTATTTTCCATTGTTTGTGATTATGGCATGAGGGATACCATATCTGCAAATGATGTGATTGAGTATGAACATGGAGATCTATTTTCCTGTGGTCGTGATCAAAGGAATGACTTGTACCCACTTTTAAAAATACTCTATAGCAGTGATGATGTACTTATTCCCGTTGGAAGATGGTGAATAGATTACACCAATCAAGTCAAATCCCCATTGATAGAATGGCCATGGTGTTAAAAAAGGATGCAATTCTTGTTCCAGCATATGTATCATGTCACCATGGTATTGACATTTGCTGCATATTTTGACAAAGTGACAAACATCCTTCTGTAAGGTTTTCCAAAAATACCCCATGCAAAGGATCTTCTTGGCTAGGTTTAATCTGCTTGAGTGTGACCTACAAATGCCCTCGTGAACCTCACTTAAAGCTAACTTAGACTCCTGTTCCTCTAAACATCTAAGTAATGTCTTGTCAAGACCCTTATGATACAATGTTTCAGAAAGGATTATGTAATGGGCTGATTGTTGGATGAAATTTCATTTTTGGGCTTGGGATTGGTTTATAGGTAACACTTGGTCTTTGAGATAGGTATAGATAGGTCTGTACCAAGGTGAGTCATGTCCATTGAGTAGGGAAACAATTTGGGTGTCGGGAAGGTCAAATGCTGGTTTTTCCAACTCTTCCACCAAGAATTCATACTTCTCATTCTGATCTAGTTTTTGAAGTAAGGAAGCCAAGGTCGCCATTGCATTAGCTGCTCTATTCTTCTCTCTTGGAATTTGTTCAAAGGTTATAAAAGAAAATTACTTTTTCCAAGCATCTATCATAGTCTTGTATGGCATTAGTTTTTCATCTTTGGTATTGTATTCATCATTGATCTGATTGATTATTAATTGAGAGTCTCCATATACTTATAACTTGGTGATGTTCCATTCTAAAGCAATCTTAATGGTAATGACTAGAGCCTCATATTCTGCTATGTTGTTTGTACATTGGAAAAAAAGCTTGTATGACTTGGGAATGGTATACCCTTGAGCGGTAATCAATAGTATGCCAGCCCCAAAACCACCTTGTGTATATGATCCGTCGAAGTACAACTTCCATGTCTTGGCCTCTATGTTGACAATTGTTGAATCTGGAAACTCCACTTGAATGGTTTGCAGAGAAATCAAAGGGTTTTTTGCTAAGTAATTTTCTATCACTTGTCCTTTTATGGCTTTCATATCCACATACTCAATGTCAAACTCACTTAATATCATGACCCATTTTTCTATCCTACCTGTTAAGGTAATTTTACTTAGCAAGTATTTTAGGGGATCAATTTTTGCAATATGTTTCACCTTGTGCATCAACATGTAATGCCTCAATTTTTGGGATGTAAAGGCTACCGCTAAGAAAGCTCTCTCCATGAACGTGTAGTTGAGTTCATACTTGATCAATGTTCTACTCAAGTAGTAAATTTCTCTTTCTTTCCCTTGGTCATCTTCTTGCACCAAAAGAACTCCTAGAGACCTCTTGGTGGTAGATATGTACATCAGCAACTGTTTTACCTTGATTAGTGGCATTAGGATTGGTGTATTTATTAGATAATTCTTCAACAACATGAAGGCTTTGTTGCATTATTCATCCCACCTGAAAATAGTGTCTTTGTGTAGTAACCTTGTGAATGAATGACACTTTTTCACCAATTGAGAAATGAACCTTCTTATTGATTGAATCTTGCCTTGAAGAGACCTGATTTGACTTATGTTCTTTGGAATCTCCATATCCATTATGGCTTGGACCTTGTTGGGATCCACTTCAATCCATTTTTTTGAAACTATATAGCCTAATAACTTGCCGGATTGAACACCGAAAGCACATTTTTTTGGATTAAGTCTCACTTTGAATTGCTCCAACCATGTGAATAACTTTTCCAAAATTTGCAAGTGGTCTTCTCTTTGATGTAATTTTGCCAATATGTCATCCACATAATCTTCTAGAAAGGTGTGCATCATATCATGGAAAATAGTGGTCATTTCCCTTTGGTATATAGCTCCGACATTTTTAAGGTAGAAGGGAATTACGTTCCAACAAAAGATACCCCAAGGGCATGTAAAGGCTATCTTTTCTTGGTCTTCGGGTGCAAATTTTACCTGATTGTAGCTGCTAAAACCATTCATTAATGAATAAATGGAGTGACCTACTGTCAAGTCCACTATCACATCTATGCTTGGAAGTGGGAAATCATCTTTAGGACATGCAAGATTCAAGTCTCTAAAGTCCATGCATACCTGAATAGACTTGTCGTGCTTGGTGATCGGTCCAATATTGGATATCCCTATAGCATATGCAATTTCTCTTATAAATCCCACCTTCAACAATTTCTCTAATTTGGCTTTGACTAGGAGAGCTACATGGGGGTGCATATTTCTCAACTTCTTCTTGACAGGCTTAACCCTTGGTTTAACATTCAAATGGTGCATAATGAAGTTGGGATCCAATCCTGGCATGTCAGCATAGGACCATGCAAAGTTCACTTGTTTTTCTTGAAAAAACTTGATAAAATCCTTTCTTTCTAAAGGTGTAAGTGACACTGCTAGGTGTATGAATTTAGGATCCAATTCTGTTCCAATGTTGACCTTTTCTGTTGGCTCTATGAGAATTGGTGACCTTTCTTCTTCATGTTCGGGTAGGGTATCCAACCTCTCTTCCTTTGGTGCCACAGTTGGGTTTTCACCATAGGAAACATCCTTTATCTTTACTTTTTTTGGTTCTAGTGCTGCCACATAGTGGTTTTCATCACTAGAACTTTTCATTTTTTTATTTTTATTTTTATTTTTTTCTTTGGATTAAGAGATTGGACCCCCACTGTTCTCATCATGTTTGGATCAAATTCATTGGTGAAAGAGGGCTCAACCATATTTAAGTATTGGGTCATTTCTTGGTCATTTAGGAATTTGAGTAAGTCACTTGGCTCATTTAGGTCCCAATCAATAAGGTCGGAAAATATCAAGTATAGGGATTCATTTGGTAAAGTGTCATTGGTTGGAGTTATGGACATGACCTCATTGGATGGTTCATACATTGTATCATTAAGGTCAATGACATGAGCTTCCTCAAGATGATCCATGGAAGAAGGATCAAAGTCCTCTTCACTTGAGTCCTCAAGGACTTCTATGGGAAACAACATGGAAAATAAAACATGCAGATTAATCCTAATGTTTGAATAATCCTCCTCCGATGGTTCCCAAAATTCCTCTATCCATGGTTGATTAATGGGTGCTTGTCCTATATTGAGTTCTTGTATTATGGGATCTTCATTCCTTGGAGTTTTTTGCCTTAGAACATTAGCATAAGCATGTATGGTGACAATCTCTTTATCATGGCATGAGTCATCAGATAAAGTATCCCACTCATAGTCCTGAGAATCATTGCTATCCACATCAGATTCCACTATATTCACTTGAGGATATGAATCATGCATGGGGCTGGAGCTTTCTCCTTTGTGCTGGTAGCCTACCCCTGATCTTTCTTCTTTTGACATCCAAGAAGGTTCAATAGGCTCTAGCAAGCCTCTATTTCTTTTGCCTAAGGGTCCTCTTCCCTTATATCCCATTTTTTGCATTATTTTGAATCCTTTTCCATATTGATTGGTTTGAATGTTAATGTGCTGGATTCTCTCCATGGGAGTATTTGAGGTATCATTTTCATCTTGATAAAGCCATTGGAGAACTTCATCTTCCTCTTTGTCAAATGCTGCCTTGTCACTTTCTCTTACAAAATAAGAGTTCTATTTATGAGGAAGATGTTCCTTAGATGGTTTCCCATGTGTTCTTGGAGATGTAGGTAAGTCTAATAGGTAAGTGTTTCAAATGTATGCATCATCTCACTCATTTTTTTGTAGTGGTCCTCTTTAGCTTTATCTTTCTCTTCTTTGGTGGGTTTGAAAAGTTCTACCTTTGGTATAGATGCTTTTTCTGAATTTTCATTTGAAGTTGGATTCTCATAACTCACTTTCTCCTTTCCTTTAGTTGATGTATTTGAGTTAGTTCGAGGAGGATTTGAAGTAGAAGTATCACTCAACATTAACTTAGGATCATCCACTTTAGTGTCTTCAATGGTATCCCTTTGGATAATCCCTTCTCTGTTATGTGGAATAAATAATTCATGGAAAGGTTTTAGTGAATTGCAATATTGGAAAGGATTTGAATCCCCTCCAATTGTGATTTCCTCACCCATGTACAAAAATTTTATGCATTGATGATACATGGATGGAACCACTTACATCTCATGGATCCATGACCTTCCCAATAAGATATTATAATTTAGTTTCATATCAAAGACTTGGCATTTTGTGTCCTTTTTGATAGGTCCAACTTGAATGGGCAATATAATCATGCCTTTCGAAGACCTTTCCGCTTCATCATAGGACTTTATGGTAATTCTTTTTGTAGGATCAATGCATGACTCAAATAATCCTAGAGATTTGACAAGACTCAACATGCAGATGTTAAGACCAGCTCCCCCATCTATGAGAGATCTCTTAACCCTATGTCTTTCAATCAAGACTTCTATATGCAATGGTAGATTTTGGGGATGGGTAATAGTGTTAATATGTTTTAGAACAACAAAGAGTGGGGGGTGAATTAGTTGTTCTTAGGTCCAGATGTATAAAATAAACTTCAAAAACTTTTCCTCAAATTAGATCTAACAACCAAAACCAACTCGGTCATCACTGATTCAATAATAGAAACATATAACATTGCAATCCACTACCCAGCTATATCTAACTTGTAAAACAAAGAAATGTCTAAACCAAAACATTCACACAAGCATTGACACTAGGATTTATAGTGGAAACTCAATATGGGAAAAACCACTTTGTAACATGCTACTATTATTTTCACTCTTCTGAAGTGAGCTCAGTTAAAAGTCAACCCTGTCAAAGGTTACAATACACATTGTTAGGTGTGACCCAATTAAAGGATTTTCATCAATTTGTTAGAAGTGAGCCTTGTTATAGGACTTACATACATTCCATTAGAATGCAACCTTGTTCAAATGATTTAAACATATGACTGTTAGGTCAACCTCTATTAAAAGGATTTTGACTGTTACAATGGTTAGAAAGTAGCAACAGTATTGATCTAAAAAACATACAACTCACTTTGCAAATATCAGATCTAATTCCATACATAAATGTTGGTTTACTGACTTTGAAACTTTTCCATCTCCATCTCTGATCTACTCGAAACTTTTCTTCAAGCAATCACCACACTTCTCCTTCAGCCTTTTCTGCTTATACAGTCAATAACATCTACTGATCTTCCATCATCCTCTGTTCACCCATGCACACACATACCTAATGCTTAGGTTCCCTTAATACTTCCTTAATTAGGTTAACTCATCTTTTGCTACTCAATCTCCTTCGTAGATCTTAGGGTTAGGTCAAATTCATTGAATCTACCCACTTTATGTTCTTTGGCTCCTTTTCTTGAAACATCTCAAATCTCTTAAAGATTTACAATAAATTTTTTTTTAGTGCATTCAATGCTTTCAAACAATCAATAAATAAAGTCAACAAATTTTACATAATCCAAGAATCAACAATGTTGGCTCCAAATCTGAATGCTCTTCAAATATAAAAATACTGATGCTCGGTCAATACTATGATCAACTACTCGGTCTTCATGTAGAAAGCTCGGTTATTACTAAAAATGTTTCCTCAGCTTAAACTGTCTTCCTCGACAATTAACTGATGTTTGATCGACACTAGAATTTTGCTCGGTATATACTGACTCGGTTGACACTAACATCACTTGGCTTGAACATGATTTCTCCATTTTTGCTCGGTCAAGCCTACTAGTTTAGTCTTCAATCTTACTAAGATAAACAATACATTGTCTCATCATTGTACAACATAGTCAAGTACACTTTTTAGTATCAAGATAAATCAACCTTTCCTTAGGTGCGATTGTTACCAACCTTGCCTATCCCCTTAGCAACACTCAATTAGATATAGTACTTTCCTAAGTAGCAACAATCTTATCAGTTAAGATTTGACATCAATGACAACACAACAATTGCTTCAATTGTAGTTTCCAACAATTTCCCTCTTTGGCATTGATGGCAACACCATATGATATCACCTAAGTAACACATGGATTACCAACCAATCCAAAAACTTATCTGTCCATAAAAAATTTCTTTTTTAATATCCTTAGCTTCATTCTAATTTAGAATCTATAAGCCTCACTTCTGTGACCATCAGAAATATCCATATCTCCCTCTATCCTAATCCTTCATTTCAGTTCATCATCTCCTTACTTTTCCTTTCAGTGTCATGTGTTATTATATCATCTTAGTTCATCTCCCTCTTTAAAAAAAATGCCAAAGCAGCAACTAAAACATACACCCATCAGATGTAGATATTATTTGTGCAGCTCCGTGTTTCTCCCTCTGTCATCTTACTTATGAATGATTCCTTGTCTTTTCTCTTCTTCACAACTCTAGGCCAATCCTAAAGTGTGATAATCTTCTGCATCAATCTATCAGATATTTTACTGTAGCATATTTGATTCAGTGCTCCTAGCTTAACTAGGCAGCCTCAGTTAGGGGAAGGACCCCTAATTGACTTCTCAAATACTCATGTGCTTCTTTAGTTAAAGCTTTAGTGAATATGTCTGCTAATTGTTCCTTTGTATTCACATATTCTATTCAGACTTCTTTATCTTGTACCAATTCTCTCAAGTAGTGATACTTGATTGCTATGTGCTTGGTCTTAGTATGCATCACTGGGTTCTTAGAAATGTTGATAGCACTCATGTTGTCATAGAAAATAACAACAGGTTCAGTGATTTCTTTTTTCATGCCTACCAAAAATTGTTTTATCCATACCAAATTTGAATAGTTTATGACAACAACAACATACTCGACTTCAACAGTAGATTGGGAAATGCAATTTTGTTTCTTGCTCATCTAGGAGACTAATCTCTATCCAAGAAAGAAAGCTCCACCACTAGTACTCTTTCTATCATCTACATTTCCTACCCAATCAACATCTGTATATACTCTTAGTTCAAATCTTTCATCCTTCTTGTAATATAGCCCATAGTCAGCATTCCCTTTCAAGTATCTCATAATTCTTTTTACAGCCATCATGTGTGTTTCCTTAGGATTGGTAGAGAATCTTGCCACAATGGCAATAGCTAGTGCAATATCTGGTCTACTATGTACAACATACTACAATTTTCCAATCATGGATCTGACATACAAAGTCTGGTTCACTTCTGCAGCATCATCATTCTTAGATAACTTTTGTCCAGTAGCCATAGGAGTACTCACCGGTCTAGAATCTTCCATCCCAAAATTTTTCAGTATTTCATTAACATACTTAGACTATGTAATGAAAATTCCTTTCTTCATCTGATATACTTGTAAACCAACAAAGAATTTGATCTCACCAAACATGCTCATTTCAAATTCAGTTTGCATTTCATTTGAAAATCTTTTACACAAAGCATCTTGTCCACCAAAAATAATATTATCCACAATTTTTTTTGCCAATGGGATACCTTTACCTTCTTCATCTTTCATGTACAGATTGCTTGTGTCATTTGTTCTTGAAAATCCAATTTGTATCAAGTAGTTATGCAATCTCTCATACCATGCTCTGGGAGCTTGTTTTAATCCATATAGTGCTTTGTTTAGTTTGCATACCATGTGTCTTCTGTTTGGATCAATAAAACCTTCTGGTTGTTCTATGTAAACTTCTTCTTCTAGTATACCATTTAAGAATGCAGACTTGACATCTATTTGATAAATCTTGAAATCTTTATAAGAAGCATATGCAAGCAGAGTTCTTACTCCTTCCAATCTAGCTACAAGGGCAAATGTCTCCCCATAATCTATTCAATCTTCTTATGCGTAGTCTTTGCATACCGGCCTAGCTTTGTTCCTAGTTATTTCACCTTTTTCATTCAACTTATTCCGGAACACCCACTTTGTTCCTATAACATTTTTGTATTCAGGTCTCGGCACCAGAGTCCAAGTATCATTCTTCTCTATTTGGTCTATTTCTTCATTCATTTCTTGTATCCAGTCTTCATTTTCTAATGCCTCTCTAGTTGACTTAGGTTCAAATTCACAGAGTAAACATGTTGGATTCATTGTCTTACTTTTGGTCAAAATTCCAGTATGTTTCTCTCCAATTATCTGTTCAGGCTTGTGATGTCTTCTTACATATTTTTCCAAAATAGGTTCAGCTCTTCTCTCCTCTATTTCATCAGGTTCCTCAACAAGATTTTTAGATTCAGCTTCTAAATGCTCGACAACCTCTTCCGGATACTTGACAACATTATCTTATCGCTCGGCATGTTCTTGTTCTCTTTCAGCACTATTTTCCTGATGCTTGGCAACCTCTTCCTATCGCTCGACATTGCTTACCCAAGACTCAACATCAGGTGCAAGTTTGTTACTTGTCTCTTCTTCTTCTTCTTCAATATACACAAAAGATCTATAATCTTCTGGTTCTCTTTTGCTATCAACTTCATTTCTTTCTGCATACTCATCAACTTTGACATTCACATTTTCCACAATTTTGTTAGTGTTAGAGTTCAAACACTTCTAAGCTTTAATTTTTGTGGAATACCCTAGGAATATGCCTTCATCACTTTTAGCATCAAACTTTCCATTCCTATTGTCTTTTAATATGTAGCACTTGCTTCCAAAGATTCTAAAGTATTTAACACTCGGTGCATGCCCATACCATAATTCATAGGGTGTCAGATTTGTACCTAATTAAGAGTGTAGACAACTGTACTTATAGCTTCTTTCCAATATTTTTGTGCCACATTCTTTTCAATCAACAATGTCCTTATACAATCCAAGATAGATCTATTTCTTCTCTCTGCTATACCATTCTGTGGAGGTTTTCTAGGTGCAGACATCTATCTTTTGATTCCTCTTTCATTGTAAAATAGATTGAATTCATTTGATGTAAATTCTCCACCTCAGTCAAATCTAAGACATTTTAGGTTCCTACCTGTCTCCTTCCCAACCTTAGCCAAATACCACTTAAAGAATTGAAAAGCATCAAATTTTTCTTTTAGAAACATTACATGCATCATCCTAGTATGATCATCAACAAACAAGATAAAATATCTAGCACCACAGTAACTTTGTACACCCATAGGTCCACAAAGGTCAGTATGAACCAAATCTAAAATGTTATCAGAAGTAAAGGATTTGCTCTTAAAACTTGACTTTGTCATTTTTCCTAACTAACATTCCTTGCACATCACATTCTTAGGTTTCTTCAATCTAGGTAGACCTCTTACTTTCTTCTTCTTACTTATTTCTACCAGATTATCAAAGTTAACATGACATAGCCTATTATGCCATAACCAAATGTCATCAAGTTGTGAAACCATACATGCTTTTGTAGATAGGTCAAGATAGAACAAATTACCTCTAGTTTATTCTCCACTTCCAATCAGTTCACCAATAGCATCAAATATTTTAGCTTTCTTGAGATGAAATTCCACTCAGTAACCAGTGTTGTTGAGCTATGCAACACTTAGCAGATTATAATTTAGACCTTCAACCCAATATCCATTTTCACAAGAGATCTTATCAATTTGTTTAATCAAACCTTTTCCTCTAACAGGAGATGGTGCATCATTACCAAATTTTACACTTTTACCTCTATAATGATGTAAGGTCTCAAACTTACTCTTGTCACCAGTCATGTGACGTGAACAACCACTGTCAATAATCCATTTTTCATTCTTGTTCACATAGGAGATCAATGTAGTTTTCTCATCCTCATCAGATTCATCTTTCATTGCAACATAGACTACCTCAATTTCAAAATCATCACTATCAATGTCAATTTCTTCTTTAGCAATGTAACAAGATTTCTTACCTTTTCCTTTGTAGTCTTTGTACCTTTGGTAGCTTCTATCATCTCTTCTATCTTTGTGTTTGGTTTTTCTTTCTTCATCTTTATCATTCCTATCAGGACATCTAGCAGCTATATGACCAACTTTGTTACATGCAAAACATATAATAGGGAGTTTACCTTTATATTTTCCTTTTCCCCTTCTCAGTCTTCTAGCCATAAGAGCTTCTAGATCTTCAAGTTCTTCATCAGAAGTGTCACTGTCACTGTCACTTTCACTTTCACTTTCACTGATGCATCTTTCTTTTTCTTTCTTTGGCTTGTTTAGAACTAATTGTGACTTAAAAGCAGATTCAACAGTACCAATACTACTAACAGTGAAGTTATCATAGTTAGAGAGTTCAAAAGCAGTCAGCTTGCCAACCAAACTTTCCAAAGTAAGCACATTTGTAGAGTTACATCTAGATTCCTGAATAGATGAGATCTTAATAGCATATATAGGACGTAGAGTTCTTAGTACTTTACCAATTATAGTTTCATCCTCAATAGTCCCACTTGCTCCTCTAATAGCATTCACAACTTCTTTTATTCTACCACAATATTGTGCAATGTTCTCACCTTCTTGCATTCTCATTTCATCAAACTTACCTCTTAGACTGTCAGCCTTAGCTTTTGGTACATTTATGTCACCACCATAGATCTTTGCAAGAGTTTCCCACATCTCCTTAGCACTTGTGCAATCCTTAATGTCCTCAAATTTTGGATAGCTTAGGGAAGATGCAATTTCTAGCATTGCTTGATTATGTTCTTGCTTAGCTCTCATTTCTTTGGTAGTCAAAGGTGTGATAGGTGAGACATAGTCATTCTCAATAGTACTTTGCAGAATCACCAATACCAGCCAGATGCAACTTTATCAAGCTTTTCCATGCAGGGAAGTTTTCCTTATTCAGCTTCAGTACCTCCTTCTTATACATCCTGATCATTTGCTTCAAGCCCCCTTAAACTTGATTTTTATAAACACCAATAATAAGTAACATGACTCTGATACCAATTGTTAATATGATTTAGAACAATAGAGGGGGGGTGAATCAGTTGTTCTCAGGTCTAGATGTATAAAACAAACTTCAAAAACTTTTCCTTAAATCAGATCTAACAACCAAAACCAACTCAGCCATCACTGATTCAATAATAGAAACATATAACATTGCAGTCCACTACCTAGTTGTATCTAACTTGTAAAACACAAAAATTTCTAAACCAAAACATTCACACAAGAATTGACACTAGGATTTATACTAGAAACCCAATCTAGGAAAAACCACTTTGTAATGCTACTATTATTTTCACTCTTCTGAAGTGAGCTCGGTTAAAAGCCAACCCTGTCAAAGGTTACAATACACACTGTTAGGTGTGACCCGGTTAAAGGATTTCAATCACTCTGTTAGAAGTGAGCCTTATTATAGGACTTACATACATTCCATTAGAATGCAACCTTGTTCAAAGGATTTAAACATATGACTGTTAGGTCAACCTCTGTTAAAAGGATTTTGACTGTTACAATGGTTAGAAAGTAGCAGCAGTATTGATCTAAAAAACATACAACTCACTTTGCAAATATCAGATCCAATTCCATACACAAATGCTAGTTTATTGACTTTGAAACTTTGCCATCTCCATCTCTGATCTGCTTAGAACTTTTCTTCAAGCAATCACCACACTTCTCCTTTAGCCTTTTCTACTTATACAGTCAATAACATCTACTGATCTTCTAGCATCCTCTATTCACCCATGCACACACATACCTAATGCTTAGGTTCCCTTAATACTTCCTCAATTAGGTTAACTCATCTTTTGCCTCTCAATCTCCTTCGTAGATCTTAGGATTAGGTCAGATTCATTGAATCTACCTGCTTTATGTTCTTCGGCTCCTTTTCTTGAAACATCTCAAATCTCTTAAAGATTTACAATAAAAAATTTTTCAGTGCATTCAATGCTTTCAAACAATCAATAAATAAAGTCAACACATTTTACATAATCCAAGAATTCAACAATGTCAGCTCCAAATCTGAATTCTCTTCAAATATAAAAGTACCGATGCTCGGTCAATACTATGATCAACTACTCGGTCTTCATGTAGAAAGCTCAGTCATTACTAAAAATGTTTCCTCAGCTTAAACTGTCTTCCTCGGTAATTAGCTGATGTTCGATCGACACTAGAATTTTTCTCAGCATATACTGACTCGGTTGACACTAACATCACTCATCTTGAACATGATTTCTCCATTTTTGCTCAGTCAAGCCTACCCGTTTAATCTTCAATCTTACTAAGATAAACAATACATTGTCTCATCATTGTACAACATAGTCAAGTACACTTTGTAGTATCAAGATAAATCAACCTTTCCTTAGGTGCTATTGTTACCAACCTTTCCTATCACCTTAGCAACACTCAAATAGATATAGTACTTTCCTAAGTAGCAACAGTCTTATCAGTTAAGATTTGACATCAATGACAACACAACAATTGCTTCAATTGCAGTTTCCAACAAATAGACATGTCATCATGGTCTGAAAAGGAAAGGCAATGAGGTGCAATGAGATGTCCTACCATATTCTGAAACTTCTCCTCATCTAAGTTGGTAGGAACATTTGTTTCCACTAAAGCTTTCTCTAAGATTTCCTTGTGATTTGGCGATAACTTTAATAACTCCAAGATAGAAATTTGTGCTGGAGTATTTTGTAGTTGATCCACCAAACTAATTGGTTTTGCTATTATAGCCAATTGTTTTGCCAAAATGCTAGATTGTGGAGGACCAATAGTTTTAGGATCAACCCCTTGCAAGGTAATCTTTGAAGCCTGCCCCCTAGTGATAACATTAGATGTTTCCTTTTGGGGTTGTTCCTTGTTCACAATAGTATTGACAATATGCTCATGACTAGATAAAGTATTGATGGTTTTGTCATAATGAGGAGAAAAATTTATATTTTTTCTGCTTTGTTTATTCCCATTGGATGATTCACCTTTTCCATGGTTATAAAAAGGTTGTTTAAATGCTGTGTGATCTTCATTACCTTGAGTTCATTCAATAGTGATCGTACCATTATCAATTAGGTCTTGCACCATGTTCTTCAATTGTAAGAAATCATTTGTCTGATGCCCTCGAATTCTATGATATTCACAATGACTATTCTCACTCCACTAGCTAGGTTTATTCTGTGGCTCATAGGGTTGAATGCTAGGTAAATTAATGATCTTGTTAGCAATGAGAGTCCTCAATGCTTTCTCAAGAGGTTCACCCAAAGGTGTGAAGTTCCTTTTGGGGGTTGGTACCAAGAATTTTTTATATTTGTTACCTCCTTGGTTGTTCCCAAAATTGCCACTATTGGTATTACTATTGTAAGGTACTTTGGGAGCTTGATTTGCATTGTTCACTTGATTAGGTGTTCTTGTCAGAGAAAAGGGAGTCACTTTTAAATTACTAGAATGAACAACACCATCATTGACCACTCCTTTATTGTTGTTCTTCAACCCAAACTGATTATAGCTGTTAGAAAAGTTCTTATTCTAGTTGTTATGGTTGTTATTAGAGGTATTGTTATTTCAATTCTTATTGTCCTTGTCAATTTTTAACTCTCCACTTTTAACTAATACCTCTTCTGTGGTCACCCCATTTTCAATAAGATCTTGGAAGGTCTTAGGACATTGCATTCTCAACTGATAATTCATCTCACTACTCAAGCTATTGATAAAGATATCCATCTTCTCTTTTTATGGTACACTCTGGGGATATCTAGCAAATATAGTCCTCCATCTTTGTAAGAAAATTAGAAATCCTTCTCCTTCTTTTTGCTTGGTATTGCATAAAGTGATCATTGTGACTTCATGTTTGATATTGTAGGAATAGTGTGCCACAAATTTAGAGGCCAAATCTTCAAAATTTTTAATGCCAGAAGGTAATTTGAAGAACCATTCCATGGCCATACCTCCCAAACTCCTAGGAAATAATCGCATTAAATAAGTGGTATCATGCATGAATTCCAAGCTTAATGCACAAAATTCCCATAGATGATCTTGAGGATTTGATGATCCTTCATATTTATCATACTTAGGAAATACTACGTTGATAAGGAATGGTACCATGACTAGACTCTTGTCAAATGGAAATGGACATAATGCTTTTCTAGAAAAGGGCTTTGGAGCCCCACTTTGCTTTATCGTGTCCAATTACATCTGAAATAACTTAAATTATTTATTCATAATATTGATCGGGCTCTCTTCAACTTCTGGTGTTCTAAGTTGATTAACATCATAATCACGAGGGAGTTTAAGACCCTTTCAGGCTAGATCTAGAAAGTGATTTTCCTTGTCTCTTTCCATTTCTTTCTCCATAAGTTCCAAAAAATACAGACTTTGTATAGCTTCACTAACCTTCTCATCAGTGGCATCTTCGGCAGTTGGTTCACCATTAGCCCTAGCATTAGTGTTATCAATTCCTTGAGTGTTTGAGTCTATTCCTCCATTATTGGTATTACCCTAATTGTTTGGGTCAATACCTCCATTGTTGTTATTACCCAAGCTACTAGAGTACATCATATTGGTTTTCGCTTCTTCAACGGGTGGTTCTTGTGGTACTTTTGGGGTGGTAGAAGTATCACTTGGGAAAGGAAGCTCTTGTCTCAAATAAGTTCTGTCTACTTGCAAGGTTTTCTTTACATAATACGATTGAGTAAAAATAGACATGAACATAAACCACTTGAAAATAGGCTTTGATCTTGTTTTCTTATGGCCGAATCCTTGTGAAATTTTCAAAATTTCTCAAACTCAAGATTTCTGACCAGGCAGGGTACTGGAACAAATAAAACGGCCAAAAGGGTATTTGAATCTGGAACCAAATTTTTTTGAAACCCTTAGGAAATGCTCACTATTTTCCCTTTTTTGTTTCTGGGTGTCACTTGCTTGCATGTAGGCATGACTTAAAAGTTGATACACGTCGACTGGAATTGATCTAGGTGGCACTCTACAGATGTGCAGGCGGCACTTTCCTGTTGATAGGCATTTTTCCAATTTTTACAAGTGTCACTTAATATGTCTCAGGCATGAATTTACTATTGACAGACATTTTTTGAATAGTCATAGGTATGACTTTATTACTGACACGCAGTGTTTCTCTGCGCATAGGTGGCACTTTGCAGACTAGGTTGTAAATTTTAGATTTTAAAAAAATTGTAAGATCAGGTTTGTGGAATTTTCTTGCTTGAAAATGGAGTACAAACACAACACACACATCAAATTTGCACCATGTCCCTAAAACCACACTAAAAGTGTATGTTCTTGGTCATTTTTCACAAGTATTGAACAAGAAAGTCTTCCACGCAATCTACCTATAGTCAAATTTGGCTTTTAACATGTTTGGCTCTATAAGGTAGCTTTACTACTTATCAGGATTTAATGAATATTTCTGTTCTAAACCATGCCAAGCTCTTTTTCCCACTTGTGGGCTTCCCACATGCACAAAAGCATGATTTGGCACAATCCAAAAGGACTACTAGAGGAAGTGAAGAAACTCACACATAATCTAGTCACTCCCCTATTAAGGAAGAGTGTAATTTTTTTATAGTGGGTTGGATAGTACCGTGACTAAGGTGATTGTCTCCCACTTGGTTCGTTCCCTCTCACCATCCTCATAAGGAAAATCTTGGGAGGCAGACCCTCTATTGCTCTATTTTAACTAGCATGTATAAAAAACAAGAAAATTGAACTTAGTCCAACAAGTTTGGGAATTTGGTTCACTTAAAAAGTGAAGAGCATATCCCTATTGTCTTTCTTCATTCCAAACACTCAAGCAACAATTGTTATTTTTTAATCTCTCGACCACGAGATTCTTATAATTGAGGTGTTTGTGTTAATTCATTATTTTAGTTAGGCTAGATTCAATGAATGCCACAATTTAAGCAAGTGCAAGCTTGATTAAAAAAATACCTCTTTTTTTGTAGCTAGCAAAAGGCTAGGTTCTTTTATGAGGTTTTTGATTGCTTGTTTTTTTTTTTCTTTCACTCACCTAGTGGCGATCGTTCCCACTCCCTCCTCCAACAAGTTAGTCAACAAAGCCATACAAAATGAGGGAAACCATAAAGAAACAATTTGAAGTACAATTAAGTGTTTTCACAAGATTTTTTAATGAAAACTTCAACAACTTAATGTAAACAAATTTCAATTTAAGGTAGGAAATTTAAGCTTGTAAGCCTCTAACACCTTGATGTAATGAGTATACAGTTTCTCTTATAAGCCTAAACTCTCTAAAATTAAAGCGCTATGCAATTCCTTTTCACGTTTAGCTTGTACTCTTACCTCTTTGCTTGGTTGTGTGACTCTGCTCTATGGCTTTTGAACTTTCCTGTGTTTGCTCATCTGCAGTAAAAATATAGACTGAGAGTAAGAAAATAGAATCTATAGATTTGACAGAAAATTAAAGGAAAAACTAGTAGGCATCATTAGTTAGCTAATACGTGTGATTAAATTGCTAGCAGGCATAACTTTAAAAATATCCAGCGTCACTTTCCAGTGACTCAGGCGACATTTAAAGTTCAACAGGTGTAACACTTTAATTACTAGGCATGAAAAGTAATGAAATTTGCATATGATAAGCTATTTAAAGTGACAATTAACAAATACTAGGTGCCAGTTAAGAGATACTAGGCGTGATAGTTTGCAGTAAATTATGTCGTAAAGATCATCACAAGCGGCAAGAGATAGTGAATACACGGTACTTCTCAGGTCTCAAGTGTCACTTTACTGTCTCAGGCATAGCAATTTATCTCACAGGCATGACAATTTATCTTGCAAGCATCCATTAATTGCTGGTAAGTGTCAGAACAGTGAACATAGGTGTCATTTAATCCTTCATACGCGTCATTTCTCCTATTTTCTACAAAAATTCATGGAAAAGTGACAACAAAAATGCACAAAACTTCATGAAAATGTTAGAAATGAGGCTTAGGGCCCCATGGTGGGTGCCATTTGTGTGTGTATGTTAAACACCTTCATGAAATTAGGATTATTAACTAACAATTCAAAGCAAATACAATGCAAATTTAAACTAAGAAATGAATTTAATATCCATGACATCTCATGGTTCTCTAATTAGATGTGGTAAGTAGAGCTCTCAGCTTTGTATTCCCTACTAGTGACACTTCTAAAATGAGAAATCTATGATACTAATATGCGTAATCTAGCTCACAATTTTGATTATGCTACGATAAAATGCAAAAGAAAATGATAAATTCTCTCAAATGCTCTTAATTTCTCATGAAATTGATTATAATAAGGATGCTTTATTCTTCAAATCTCTAATTTCTTCTTATGCTCACAAAATGCCTCTTATTTATAGTAAATTCCCAAGGGTAGGGGGTAGAGTGAAGTAATCATGATTTAGCCTTGGTTGAGTCAAAAAATTTGCAATGTTTTTAAATGGGGGACAATTTAAATGTTTGTCTCAAAGCTTTGGACAAAAGGACAAAATTGAGTGGTTTAGATTCAAAGTTGAATTTGTGTGATCAAGATTCAATTCCTTTGAGTGATCCATGTGCTTTGTGTTCTCAATTTTTATTGGTTCCTCAAATCTTTGTTGAAAGATATTAAGATTTATTAAATTCCATCAGTTAATTAATTTAGCCATGTAGGGAATAGGTTCATTTTGATTTTTGATTTAAAATTATACAATTAATTGATTAAAATCAATTATATAGTGTATTTCACCCCTTTAAGCTTGTATTTAATTATTTAATGTCCTCATTTTATTTTTCCTTTGATTTGATTGATTTTTTCCAACTTTGATTTATAAATGTCCATTTTGATTTGATCCTTTTTGATAAGAATTTAGAGAATTTTGATTAAGATTTTGCCATTTTATTGATTTAAAGCACTTGCCCATTTTTGAGTGTCTACACCTCCAAAGCTAAAATTAATAGAAACACAATAAAATGGTTACCTCCTACCCATCCATAGTAATCTAGGGGTTTCCGGTATCAAAATGTGTATTCATGATTCATCAGGTGCATTAAAAGTAGAAGAATCAATGCCACTACCACCAAGGACAAATTACTCGGTTAAATCACTTGCATTGTTATATGGTCTTATTCTTGCAAAGAGTTTTGGTGTAAAACACATTCATGTTGAAGGGGATTCCCTTATAATCATGAATGTCTGTAAAGAGAGGTCATGCCACAATTGGAAAATCTACTATGTTCTCCAAAAGGCTTTGGAGTTTGTAGATAAATTCGAGTCATTCTTTATCTCACAGACGCATAGGGAAGAAAATAGTCTAGTAGTTCACTTAAAAAACATGGGCTGTAATATAGAAGAAGCACGATTATTGCAAATGATAGGGCCCAAATAGAAAAATTTCTACATTTTTTTGAGATAGTAGCTAATGAAAGTGTACGGGTTGAAAGATAAGTTTATATTTATAATGGTTTCAATTTGGGGAGGGTGAGAAGATATGCCAATCTAATTAAAATTGGCTTGGTGTAGTACTATCATAATGGAGGGAGAACAAATATTTGCAAGTATGTTAATATTTTCAAATTTATTATGGACAAAGTGATATATAGTGAGTGTGGGGATAATAATAAGATAAATCAAGTGGATGGCTAGATGTGAGAATAATATTCAAATAAATAAAATGGATAGATTGATCACAAAGTATCATAAGGGAGGAATGATGATGTAACAACCCAGGTGTCATATTCAATTCATGGAGAAATCATTAAACTTCAACATCAGTATTTGGAAACGCATGTAAATGATTTTCCCAGCCTATTAACAGACACCTCAGATCAATGGGGCAAATGTTTTAATTCTAACCATTTATTTGTATGTTTGCAAGTTGGATACATATCACACATTTCCTTCCTTAATACCCACATGTACCTGTTATTATAGTTTGAAGCTCAAATGTGTGTGGTATTTTGTAAGGAAGCATTAAAATTAATCTTGACATTACCCTAAAATCATGTGAAAGTTATTTAAATCTTTGCCAAGGTCTACATTTTTTTCACCACAAACTTCATTCAACTTCTCAAGGGCTAAATTTTAGGGCTTCATCTAGGGCTATGCACTCATCTCAATCTACAAAGGAGGAAGGGGAAATTTGGCTCAGAGAGAATCTTTGCAGTTCTTGCTACCATGCATATATGGAATATCAGCCAAGGAATTATCACATTCTTTGCATGTCAGTGATTGACCAACTTAGTGATAATAACCTGAATCAAGTGTTCAAATTGCATTGTGTTTAGTTCAGAAAAAGTGTTAAGAGGATTATTGAAGATGAAATTTTGTATCCATAAGCACATAGGGTAGTATTTCCTTCTCAAGTGATTTCCATTTTCCTCTCAAATTCACTCGACCTGCTTCAATCTTGCCAACCTTTTCAATTAATTATAGATAAAATTTTCAAAGATGTCTTCCTTGAAGAGAAAAGACTCCTCTAGGCAGTTTAAGCGTAGACTCATGGCGTGGTTAGGGAAGGATTGGGGGTCTCTTCTCATGATATTTCCTTCTTAATGGATGCATTTATGTTTCAGCATATGACACAATTAAAAATACCTTGGAAATATAGAGCTCAAGGTACCTGATTCATGCCCTGGAAAAACATTAGGTTTCACTTGGTGAAGACATGAAACACAACATTTGAATGGGTTTTTTTCTTTACTAGCTCTACTTGATCATCAACATGTCAAACTTCCTCCCGTTCCATCGACACCACAAGATTTCCCAGTTTCTCACATGGTGAATATTCCAGATAATGCCAACACTTCCTAGCATTTGCAAGAGAGAATTCCAAACTTGAATGCCCCTAGTCCTCTTCAAAATGCACCAAACCATCATTAAGATTTGTAGTGGGAAAATAAAATCCAAGGTGAAGAAATGGAAGAATAACTAAGAAAATACGATGTGTTATGATAAATTTTGTAAAACAGTGCTTCATGGATAGTTCAATGGGTTATCTTTTCTAAATGGGTAGCTTGTATAGGATTATATCAAGGGTTGCACTGATCTAGTTGATTATGGTATATGCATGAGACAAATCTGGCTTTGAGAGCCATTTTTGAAATTATTATAAATATTTTATAATCTATCTATCTATCTATCTATCTATCTATACATTTTCCTTTTTCCAAAAAAATAAATTTTTTTAAAAATAAACAAAATATTTATTTTTTTGATATAAGAATTTTATTTAATTTTTCTTATTGTATTTTCTTTATGATTAATATTGAAAGAGAATTGCATGATACCCGCTCCTTCCCAATCCTCAAAGGATATATCAAAATCATAAACTAAAATACACATCATTTTTTTTCAAAGTGGGATATGCAATAAAAATATTTAGTCCTCCTAAATCCCTCAAATGATTATAGAATGTTCTCTATACATGTTATCGTTGTCTCAATTCAAATAATTGAAATATTTAAAAATCAAGCTTTCAAACCCCATAAATAAACAATTTCCCAATAAAAATAGTAAATCATACTTGTCAACAACTGATATCAAAATTGCATCCTAGAAAGAGCTCTCCTACAATAGAAAAGAAAAAACACAATGCTAAAAACTTAAAAAAATTATTAAAGATAGAAACAATTCCAAAATATTGTTTGAATTAACCAAAATATTTACCGTTACCTCATATTTCATATGCTACAATATTGGGCAAAAAATGGTTGAAAAAAATCAATGTATTTTGATTCACATAGTCTAAAAATCACAATCTAATAAAAAATCATGCATATGCAACATAAATTCATGGCGAAGGAAGCACAAATAATGAGAGAAATCTATCGAATAAAAAATAGGAGAAAATGTAGCTTGCAATTTTGAAAAAAGGGGTCATATTACACCAAAGCAATTCAATGAATTATATTTGAGATAAATAATTGGTATAATATATTAAATTAATAAATAAACTTGTTAACTTTAGAGAAATTCAAATTACAAAAAATAGCTATTTTTCATTGGTGCCAAACAATTCATTAATTGTGCATAGGTGAATGCAATAGTATTGCCTATGGCAAGTACTTACAAAGTAGGAATTTATGTTCATTTTTTGAAAATTGTATTTTTTCGCTTACATAGACTAGTAAGAATAGAGAAAAATGATATTTTTTTATAATCTTATAAAATAAAAAATAAATTTAGACTATATTGTTCTTGTTGGAAATTTTTAATGTTGTGCATTCATTGGTTGAACTAATTAAATAAAAAAATGAATGAACGCAATAGTAACATGCCTATGGTAGGAACTAAAAATAAATATAAGATATACAAATTGAAATAGTAAATAGGAATGAGAGAGAATAAAGAGGTGTTAATATTTTATTAATTGGAAAATAAAAGTACATATATTCACAAAAAAAGAGTGGACACAAAATCACACTCTGGGAGTCAAATGGGATTAAGCCTGAAATAAAAAAAACTAATATTAAAACCAAAGTTGCTAAGTGGTGAGAGTAGAAATTGTAGAGGAGGTGGTGAGTCTCGATCACCTTCAACTTTATCCATACATCAATGGGGTTTAGAGTGACATCAAGGACATCCCACCCCTCATTAGTTTCTTTTTCTTTTTCTTTGTCTTCGATGCAAGTCAAAGATATTGCCAATGGTAAACAAAGGTACTACTTGGAAGAATTAGCAATTGTCAACCTAGAAGCACCACCATTCAATAATCCAACATATCCAAAAGAGAACCTAGAGTAGGGCCTTAAGGGGGAGGTGAAGCATGACATCATTAGACCCTACACTTATCTAGTTGTTGTTATTGTGGGGAGAAGCTTGTGACCAAGGAGTTTAGGTATCACAAACTAAGAAACTCCTACCTTTCCACCAACTACAAATAAGGAAGTGATTAAAAAAGGAGGACAAAGATAGGAGAAATTTTGCAACAATGCAAGGGTCATTTTGCCTAGTGATCAAGCAAATCCTAAAGGTAGGCCACTTCCAGGGAAACCTTGTTAGCTTTCACCTGGATCTATAATAGGATATTAGAACAAGTAATAGATTTTGAGTAAAGTGAAACATTTTGATCAATGGGATGATAAGTAAAAAAAGTATAAATTCCACCCTTCCAAATGGAAAAGAGAATATCCACCTTGAAAGTGTGCCAAATTTGGTTATACTTGTGAGGAATGTGAGGCCTATCCCCCGAGAGGGCCATGTGCTATGAGAATGATTTTGGATTTAAGGGCTTAAAGAAGTCATGAATCCAATTCAAAAGATGTTTCAAGCTCAAGGATAAAACCAAAAGAGGTGTTTAAATGATTCCATGTACCATTAAAAATGGCAACCGAGATCTCAAATGCTCATATGAAGAAGCTTTGATCCCAGAAGTAAGCCTTGGAAAATAATACACTACACAAAGTGGATGATTTTGGGGTCAATAGTTGATGAACAAATGTTGAGAGACCAATGTTTCCAAATTGAGACCATTTATTGTAACTATCCGTTCAAGTTTATGTTGGGTGCCATAGAGAGGTAAAAAGAAAGCCACCGATAACTAAGATATAACTTATAGCTAGAAAAATTCATGTTTAGACTCCACTTCCAATAGATTTATACCATAGTTTGGAAGATTGAATGTTAATGTTGAGTATCATATAAATAGGGATGACCCCCATAAAAATATCAAATGTCTCCTAATATAAATGAGAGAGGAATTTTTTTTCCTTGAGATCATCCCAAGACATTAGATTCATAAAAATTCCCAAATAATAAATCTTGAGGGATTTGGATATATTTCTTGTGGAATTAGAGCATATAGAAATGTTGTTGTCTTGTGTTTTAAAACTAATGCTTAAGTAGCATATAGAAATGTAATGTCAAAGAAGAATCTTTCATGCTTCATTATTAATGAGTGCATGAATAATCCTTTTGACATATAGAGACAACCCTTTAAGTTGATTGGATAACAACCCTAACCCTCTAAATTCATGAGGGAGATAGAAAAATTCCTAAGCAATGCGATGAAAACCCTTGTCATCATTTAAGGAGGTCCACAAAAAATTTCAAAGAAGATTTTCTAGCTTCAAGTACATACATATTTAGAAGAAGGGCCCAAATTATGAGTAATATACATGGTTGGTCACAAGAATTTTAAATCTATCTGAAAATTTCCCAACAAGGAAAGAGGCTTCGTAATCTAGTAAGAAAGCTTATTTTTAATTATGGTAAGAATCATGTTCCATAAGGCCACCGATGAATCTTTAAAGGTGAAGGGAGTTCCTAAAATTTTAAAAATTTCACCATGATCAATCCACTGCAATCCAAAGTCGTGACTCCATTGAGGCATAGGGAGAATACATTGGTGATAACTTTGGGTCTTGTGTCATTGAATGGTTGAGCTAGACACTTGTAAAAAAATATCCAAATACTAAATAACCTCTTTGAAATTTTACTCCTTTTTAATGAGAGTGAGAAAAGAGTCATATCCAAAGTGACTAATGATCAACTAATTCGTTGACTCAAGTAGGGAAATACCCCAAACAAACCCTCAAAACTTAGAATGAGCTAAGAGGTATTGAAACCTTCAACAACAAGATCATAGAGAGAAGGGACAAGAGGATACACTTATCTAATGGAGAAGAAAAGGTCTAAGGCTTGAGGTTGGTGACCATTGATGGTGATGCAAGTAAAATTATCTCAAAAATCATGTTAAAATATACAATAAAATAAGGGTGAAACTCGAGAGCTTCAAGTATGGGAAGAGTGAAAAGTCATTTAATGCAATTGTAAGCTTTGGAAAAATCAATTTTCAGAAAAAATGCCTTTTACTAAGAGGACAAAACACATTCTATTCCCTCCTAGACAACAATGATATTGTCCAAAATATATGTGGTTTTTATAAAGCTTTTTTCCCTAGGATGAATAATTCAAGGAAGAAGATAACATATCTTTAGAGTGAAAGCTTTGGCAATGATCATGTATGATACATTGAGAAATGTGATCAACCACCTATCATATCTTGTCTTTTTGGCTTGATTACTTAATGAAATAAATTGGATTTTATTATTAGCTAATTATTTTCTATTATTTGTAAATAGTAAAATATGTTAGAATTAGTGTTATTTTGTAAATGAAAATAAA